>JASANG010003360.1:0-248116 GCA_030248215.1 Enoplolaimus lenunculus | reverse complement strand
TTACCCCCCGTAACTTATTGAGGTAAGTCGGAAAAAAGCTGACAGTTACCACCATTAAGACTTAATTTAATAACAATCTTCAATTATGCATAATATATCAATTGAAACTGAATGCAGATTTCAACTGAAAATCTGCCGTTTTAACTGTAAATTAATGTATAATTTCACTCACTTATCAGCGGTACTGTTTGATGAAGACAGGTGGATAAAGGATGTTTTGCGCTGAATATAGATTCAGACGCGAACTTGCGTAATACTTTGCTAAAATAACTTCAACATTTTAAATTCTATACGAGCATATCGATAGTGTTGGCCAGGGGGCTCAGCCCCGTGGAAGGATTTTGCCCACCTCCCAGAGAACGATGTCAGTATTGTTTGTAAAGTCATCGGGAACCCGTGTATGCCGCTGTTGAAAAATGTTTAGCTGTCCTAGCAAGGTCAGCTGGCGACTGTACTAAGGTCTATAGAAATGAATGTTTTCGGGCACGAGAAGACATTTGTGCGCCAAACCAGCTTGTAACATTAAATTTTAAGACGTTTAAGATTAATAGAATCGATTCATCTGCTGCCAAGCAGGCAATGACCCTACTTGAAATCTAGCTGGTCCCCAGAACGTAACGATACTAATGTTTTAACTTTGCTTAATCACGCCGGCACATGTAAAGATCAGTGGCGGAAGGGTTTTCGGTGGGACTAGAAAAGAGTAAGCTTAAGCTTTAACCTAATTTTTTGCTTGGTTTAGGCTTAAGAATATGCTCAATCATACGCTTAGGCTTACGCTTAGGTTTAGGAATATGCTTATTCTTACGCTTAGGCTTAGGAATATGCTTATAATACTGTGCTTCGCCCCTGTTCTTTACAGTGGCCATCTCGCCTAGCGCTGCGTAATCCACAATTTAAAGGTACCATAATTTGATTTGCAACCAAATATTTTCTATGTTCAAATTATCTCTAACAGATGCATCCTCAGACGTTAACGCGTAAAGCTTAACATAAATTTTGACTCAGACACTAAAGTGATTCTAGCTACAAACTGAACAACGCAAGATGGGGCGTATACACGACAACAATAGGGGACTGCATCCTCGACATCTTATGAAATAATCGAAGAAAAGAACATTGATATGCTGTAGAATAATTAGCCAAATGTCTAAAAAAATTTGGTTGCTCGCTACCCTCGCTAGCTCAAAACAACTACCCATAGCTATTCCCTCCTGACACGAAATGCTTCCTGGCTACGGCCCTGAACGCGCAATCACTTTAAACACTGGATGCAAGTTGGTCTAACATCCTGCTAACAGCTAATCTGTCGCAGACAAATATTGTTTAAACCTTTGTACCAAGGGAACTCTCTAATTATCAAAGTACTAAAACAGTTTTATTGTTTCCATATAAGGTTAAGTATCGTAAACACACTTAGTATGCGGAAGACTCGAAATGTTTTGTGACAAGATAGATTTGATTAATTTTTAATTAACGTTAAAAATATGTCAAGCTTAAATTAGAATTAAGCTAATAAACACATAGCTAGTCGAATTTAGCACCAATTAGCGAGACACAGAGTAAATCGTGCCGGCAATTAAGGGCGGGTTTGAAAATTATGATTAGCTATATTAAAGTAGTAGACAGCACAAATTATCATGTAGTACTTTGAGGCACAAAATGTACAATTGTACATACGTAGGTATTGCAATTTTGGTTGCAGATGATGCACTAATCGCTTTTGAGCTGAAAACTATCAAATGTTTGCGTTTTGCGATTTAAAATACGTATCATTGACAAAATTTGAAAGACCAGCTCCAGCTGTTGAAAAACTTTACCCTACCTTATAGCCGGTATAGCAAGCTCAGAATACGACCCCAAGTTTAAAATCAATTAACGCCCGTTGGTTCATGCTACCATTGGGGACATAGGTACTTCAAAATGACTAATATTAATTTAAATATTCTATAATCT
Source organism: Enoplolaimus lenunculus (assembly GCA_030248215.1). Taxonomy (NCBI): domain Eukaryota; kingdom Metazoa; phylum Nematoda; class Enoplea; order Enoplida; family Thoracostomopsidae; genus Enoplolaimus; species Enoplolaimus lenunculus. Next base: position 246,160 of record JASANG010003360.1, on the reverse strand, counting down.
TAAATAATTTCAACTTGCGCTGAAAAAAATTACTGACCAAAATTGCTCTATTGAATGCAGTTTTTTTAAATTATTGAGCGTCAAATTTCCGCATCACAAATTTTAATTTAAAGTCATGTTTTAGATGATTATTTTTGGAATTTCAGCTACGTATTTATTTATTTATTTATTTATCTTTATTTATTTATTTATTCATTTATATTTATTTATTTAGTTATTTATTTATTTATTGTCTCCATCTCAAGTCACAATTGATTTTATATTACGAATTAGTCAAGCACAACCCAGTGGAAATAATGCCTGAGTTTGAAGGCAGCATCAGGTGCCTATAAGTTTCGGTCGAATAAATTCTCAAAAATTCAACCAGCCAAATCGGACAAAATTTAAATAAAATTACTAGCGCGGACGGCTATGTTCATTTTCAATGTTCTCATAAATGCACAAAAGCCACTTATATTTGAGCAAACATCCTTCGGTTAGCGGATTAATTTCTCAATTTAGGCGCAACTCAAATGCAGACATAAAGTCGCTTCATTGTTTGTTAGCAACGATTTTAGCTTTCCGCGGTTTCTAGTAATGTTAATATTGCAACAAAACCAACTAATTGGTCAATTTTCTAGTAGCTTAACCGTGCGATTTGAAATTTTCTACCAGGCATACAAACAAATTTTAGCTATGTTAGTAAATAAATATACGATTAGCCCACACATATTCTGGCTATTTTTGCGAAAAATTAATAGCTAACGAATTATAATGAAATAATAATGTTTAAGTATTATGGTAAATTCTTGTAAAACATTGACGACTAAATGATCGCTTTGATAATTGCTCAAGGCCTGGAATACTTTTACACTACTGCTTGCATTTTGGTTCAATTTAGGTTTATACATTGCAAAACCTTTTTGATTAAACTTTAATATTTGCGCCACGCACGAATGCGGACACCAAAATTTACGTATGGCATTATTATTATTATTATTATATTATTATTATTATTATTATTATTTCAAACTCTCGGTTAAAATCTCACACAAAAACTAATGAATAAATTATGATTTGGACAATTCTAAATAGATTATAATATTAGGGCTCTTTGTCTCTCATTCCATCTCTGTGTTAAATATATTTATTTTAGCTTTAAATGTATAAAATGTAACCCATGCTGAAGTGCACGCGGATACGATTGGCTTAATACGAATGACGTTTGCAAATAAAAATTTAAACTTGAAGGGTTACACGGAATTTTAAGGCGGCACGCCATCGTTGCCCTGCTTACCAATATTACTATTTTAAAATCAATCTTGAAGCTTGTATTAAAATTTAGGACCCTAAACATCGAGAGTGTCCCCCCATACGGCCATGATGGCTAATACGCTACATCAGCCAAATTGTATGCAGACCAATCTACTCGACAAAGTTGTCCGTTCAAAGTTTGATGAGGTAGCCAGATACCAGTGGCTGAAAAAACATTAGTAACCAGAGGGGGTCGCGTGAAATATAATGCCGAAATGACGTATGACGTCACGATGGAAGAAATTTTAGTACTAAATCTTAATACCAAAAATTTTGATTTTGCTCGCAGTTGGTGTGGCGTTTGCTAGGCTGTCCCTTGTAAGACTCGGCAGTGGACAGCGTAGTAGTCAAAATACCAAAATGATATATTGATTTGTTCATGGACTCGAAAGTAATAATTAATAATCATCATAAATGGAAAAATTATGCAAATTATATGAATTGTGTAAAACTGAAAATTAAAGCAGCGGTCATCGGTGCATTATAAATGCGAAATCTGTTCAATAATAATTGGTTTATTAATGCGCAATTGTAACTCCAGAACTCTGATAGGTTGGAAAACTTCGACCGGATGATTCTTGAGCCAAAGTAACCAATTAAAATCAGGTTGAACCCACGATTTAGACAAATCCAGTGAAATTAATTGGACCATTGCAGCGCAATGTAACTCCAGAATCTGATAGGTTGGAAAACTTCGACCGGATGATTCTTGAGCCAAAGTAACCAATTAAAATCAGACTGAACTCACGATTTAGACAAATCCAGTGAAATTAATTGTTCCACTGCAGCGCAATGTAACTCCAGAACTCTGATAAGTTGGAAAACTTCGACCGGATGATTCTTGAGCCAAAGTAACCAATTAAAATCAGACTGCACTCACGATATCGACAAATCGAGTGAAATTAATTGGTCCATTGCAGCGCAATGTAACTCCAGAACTCTGATAAGTTGGAAAACTTCGACCGGATGATTCTTGAGCCAAAGTAACCAATTAAAATCAGACTGCACTCACGATATCGACAAATCGAGTGAAATTAATTGGTCCATTACAGCGCAATGTAACTCCAGTGCACTGGTAGGTTGGAAATTTTCCGCCGGATGATTCTCTTAAAACTGTTGCTGATGTGGCAAGGAACGAAATTTAAGCAAAGTAACCAATTAAAATCAGACTGACGTCACGTTTTATACAAAATTATTCAACATTTGTATAATTGGTCCATTAAAGTACAATCGTATTAACTTCAGAGCGGTTAGTAGCTGTCGAAAGCTTGATCGAACGATTCCAAAATCGGACTTATCTCATGTCTCTGCATTCCAGCCAAATTTCACTATTCGTTGGCTATGAGTATGTTTAAGCTTAAAGGTACTGAAAGCAATCTCATATGCCTACGATCAGGGCTCATATGTTCAAATGTGTATATCATCGGCCAGTGTAAAGATCAGGGACGGAACGTTTTACTGTGGGACTGCAATAGAGTAAGCTTAAGCTTTAGACTAACTTTTTTGCTTGGCTTAGGCTTAGGAATATGCTCATTCTTATGCTTAGGCTTAGACATAGGCTTAGGCTTAGGAAAATGCTTATAATACTGTTCCGCCCGTGTTCTTACAATGGCCATATCATCTATAACCAGCTAGTCATAGGTTTTCATACTCAAGAACTGTTGCGTGTTGCTAATCTCAACGCACAGAAATACTGTAAATCAAATCAGAAAATAGTGATGAATTTGTAAGTTCTCTGTTCAGTGATTTGAAAGGTCTAAGAGCTATTACCAACTGGTGGTAGGTGCTACACACATTTGCGAACACGGTCACAACATTCAAGAAAAAAAATTAACACCAAAACAAAACCAAGTTCATCGAATGAATGCTAATCACAAAATAAATATTCAGCCAATTACATTACACCAAGAGTTGGTAATCGAACAAAATATTTGCCAATGAAAACTAAGAATTATCAACTACACTTTAATCTATATTATTAAAGCTGGAATGCTGCCTCACATGCGTATTTTTGCCAGCGTTCCAGCACATTAGTACCTAAATGTCGTTTTTAACATTCAAATGCAAGCGTAAAGCGTATATTGTTTAGCGAATGCCTTCATTGACGTAGCGTATACATTGTGAAAGCGTTTGAAACCCAAGCACATTACGAAACTTGCATCAGGGTGCGACTACGGTTACTGGTTAAAATAAAGATCGGAAAATAAAATTTTCACTAACCTGTTTAAACTGTTCTTCATAGCTCCACGTCTGTTGTGAATTCGATCCACCACCGCCACTGTTATTTGGCGTCATGCCATCGCCTCCAATTGATCCATCCATAATATCGACGTCAGGCCCGGCGCCTTTGATGTAGCCGGCACTCAATGGCGACAATGGATCACCACAGGAATGATTCGAGACGTTTTCGCCAGCTTCGTTGTTCGAAGTGCTGAAACAGCTAATTATAAATTTTGGTATTACAAAAAGTTTTGTGTAAATTTATTAAAGTTAAAAATTCAACATTTATTGCAAAATTAAAATAGTGGGTCTATCATTAATATATATATTTAAAAGGACTGTGCGGTTACCAGTTTGAGCGTCAATTTTAGCTTATTATAGTCATCGGTGTTCGAAATGATGAAAATCGCATGAATTCGGTACGTTTTTTAAAATCAATATTAAGCAGAATGATACGGATTGGGCAAATTCAACCAAGACTATGCCTTAAACTAATTCGAGAGCATCCTTATGCTTTAATTTTAATCTAAAATTTGTTAAAATCTAAACAAATTGGTTTACACGAGCGGAATTCTACGTTATCATAGAAATTGCTGACCAGGTGTGGCTCCAGCCATTGCTTCTGGTAAAATCTTAGTAAATATTAATATTATAGGAATATATAAGTTATTAGCGCAAATCTGTTTTTGACAACATTTCGCATAGACCACAACGGCTGCCACAACCTAAATAACAGCGGAAAAGCAGTAACTGAAAAACGCCGGCCGGCCGGCCGGCCAGGCTGATCGATAGTGGCCGGCCGACCCTGCCAGGTCGCACTTTCTTTGGCCGGTTCCGCCTCTGCTATATAAATTGTTCATTTCAATTTCAGCAAAAACTTAAGATGTATCTTTGAAAAGAGTCAGTAAAATATTCATGTCCGGCACCCTACCACCTCAAGATCAATTTTACCAACCTGGACGTGGACGGAGACGGCTGCGTTGTACCATTTGAGCCACCGCCACTTGAAGGCGGGTTACCGCCGTGCGCGCTGCCCAAATTCGCTCCAAGAGATACCGATCCTGGCTGAGCACAGCCGGTCCCAACTGGTCTCAGGACTCCCTGACCACCGCCTAGTTTTAAACTAAGCGGCTCGGTTTGTACTGGTTGAAATGGTGGGACGCCTGGCAGAAAGCAACTGATGCCTGAAAATAGTCAAACAATTAAAATTATTAGTGAATGTCTTTGCGGTGAGTAATAAAATTTTGTAATACCTAATTCAAAATTATGTCATATACTCATGATGCTATTTGCAAAGGAGGTTTCCCCCCCCCTTCCCCCTCCGCGCCCTCCGCTTCCCCCGGAGCGCTGGCTCGGGCTTGGGTGGCACGTTAAGCAAGCTTATTCGCCAGTTAAACAGTAAACAATCAGCGGCATATACAAGGGGAAGGATTGAGGAATACATTCCCTTCACAAATTTGCGGAAAGATGCGACAGAACAACTTTTAACAGTCTGCAGAATAATCCATTCGTATCCTAGGGATTAAAATTTTTTTCCAACCTTTTAATCTTTTGCGAACTTAAATTGTGTTCTTGCCCCCTGTCAAGAACCTATTATAATACTGGACGCAGCTATTGACAGTACACAATCTGTCCTTAATGTGTTATAATGGAACTAACGGCTCAAGTTACCTTTAGGGCCGTCCTGTTCCCTGATGGGAGTTCCCAAACGAGAGAAGGTTTAAGGTTTCGAAATCCACAATTAAGCACCAGAAGTGAGCACTTGACTTCAGTTGATATTTAGGCCTCCAAAGAGACGGTGTTTTTATGACCATGTGGGGCCAAACCTAGCTCGCAGTTGGGCCAAAAATAAGATAATACGCAATCTACAGCAGAAATTTCATTTGCAATGTTGATTTAAAGTTTGAAATTATACATCGATCACAGTAAAATATTTCATTTTGCCACCGAAAACACTATCAGGTAGGATTACACCATGTGTCAAGTTTCAAAATTGCCTGACACAGAATGCTGTGTAACACGCGTTATGGTAGGGTTAACGCAAAATTTGAGTTAGGGTAGGGTTAACGCAAAATTTGAGTTAGGGTAGGGTTAACGCAAAATTTGAGTTAGGGTAGGGTTAACGCAAAATTTGAGTTAGGGTAGGGTTAACGCAAAATTTGAGTTAGGGTAGGGTTAACGCAAAATTTGAGTTAGGGTAGGGTTAACGCAAAATTTGAGTTAGGGTAGGGTTAACGCAAAATTTGAGTTAGGGTAGGGTTAACGCAAAATTTGAGTTAGGGTAGGGTTAACGCAAAATTTGAGTTAGGGTAGGGTTAACGCAAAATTTGAGTTAGGGTAGGGTTAACGCAAAATTTGAGTTAGGGTAGGGTTAACGCAAAATTTGAGTTAGGGTAGGGTTAACGCAAAATTTGAGTTAGGGTAGGGTTAACGCAAAATTTGAGTTAGGGTAGGGTTAACGCAAAATTTGAGTTAGGGTAGGGTTAACGCAAAATTTGAGTTAGGGTAGGGTTAACGCAAAATTTGAGTTAGGGTAGGGTTAACGCAAAATTTGAGTTAGGGTAGGGTTAACGTATGACAAATTTGATAATTGACATATGCTAACACTATCTTAATAATACAATGTTTTTCGGTGGCAAAATGAAATTTTTTTATTGTGAACGATGCATTAATACCTGCTTGTGCCGCTTGAATCAGCTGATTTTGCAGTTGTGTTTGCAAAAGTCGTTGAAAGAATTCTTGATTCGCTGATGGATCAAGTGCGGCTGTCATTGACGCTGCTGCTGCCGCCGCTGCCGCTGGCTGAAAATAAAATAATTTAGAAAAATTATAATTGAAGTTTATTTGTATTTTCAAATTGTTGTAAAAACAGGAGCGTGGCCAGGCATTTTCGTTCAGTTTATTCCGAACGAGTCTAGCGAGCGAGAAAATGATTTTTTTAATCTTTTCATGTCAATCAACAGCATGTAAAAGAGAATTTTTCCGAATTTTTTAAAAATTTTCGGAAAAACGGAATAATCCTCCTTTACGTAGGTACGTTCCTGATTGCGGAATCACTCATTTCAATTTGTGATTCTGCCTTCAACCGGCACCAGAAACGTAGTTGCAACGACCATACTGTTTGCACTTTGTGTTTCAACTACAATTCATGCTATTCGAAAAATTTTGCCATTAGCCTGAATATGTGTACCTATGTGCAGTTGAATAAAATTCATATTGGGTTATTCTCAGCCTTATTTTTCTAACTTTACAGACAATAATTCCCACAAAACCATCAACGTCAAAACAAAGCCAAATATAGTAACCAAAGATCAGATTAACACTGCTAATCCTAGCTATATCCCTCAAAATGTTTGACCACAACTGGGTATACAAGCAATTGGGCGCTCTGTACCGCAAGTTGTTCAACATCATTTTGAATTTCTGCTACCGAAATTATTTCTGCCTCCACGAAAAATTACCGTCATCAATGCTTACATTTGACAAAAAATCGCTCTTCAAGCTGACCGGAACTACCGGCTCAGGTGAACCCCTATCTCCGACTTTTCCCAACTGTTCGCCATTATTGTCGTCGTCATCATCGCACGCCGTTGCACCATTCAAGTCCTTTGCGCCACGCCTAATATCAAAATTCTCGGAATGCCCGTTAAAGTATGAATACGAAATATTTCCGGTTCCGGCTTCGTCTATCTGTAGTCCAGGCGAAGTCTCGTCGCGATAATCTGTAGTATCCGGTTGATTGTATGCGTCATTTTGATCACAAACGTCATCGGTGCCGGTTGAATGCTGACCTCTGCTCTGACGAACAGAGAGGCTGGTGCCTGAAGAAAACCCTGAAACCTGTTGTGCACCGGGACCGGATATTGCTGGATCGGATGACTGGTGGTCGCTGTTGCTGTTGTTGTCGTTGTTGTTTCTATTATTGTCACTTTTACCGTTTTTATTACTATTACTAGTATTATTATTTATATTATTATGCTTACTGTTATTTTTATTGTTGTTGTTTTTGCTGCTGTTGTTGCTATAGTTGTTTTTGTGGTTATTATTATTATTATTATTATTATTATTATTATTATTATTATTATTATTATTATCGCCTTCGTTGTTGCGAAGCTCAGTATCACCCTGAGTTACACGTTCATAAGAAGCGGCAGTTGTCTCAGTTGAGTCCATTTGAAGAGATGAGTCTGTGCTTCCTGGTGAATGCTTTCGCAGTTGTGTGCCTCCGTTGTTCCCAAATGGAGATGTTCTATCACTGAGAGCTGTTTCAGATCCTTTATCCATTGAGTTGCGATGCTCGGGAGCAGTTGGAAAGCCAAAATGTTCCGAATCAAAATGACGGGTTAATGCTGGAGGTACACAATTAGCTTCATACACTGTTGACGGTATTAGTGCTGATGTTACGGAGTTATAGTTGGCCTGAAATGAATGAATAAATGGTTATATCAACGTTTTGATAACTCAAACCATACAGCCAATATATAGATGAGTGCTGTAACATAGCGTATTAATAAGCCTAAACCTAAGCAAAAAATGAAAATGGTATCAGCTATACATGGACCGACCATATCTACAAAAAAGAGTATCACTACCATCATTAAGTAATGCGGTGATATAACGCTTTGCCTAAGATACTGTGTCTTCTTAGACGTAGAATTTTTTCATTCTTAAAAATTGAAAAAAACGAATTAGGTTATTTCACTAATGACAAAACTAACTTTATGGCGTCGAAGACACTTTAAAATTATTTAAACTGCCAGCAAGTTAAAAAAATTGAGCCACTGTAAAACAAGCTGAAGCCATGAATCACAAAGCATGTGGGTCGCGACCTAGGGCACACGCATTTTGGTCTGCTGACTATCTCACGTATGACTACGCGTTTCCGGCCGACAATGTTACTTTTAGGAGCGCAACAGTAGATTAAGCGTATTCCTAAGCCTAAGTCTAAGCCTTACAAAAATGAGTTCCTAAGCCTAAGCCTAAGTATAAGCAAAAAATGTAATCTAGAATGTAAACCAACTCTTTTATAGACCCACCAGAGTCCTGGACGCCCCTTAAAGTAACGTGGGCCCGTTTTTCGATACTTTCCTGTGAAGTATACATTTTGTATATTGAAATGCCTTAACCCTTTTGTTTCATAGACGCTCCGCGGTCCGCGAATCCTCACTACAAAAACTTTAATTCTGTAGGACCGCCTATTTGATCCACTTGCGGATCCAAGGAACCTGTACGACCATGCTCACTCAGCAGGGTTTCTGGATCTGACTCTGTTTTGCTCTTTCAAGGAATGTTGTTACCTTTTATGGCCCATGTAAATGTCAGGGGCGGAACGTTTTTCTATGGGATTAAAATGACTAAGCGTAAGGTTTAGATTAATTTTTTCGCTTGCTTAAACGTAGGCTTAGGTCTAGGAATATGTTCATTCTTAATCTTAGGCTTAGGTTTAGGCTTAGGCGTAGTCTTAGGAATATGCATATAATACTGTTCTGCCCTTGTTCTTTACATTGGCCCCCTTCATGCGACAAAATTCTAGTTGCGACATCAACTATGTTATGATTACGCAAAAAAATATTAATATTTTAAATAAGTTTTGTTTCAAAAGATTTATACAAAATGGTGCATTCTATATGCAGTTAATATATATTTTTTGAATAAACACACATCAACGCATACAGAGAAAAACAGATTAAAATTTAAACCAAAAACCTTGAAAATTTTAATATTTTAATGTTTAAAATATATTAAAATATAAAACAAAAAAATAAGAATACTTTTTGTCAATTTTTAGTCGTTGTTTTACGCTAAAACAGATAACAAGAGAGAGAGAGAAAGCGAGAAAGATACGAAGTGAAAAATACGGCAGTTTTATATTAACTGCGCCGGTGAAACCAAATTATTTTATTAAAACTAATATATTTTAATGCTGTGTGTGGTAAAGATGTACGGAAAGACACAAAAAAGTTATATTTATAATCAAAAAGCAGGAAATTTAAATAAATAATTAAATAAATATATATATGTATATATATATATATTTATTTATATAAGTATATATATATTTCAGACTGAAATAATCTAAAACGTTTTGAATAACTGCAGTGTTACTGCAATAGCAATCAGTGTTTACCTGACATATTATAATATATTACAACAATACTTGTTCAAAAACCAGGGTCCAGTTGGCGGTTTGCCTCTGGCTCTGACAAAAAACCAACCTCCGGCTGTAGCAGAATTTTTGGGCGGAGCTAACGGCAATTTTGGTAGGAAAATTTTTTTGTACCTTTACAGAATTGGTACCGTTCAAATAAACTTGTTTGTAAACTTTGGGGCAATAGCACGAAAGCTGAAATTGTTTAGATTTGTCAAAAAGGTAGCTTAAAAACACGTATTTTGATTACAATTTGTAGATTATTGAATATTATCAAGTTGAATATAATTTTTGTTTATCGAATTTTGTTTCACGTCCGTTAGTTCCGGACCGAAAAAATTTCCGCTTTCCGGTGGCGGTTTTTTTATCTCCAGCTGTACACAGACTAAGCCTAATTAATAAGCGAATATTGTAATGTTTAACGATAAATACATTTCAGTGTACGTTGGTATTTACGTAATGCACGTAGCTCTTGCAAAACCTGGTGATATGGCGGTACCGGAAGGACTTAACAGAGCTCTTAGGATCTCGGATGCGGAGGTTTTGTATCCGGTATCGAAGATTTTGACCACTGGTGCGGTTAAAATCATCCATATCACCAGAACGAACCTTAATTATTATCCAAAGAGTGATGCTATACTTTTTGACCATTTGAACGCAGTTAAGCCAGATACGACAATGGTCGGACAGCCCGGGGCAACACATACTGAACCACTCTTAATGGAAACTAATTCTTATTCTAACTAGGGCCCATATTCTCCAATGCATATAGCACATATCACCAGTTGGTAAATCAGATTTTCAAACTAACGAACTGCTGCAATTGCAGATTTCAAACTTTGCACAGAAGTAGCAAAAATCGACAACAATAAATGTGCTGAATTTAAAACTGCGACATTCTCGGGTTCGAAAGTTATAAGACCGATCACCAACTGCTAATAGGTGCTACTCACATTTGAGGTATGGTCAAGTGTTTCGTGTAAGAATGTTTCGGACCGGAAACCTTCAAGCTAATCATGCGTAAATACATTATATATATATACTGAAAGATATTGCGAACTAAAATTGAAAAAACAAAGTTACAAAAAAATTTTCATCTTAAAAGCTGGTTTTCAATTTAAAATTAACTTTTTGAAAATTTAAAAAGCAAAAAATGTTTAACAATTTTTCAATATTAAGAGCAGGCTCTTAGCCAGGTGGCCAGATCACCTTGATAGAGGGGTAAACATTTTTCATGAGCAGCATACAAGGTATTCGACGACTCACAAGCAAGTATGTAAATTTTCTAGGGGGGGCTAAAATTGTTGTAAAAAGGGCTGATCCCCTTTTGTCCTCCTCTGGCTACGGGACCAATCGCTCATGTAAAGATCAGGGGCGGAACGTTTTTCTGTTGTGCTAGAATAGAGCAAGCTTAAGGTTTAGACTAATTTTTTGTTTGGCTTTAGACTTAGGTTTAGGCTTTAGAAAAACTCATTCTTACGCTTAGGCTTAGGCTTAGGATAAGGAATATGTTTATAATACTGTTCCGCCCCGGTTCTTTACATTAGCCTGCCCAATTAAGGACTGTGTAATACTACGCTATTTATGCCATTCTTGGTTCATAGTAACCGGGAGAATAGGGATGCTCAATCTCTGCTGGAAATGGTTTTGGCCCTCCAAAAGAGTTTAAGTCCGACATTGTAAGTCGTGTCAATTCTGCGCAAGCCAATCCTAAATTGTTTTGCCGCTTTCAAGAATGTGTTTTTTCTTTTTTTCTTCCAACTTTTTTTGGTTTATCATAAATAATTTCAAGGTTTTTCGTTTGATTTTTGCAATTAAATAGCGTACACTGCAGCGAAATGCGATTAATATCAAAAAATATTTTTGAAAGATTGTAAAATAGTTAAAATAGACAATTTTTTACCAAAAATATAAATCTATTACAATATCAACGAAAATTATCTAACGTTCAAAATTCTAAGGTTACAATATTAATTAATACTTTTTTTGACAAAGGACCTTCGTTAAATTTAGGCTATGGTTCACTTTATCGTAGGAATTGTCAAAAATTTTCCTACGTTGGTATAACTTTGTCTTAAGGTTAAAGCTTGCGACGGCGAGCGAATAAGAATGCTAAATTATTACGAGAAGTCAACTTTAGACAGGGCGGCAACAACATTTCTAGCAGTGAATTAACAAAAATTTTCCCAACGTTGAATCCTTTAGTTTCAGTTCAACGGGGGAACGGCAAAAACGTGTGCGTTGATTGAAGGAGCGCGCCTCGCAACCCGTCGCTACTACCGAACCCCGTTATTCAGCTGTGACTGTTGCAAATTTAAAATGTTTCAAAAGTTTATTTTATAAAATATCAAATTTTCAATTAATATTACAATTTTGACTCATCCTCGCCAAATTAAGCAGTAAAAACTTTTCAAAAATCCAACAACGCTACTATAGTAACTAAAAACCCCCAAATACACACACTATAACGTATTACCTACTCTAAAATAGTAAAACGACAAATTATATATATTTATATATATTTATATATATATTTATATATATAATATATATATTTATGTATATATATTGTAATTGTCACAAAATTAAAATCTAATCCCAATTAGTAAAATACTAATCAGCAATTTTGAAAACTGCCGCATTACACACAAAAGGCAACGCGATATAAAAGCATACAACCCGGCAAGTAAACTCGAGTAAAATGTCATAGATCAATAGTTAAAATTATATTTAACCTAAATTGAATGGCGGGGGGATATAGAGCCTGGTTATTTTTGGCTAAGCTACAATTACCGATTAAGATAGGAAGGTGAGCAGGTGAACACGGAAGCGAGCGGAATATTTTGTAGGGGTGCACAAGTGACGACCAGCAGTGAAAGTGCTCTACATGTATATTGCATATACTTGCCGGAACCCGTGCAAGCGAGCCTCATACCATACGGTAATATTTGATTTAATAAATTTCGTTTTATGTTCAAAAATCTGCATTTACTTGTTGCTAAGTGGAAACAGAGAAATTACCAGAGTAAATTTGAACTGAATTTGTCTTACTCACCAAACCCACAGGGTAAACTTCTGTTGATCAATAAGGAAGCAGAGGCGGATTATGACAACATCCTGTCCCTGAAGCCAATTTGTCTTACGGGCCCTCAAAATGGTTGATGAAAGCATGGGACAAAAATATAATTTCCCATTCAAAATCCTTGTTTAACGAGCCAGCGCTGAAGCTCCGTCAGTAGTTGCTATGAGATAAGTTTCCCATATTTATATATGCCAATACACGCGAACGTTGTTCAATATTACAATTGAACTATAAAACAACAAACGTTGAAAGTATAAACCACCTGCCTTAAAATTGAAAAATTTGTACTTAACACAGCTCGAACCTTAAGTTTTTTTACGACGCAAGCATTTTAAATTAATATTAAAATTAGCAGATAGTGCGCAATCAGGGACATACCTGTATCCCATCGAAATTTTTGAAAAATTAAGAAAATATACAGTTTTCGAATTTGCTTACTTGCAAAAAAACACATTATTCCCTGCCGAAATCACATCCTGGTTATTCCAATACATGTCAAACCGTATGAGTTCGTATTTGGCTACAGGCAACACCATAGACACACTGAGTTATTCCAAGAGGAATGTTCGGTTTAGAACACATAAAAGATAATGGGTAAGCAATTGACATTAAAGTGAACGCAAATTATTGCAACGTGGAGTTTATATTTTAAAACTACAGCTAAAGTGAAGCGTTATCATTGTTTAGCGGTGACACTAAGCTGAAACGTATATAATTAAAGCTAGAACGACGAACATACACATTTTGGAAATAACTCCAGCTAAATTTTACATTAACAATTATAAATAGCAATGAATGGCTATCAACGTATTTTCTAAGAACACGAAAAGTTAAACGTTGTAAATATTGCAACCACGTTCATTACTATGATACAATTACGATTACAAGCAGTATAACACAACAGTATAATACTTGATAGAAATTGACTCGGTGTTAAATTAGAGAAATTATACAAATTTGAATTTGTCAAAAAATACCAAAAAAAATTTTAAGTGATTTTTATTAATCAAAAATTAACCGATTTTGAGCAATTTGTTCGACCATAACTGTACCATTCAAGGCCTACTGTATTCGTAGCATAATTTTCGTGAATGACTCCTGTATATGGTGCTGGTTAACTTTGAATTCGGATTTGACTTAATTCCACGAATGCTCGCCTAGCCTTCGAGTCGTCGAGTCTATGCTGAAAAGCTATTCTAACTTTAAAACGATACACATATTTAAATTAACAACCGCTTGTGTTTAGTATTAACATATTAATATTCGAGTTTGGAGCAACTGACAATAATAAAAGGCAAAAATAGTGAGTACGCATACAAATGTTTTCGGCTGAATGCACAATTTTGATTGTATTCCAAAAATCACATGTATCTCGGGGTTTATTATTATTATTATTATTATTACTATTATTAATATTGGTAAACTTTACATGTTCAAATGCAGTAATAAACTGCAATATATATTGAAAACCTAACTAAAAATTTTTTAAATCTGTTCATAAAATAGGCTGTTTTTGCTAAATTAATTTTGTTAAATTTACCAAAACCTGCGCTTTATACTGGTTTAATCTTACATATGTAGTATCAGTTTAACGGTTTACCTTCTCGTGGTATTAATTAAAATTTTCAATTCAAGTAACACTAGTCAGCCGGGTTTGCGCAATGCACAAAAATGAGTGAATGCACAAAAATCTGCATGCTGTTTTTGTTTTCATAGAACAATCACGTTTATACTCAAAGAAATCATTGCACGCAAAGTAATGCTTGCCCAAAATACGTATGTGAGGCATTCCAGCTTTAATAGATGCGAATATTCAACTGTTCGCGATGACTTAAGATTTTAGTAAGCGCAAGTAAGTTTACAAACAACCTACAAAATATTGCAAAATAATTAATGCCAAAAACCTTAATTGTCAAATAATGAAATTTAAATCATTTATATTAAATCAAGTGGTGTCAATTAATAAGTTTGGAAAACATTTTTAAATTACTTTCAAATTTTGCTAAACTTATTCGGCTTGCGTCAAATATGCAGTGAAAAAATCTCACAGGTAACGTCAGCTGAATAAGCTAATCACAAACTAAACATACACAAAAGTTAAAAATTTGTGTAAAGTAACAACTTTACAATCTTTTTTAATTAAAAAATTATACCAAAGGATCTATTTATTGCCCTTGGAGTTTCTAGATTCAAACCCTGTTTATAGAATGCATTAAATCAAGAGTACTAAGTCGACCAAATTTTAGCTATCTCATTTAGCATAAGCATTTCAAATTATTATCACAACAATACCTGAATATATTTCGGCGTTCGGACAAAGTTTTATAGTTGAGATAGTAGTGAAGTCAAATTGAATTCAAAAAGCGTAACTCAACCGTGGTTATTACCAATCGTTCATTACGTACATATATTCAACTCTCAAACAGGGCACACTACAGACCCGGATACCGGAGCGCGTTCCTTGGGTGTTGGCCTTTGTATTATTCCGCCGCTTGAACGCTATAAACATCTTTTGGTCGTTTGCAATACCTGGCATTATTATTATGTACGTACCGTGTACCGCATCCTATGAGGACCCTCTAATATGTTTCCGGATTCGCTTCTGCACCGCGTACAGCTATTTAAAACTTTATTACTAGCCCTAAACTGGCATATGCAATAAAGGGGGTTCTACAGACAAAAATAGGATTTAAAAGCCGTTATCAGTTTCAAAACCCACCGGTTGAACGAGATAAAATTATTTTACTAAACAGACCCAAAATTAAGCCATTACACCAAGTACTTGATACAAGATCACTCGCCCTGAAGCTCGCTTGCCAACAAATATCCCCGGGTCTGCGGCCTTAAAAGCGGGTCCGTATCATTTGAACTATGCAAATAATTATTGAAACTTTAACAATTACATATATATAACTCGTCAAAATGTTAATAGTAAATAAATTGATTTACAACTAAATATGAGCTAACAAAATAGTGATTTAGCAATGGTTAATTTTGGTCCTCGTAATCATCATCATCAGCATCATATGCTACTAAATAATAATAATTATTGGTGATATTTAAAAGTTTAAGTTTTCAACTAAAATTAATTACATAGCGAGCGGTACGATGGCATGCATTGATTGATTTTTAACGTAAAACAAACGAGCTGGCTCTAGCGATAGGCGGGTACGGGTCGAGCAATTTAAAAAAGGGGACTCATTTGACAAACGATTAAAAGATGTTACGGTCAGTTTTTCACCAAGTTATTACTGTGCTAACAGTGAAAATAATTGATACAACAAGGTATTTATTATATCCGTATATATATTTTCAACCAACCATTATTATTACAAAGTAAGCAGTAAAACAAAGAATAAAAATTTAAAATCGAACAGATTTTGAATGAAATTTAAATCATAAGTAAATCAATGCAAGAAAGCACTCATTTTGCCAGTTAAAGCAACAAATATAACTCCAAGCAATTAAGTATATTAGCAATAGAATTCGTCGAAAAAAAATTTGTATACTATCAGCAATATTAAGCTTAACACATTTTGATGCTTTGAAAGCGTTTTTGCAAATCATAAGCCGAAAAAGGTGGACATACCATTTTTTAAACCAAAACCTAATAGCGTAAATAGGTAAACCTTTTTCTTAACCTAAGCCTAAAAACGTAAATAAATCAGCGCTTTCCTGAACGCCTAAAACGTCAATGGCAAACTATTTGCTAAATCGAAGCCTAAAAACGTGAATAAATGAACGCTTTCCTAAACTCAAGCCTATAAAACGTAAAAAGGTAAACCTCTTCCTAAACCTGAGCCTAAAAACTTAAATCGATAGCCCTTTTTCTTAGTCTAAGCCTAAAAACCTAAACAGGTAATCGGTTTACTAAACCTAAAAACAAAAACAAGAGCTTTTCCTAAACCTAAGCCTAAAACACGTAAACAGGTAAACCTTTTGCTAAACCTAAACCTAAAAAACACAAATAGATAAACTATTTCCTAAACCAAAGCCTAAAAATCGTAAACAGGTAAACATTTTCCTAAACCAAAGCCTAAAAATCGTAAACATGCAACCCTTTGCCTAAACCTAAACCTAAATCAAAACGTAAGTGTGAGACAGAAAGAGTACAAGAGCCTTTCAAAGCACCCACACACCAAAACAACCGTTTCAAGGACGGCGGTGCCGCAATGAATTTGATTTAATACCGGAAACCGGTCGATTTTATAAAATTTTATTTTAATTTTTATTAGCTTTCTCTGCCAATGGTTATGCAAAATATTTTATGCAAGTAAACTGGCATATACTGAAACAATCTTGTTAAGGTATCAATATTAATAATTATCTAAAACAATATTTTGCAGTTACAGCTTACATCGTTAGCTAACTTTGACCTTGAACGGCGCATAATTGGCAATTAGTAATTAAACACCAAACGGTGCCGACAATTTGCCAAATCAGCTCCACGCCTAACCGACTTCAAAGCTTTAGATTAGGATCTGAAGTTGGTTTCTGATAACATTTAAAAAATTTTAACTATTATTCTTGAAATTTTTACTATCCGACTATTCTGATTGTAAATAAAACTATTTTGTATCCCAAGATTTTATAAGGATATCCTATGTTTAAAGGGCTTAATCGTAATATTTGTACAAATTTTCGAAGTAGCTGAATCTCCTCTATTCGTCTCGTTGTATACGCCATTGCCGGTTAAAAGTCGTGCACGTTTTTGCAGCGAGAACTTGCAGCTGCAACTTGGACTTGCAAGTTTTGTCCAAAACCCCGTTCGAAAAACTTGCAGCTGCAAATAATTCGTCAAAAATCATAGTTTGGAATTTAGTTCACATGTGTTAATAACCATGCAAGGTCACTGAATTTATTGCATCCACTTTCTTATTAGCTGATGAAAACATGTCAGTTCTGCGTTCAATTTGCAGCTGCAAGTTCTCGCAGCAAAAACTTGGACGTGTGAATAGGACTTAATGATTTGAAGCAAAAAAAAACA
This sequence comes from Enoplolaimus lenunculus, assembly GCA_030248215.1. Taxonomy (NCBI): domain Eukaryota; kingdom Metazoa; phylum Nematoda; class Enoplea; order Enoplida; family Thoracostomopsidae; genus Enoplolaimus; species Enoplolaimus lenunculus. The sequence goes on along the minus strand of JASANG010003360.1, from coordinate 228,430 downwards.
ACCGTTAACAATCAAATTGTTTAATTTTTAAGTAATTTTTTGACTCAAAATCAAATATATGTTATTTAATGGTGTCGAAGGTTTTTTCTTCTGTAACTTCAAATTAGGTTGAACTATTTTACACAAAATAACAACTATAACTGTCACGTATGTAAAACAGTTGTTCTCAAATTTAACACAATATAAAATTTTTGTTCGCACTATAAATCATATATATATACACAGGAGTTTTAATTTTTAATACTTAAAATACTGACACCATCAACATCATTAGTTAAAGGCGCAACAACCAACAGGAACCACAGCGCCCGCTACCTTCACAGGTCTTCGTGTCCAAAATTTTGGTTTTAAATTAAATGTTAAAATTGTGTTCGACTTCTCGCTCTCAAAAGTTTTTATATATTAATAATACAGCGAAATTTATAGGTATTTTCATCGTTTTTGGACCAACTGAAGCACCCCTGTTGGTTATTTATTACAGGTTCATTAGAGTTTTGTATCGAACTTTTTTTGTACTTTATTCTGTCTTAAAAACACGAAAATAGTTGGGAAATAGAAATATATTTTCTGTCAATTTTAGCGTATCTAAACGCACGCGCTGTGTCTTTATATTCACTAATTCTTAAGTAACACACAGGTATTAAACGCCTATATAATAGAGACCGATTTTTATAAAGTTGTGAAAAATTTCTAAATATTAGACTCAAAGGCAGAGAGTAACTGTCATTTTTTTGGTCATTTTACTGTCAAATTTAACGCTTTATTTCGTTTTAAAAACATAATACAACAATTCACAACACTTTATTAATGTGTTGTAAAGTGGAAAGAAAACTTAAACAACGATTGGCCGATCTAAAATAAAATTTAGGATTAGGATTAGTAAAAATTACAGCCTTGGTCATTTGTTCGTCTTTCTTTATAAAAATAAAACGCATCCTAAATGTCACAAGCTGATTAAGTCAAAAAACAACGATAAAATTGTTAAAATCTATTATTGAAACAATATTTTAATAGTTTGTGACTTGGAACTTCAACAAATCTTATAAATATGATTGGTACGAAATTTTCGAATGAAACGAAATCGATTCGTAAGCAAAAAATGTGCAAAATTTGCAAAAATCTCTGTACCGAAGCCTAAGCTAATTAGAGATTAATTTTTTGCATTTTATTACAAAAACTGTGCATTCTACGTTTGTGGAATTTTTGAAATCATGACTGAATTCAAAACTTGACCATATTGGTTTTTAAACAATTTCGCTTTCCAACCAGAAGATCTATTGATTAATACGGTTTGTCTTATTAATTCAAAATTTTAATTTAATTTGACATTTGATCCGTGTTAACTCTAATGATCTGCCTGTGCGCTGCAAAAAATGGTGAGTCAAATTGACTCTGTCCAAAATATGCTTTTTCTGACTACACAACCGGAGCCAAAATTTTACTCCGCTTGAGTCAAATTCGACTCACTTTGACTCTGACGGAGTCAAATTGGACTCACTTTGACTCTGACGGAGTCAAATTTCGACTCAGTTTGTGTAGTCAGGAAACGCCTATTTCGGAAAGAGTCAAGTTGACTCACCATTTTTGCAGTGTGCTTACTAACTTTAATTATAAGCCTAAGCGTAAAAATGAATATAAACTTAACATTAATCGTTATCCTGTAAAACCCGCCGTGTTAGGCCAACAGGCTAGCTATCTCCCAATGGGCTAACAACGATACACTGTAAAAAATGGGGAGTCAAATTGACTCTCTCGGAAACAGGCTTTTCCTGACTACACAAACTGAGTCAAGATTGACTCCGCCAGAGTCAAATTCGATTCACTGACTCGCTCAGTGAGTCGAATTTGACTCTGGTAGAGACGACTTTGACTCAGTCTGTGTAGTCAGGAAAAGCCTGTTTCCGAGAGAGTCAATTTGACTTCCATTTTTTACAGTGTAATTGACATGAACTTGTCAGTTTAGCAATATGTTAGCCTAAATGACGTGATAACCCAGTATAGCTCAAGATTCAAGCTCGCTCTTGATTGGCAATGGCAAACGCTTCTCACGTGTGAGACTGTCGGTTCAATTCAAGCTAGTAGCTTGAAATTATATTTGACATAAAATAGAAAATATTCATGTGTGAAAGGGTTAAATGAAATAGCTTCACTTTTCAATGACATTATATAATTCTAAAATACGGGGTCTATTTCAAAAGATGTGAAATTGTGGCTACAACGATGAACTTAGGAGCATAAAATATTCCCGAAAACCCATTCTAGCCTATACCAATACTTTAATATAACCAAGAGTCGATAATGACTCTTTACAAGAGTGTGCAACTGGGTAAATTCTGTGTAGAAAAGAATAAAATAGTTTAATTTAGGGTTATTCATGTGATAGCGACCCACCTCTAAACAAGGGGGGTCAGCTAAAAACGCAACACCCGGTGATATATTTTGTACCATGCGGGACCCCCAAAGACTTGCACACTCATGTTATTATCCACTCTTGATATAACGTTGTGAATTTTTTTAATGTGATAAATTCAACCACAAAAAAATAACAACATTACAGATTAAATATCATGATGAGAGAAATAAGAGCATAATTTAAAATATCGAAAAAAATACACAAAATTATACTTTTTTGTTCAAATTTCAGTTGAATTGAGAGTTGAGTTGAGATTCAAAGTCTAACGTACACAGTCAGACTGAAACTCGGACAGCATCTCGTTTAAAAAAATTTATAACTCAAATTAAAACATTCTAAAACGTTGTAGACAGATTGAAGAGACACTTGCGTACTTAGGCAGGGAGGTGGTGTGGAAACGTCAGACACCAAAACAACCCCTAAAATTGCTCAAATTAATACTGGAAAATCGTTAGCGACAATTCAATACAGTGGTCCATATATAAACTAGGACCTATATACGATGAGATAAGCGAAATAATATATTTTCGCCAAATTTCAGCCCATGTAAAGATCAGGGGCGGAACATTTTTCTGTGAGACTAGAAAAGAGTCAGTTTAAAGCATTAGACATTTTTTGCTTGGCTTAGGCTTAGGTTTAGTCTTGGGGATATGCTCATTATTACGCTTACGATTAGCTCAGGCATAGGCTTACGCTTACGAATATGCTTATAATACTGTTCCGCCCCTGTTCTGTACATTGTCCGAAATTTCTAGAAATACTCGAAAAGGCAGTTTTACAGGCTGTAAAAGAACAAACATTCAGACGTGGTTATACCCAATTGAAACGAAATCCGGGCTACGACCCTCCTATCTGCATAAGACGTAAATCAATTCGAAATTGGCCCTGCCAAAAACGAGGGTGTGGAGTCTATTTCGAATATTAGTAATAATATTAGAGATTCTGTTATTCAGTAAAAAGTTTATCAATATTGATGTGATTGAAGCGTTTTAACTCAAAATACATATTCAAATTAAATATGACTTGTTCATAAAACTATTTTTAATGGTGTTTCAAATCTAGTAGATTATGAGTGGCTTTATTTGCGTTATACTGCTCAGAGCTCAGCTGTTGATAGTTAAAAAAGTATAAACTTTACGTAACGTTTACACGCAAACTATTAACTCACCATTGTTAAAAATCGGAGATAACAGGATATCTATCTATCTATCTATCCATCTTTGAATCGAAAGTTCCAATAAAATAACAAAAAGACACTCTTATAGGCTTTTACAGTATCTAAGCTGATATAATTAAAACTAATTTCCTCGTTAGCTATGTGGTCGCTCACAAAAATATATTTGAAACAGGTTATGCCTTCCCAAAATATAATGCTGACTACGAAGTGAATTATTCTGTAATATTATGCATCTACATGAACATTGCAGAATAACGAAGTTGGATGTGACGGGAATTTTATAGGAGAATCGTTAACGATAGTTCAGTGAGCTGGTCTATTTTCCTTAAGACTTTAATTCAGATTGGGGCCTTGATCCCTGTATTCTCAATTGTGTGTAGCGCCTATTGTCCATTAGCAACACGCTATATTGTAGGAGAAACGCAACAAATGTTGCTATTGAAATCAGCACGAGGTCAACTGGATAAATCAAATGCGAAAAATGTGAAAAAATTTTCATCGTTATCATATATACACAGCTAAATACGACTTATCACTAACTGATAATAGGTGCTATACACATTTGAGAATCAAATCCCGAATTACATGAAGTGAGAATGAAGACCCGGCTTATGACCTTGGTTAAAGAAATTTGCTGTTAAAGTTTTATCAATTAATGCTAAATCTATGCTTGGTCAAAAATAAATGATTGTTTAAAATACGAAAATAAAACGTCCAATATACGAGACTGAACCTTGGTTTATAGTTGAAATAATTTTCAATTATACCCTGATTGTAGAGTACGTTTCGACGATTTGCTGCAAACTCATTCGCCAATTTCCATGGTTATTTGGTTAAATATGGTTACCATGGATTACAAAACAGGTTACTGTAGATTTGGCGTATGGTTTTCAAGACTCGCAATTTCTCCGAATCAATTGCGGTTGTCTCTTAAACCTGGAGCCAGAGGGGGGGGGGGGTTGGAAGTAGGCTGAGTTAACCCGGGAAAAGTTTAAACGTCACTTGAAAATCATCTGAAATACTGACATTTTTCAACTGTCACAGTATACTGAGATCTTATGGAAAATATTCACTAGATATCATTCTCATGTATAACAAATCACGGAATCAAATCAACTTAGCGGAAGCGAATGCCTAGAACTACACATTAATAACCTGACGTATATTAGTTTGAGGGGCGTAGTATATACATATTTCTAAGCCTAAGCCTGCGCCGTCAGGATACGCTCTTAAATAAGCTTAAGTCTTAGGCTTAGAATTAGACTGAAGCTTATTTATAAGAGCGTATCCTTACGCGCAGGCTTAGGCTTTAAAACTATTTATAAACTGGCCTATATTACTTTGAGGAGCGAAGTATATGCATATTTGTAAGCCTAAGCTTGCGCGTAAGTTTACGCTCTTAAATAAGCTTAAGTCTAATCTTAAGCCAAAGATAACGCAAAAAATAGTCTAAAGCTTAAGCTTACTCTATCATAGTCCCGCGAAAAAATGGTTCGCTCTTCAAAATAACATAGGTCCTTAAACTTAACAACCGTAAATAAACCGTTAAGGCTTTACCGTATTAGTAGTTTCACTATTTGTAAGCGTTACCGTCAAAGGCTGCGTGCCGCTGGATACAATGTAAGGCCACCGTGCTAACGGCTTATGTATAACTGGGTCAGCCTGGAACGACGTATTTTGACACTTCCATATCGTTTGTTGCATCGAGTTATGCGATTCGAACTCAGAATATTGCTGATGTTGTTGTTGCATAATAAAAATATTGTATAAAAAGCAATATCAACAGTAATAGAAACAAACTGAAAATTGGGAAACCATCTACATATACATTGAATGCAAGGTGTAGAAAATAAAGCATGAAACGAAAATAATGTTGATGGGGCGTGTAAGCATGTGAAACATGCTTGTCCTGGTGCATATACAATAAATGCAATGCACATTGTGGTGTACGGTCGACACATATAGTCGACGAAAAATGCAGTTAGAGAGGCGGGATACGTGGCGCAGTGGCACAGTGCTCGCTTAAGGATCCATAGGCTGAGAGTTCGATCCCCGCTCCGGAAGCCCGTTTTTCCAGCTGCTTAGTTGAAAGGTCTAGAAGTCCCGGATCCTACCTAGACTGACAGGGAGTTTGTCTTCTTTCAAATTGCCAGATTGAAAAAACTAAACCAGTAACAAATTTTTGGCCAAAAAATTTCGGTCAGGTGCACTTCTAAGTAAAATAACCAGAGAAAGTAACACAAAAAATTATTTAAACGCTTTAAATATTAAATCAAATCAATTTATTAACCAAATACATACCCATGTACATATAAATGTTACATAATACTAATGTTACATAATATGTACGTATTTGACGTAGTGCATGAGGCAAGTTTAGAATTACTTATTACTAACTTAGGGTTAAAACACTTCCATCATTTAACCAAATTTTACACAAACCTCTATTTGATTTAATATATAACTGAATAACGCATCTCGTTCGTTATCAGTAGATAAAATTATTGCACTTGCAATATCTTTTTGCAAACCCGCATATGAACTATATAACATTCAAATATAATTATGTTCAAAATTGTGAGACTGCAAATTTGACCGTTAATTACTGTTAATTCATTAATAACATAGCTAGCATATTGTGTAATCTTACAAAGCAATTTCACCGCTAATTACAAGTTGTGACGCGTATCATCTGAAATCAAACAGCTACGGAACGGAACTTATTCAAATTTTGCTGTGGAAATTGGGGTTTTTTTTAAACTCACAATGTGTTTTTCTTGACTAAATACTTCTGAAAGGACGTGAGACCTACTTGTCCGAATGGATATGAAAATGCGTTGGACTATAAAGTATGCATGCTGGCAGCATACGGTCGCCATATAGTCGAACGAAAAAAAGTAGTTGGAGAAGCGAGCTACGTGACGCTGTGGTAGAGCGTTTGCTTAAGGATGCGTAGGCTTAAAGTTGGATGCCCGGTCCGTAAGCCTGTTTTCCTAGTTTCTAAGTTAAATAAAAGGTCTGAAGTCCCGGTTGCTACCTTAAGTGACCTCTGAAATAAGGAACAGGTCAACAGTTTGCTATATGAAAGCGTCGAAATATTTGCAGAGTTCAGTTTAAGAATTGTACCATTTTTAAACAAATGTAATGCTTTGCATGCAATTTGTATTTATTTAAATTGCAAAAATTACAAATTCCTGATCGTAAACTTGAACCATATTAATTATTGGAGCCTGCCAACCTAGCCTAAGTTACATGGACCGTAAGGCTCAATTTTCAGTTTGAACCCTCGAATGTTTAACAATAAAATCGACCACCAGTAAACAACGGATCTTTTCCGTTATTCCCCTTCCAACCATCATTCCATGCATCTTGAAGACCTGTGTGGAATGGTGTTAATTTTCCGTAATTGGACGATTGGTTAACGAGTTATCGTCAAATAACTGGTTTGGCGCCGTCCCAAATCCTTGGCAGCGCGCCAAATCAATTATTTGACCATGACTCGTTAGTCAAACGTCTAATTACGCAAACTTTAATACCATTCGACTCAGCACTGCGAGTTGCATCGAATGATATATAATTTGTCGAAATTTTTAACTCAAATTTTTTTGGGTCCCGAGGTGCGACCAAGACACCTTAAAAGTCGAATTTTTCAAAAATTGAAATTGACGCGTAAAATGATCAGCGGAGGTCATGATAAGCTCAAATATGCAAAAAATTGCAAAATCACATCATTTTTGGACAAACGTAGGCTGGAGTGATAACGAAAAAACCCAAAACAAGAATGCCGCCCCGTTAATATCTTAAATATTTTATAGCTACGAAGTTTTATTGTAGGTTTACTAAGTATAGTAAACATACCAAACCTCGCTGATAAACTCGACTTAATGTGGGTATAATCTTATAATTGAGTTCGCTTTGATAATATCAAATAAACCGCAATCTTATCACTGAAAATAAACTGTAATAATAATAATAATAATATATATATTTATATATATTTATACATATGTGTGTATATATCGGATATTGCATACATATTAATAAATATAAGTAAATATATTTTTAGTGTTTAAAATGAGATTTAAGATGAAATAGAAAACATTCACGTAACAAACAACTGAATGCTCGATATGTCAAGTTTGTGAACGAGGAAATTCTTATAAACCATTAAATGCTGACAAATATTAAACCAAATCGGTGGTGTAATTCAGTTGGCTACGTTGACTCTGCGACTATTCGACGGCCGACAACGTGCCGCCCAACAGTGTGCTAGAAGCTATGAATAATTTCTAAGCGTGATCCTAAGCGTAAGCTTAAGCATAATGATTGGCGACGAATTGTTGAGTCGATGAAATTTCAGATACAGGCCCGTAGCCGACTCACCTTGCTCGGGGGGCTAAACTTTTTTAGAGTTCATTCAACGGTTTTCAATGAGTTATAACCAAGGTTAAAAATTTTCTAGGGAGGCCAAAATTTTTCCAGTGGGCACAAGCACCCACTGCCCCCTTGGCTAATGGACCGTTTCAGATAAGTTGTCGGGTGAACCAATTGTCGTGACACAGGATCCGTTACAGAAATTAGCTTTTTTTGTCAAAATTATTTTCAAATCTGCGTAAATCCTAGCTTGTCAAAACGTTTGTCACAGCAAAACGTTTACCAAAGTGACACAATGCTGGTGTGCCAACAATTATTTATTGATTTTAACTCAAGTTGAATTGAACGGCGCTGATTTTAAGGTTTTCTGGTTCAGTTGGATAACTTTTTTTCGTTTCAAAGTTTTACAATTTTTAAATGTGTTTAATAAATATTTTGATATTTTAATGCTAACAAATTATCGCGAATGCGAAAAAATTCAAAAACCAGCGCTTACACAATCAGTTCTGCTATTCGACTTGGAAAAAAACATTGTAAGCTTCAGATAAAACGTTTTCGAATAGCCAAATTATTTTACACGTCATGGCTCGTAGGGATTTTCATCCGCTATCCGGTCATCGCCGCTGGTTCCGCCATTGAAATTTATGGCGTAAAAGCTATCGGTACAACTAATTTTCCCATGATGTCAACGATAAAAAGAAGATATATTTAGCGGAAAATAAAATTAAATTGGTGAGCTCGCAGGGCAAACTATGATTTTGAATTTTTTAAATATTATCGAACATTTTTCACACACTTTGTAAACATCTGTTACGTTCGTTTTCATTTATTGCAGCGTTTAGTAACGCGTATCAAATATAGTTTGTTGGCCTTTGATTTTTGCTCTCGGATCATTATTAATTCATTCATTTTTAAAGTAACAGGATATAAAATAAAGATGGTGCAGTACGAGAAGCTAACGACCCGTGTAAAGATCAGGAACGGAACGGATTTCTGTTGGGTCTGCAAAAGAGTAATCTTAAGCTTTAGAGTAATTTTTTTTGCTTAGGTTTAGGCTATGGCCCGTGCAAAGATCGGGAGCGGAACTGTTTCCTACGAGCCTGTAATAGAGTAAGCTTAAGCTTTAGAGTAATTTTTTTGTTCAGGCTTAGGCTTTCTAATACGCTTAGGCTTAGGATTAGGTTTATACTACTGTTCCTGCCGTGTTTTATAAATTAGCCATAGTTATTAACGGCTATATTTTGTCTGTTTTATCGTAATACTCGAAACGAAATCTTGTACACTTTCTCCAGCAATCTTACGCTTAGGTTTAGAAAAACATTTCTCTAAGTCAAAGGCTTTGTCTAAGCCTTACCCTTAAATATGGTAATATATTCAAGAGCCGACGAAAGTATTGCAAAAGATTAAATATGAAAATGTTTTGACTTTCGAAATCTTATTCATTACATGCCTGTGTGTGTTTGCCCGAAAGTTTCGAAACAAACCTAAACAGCTTGATTGACCAGGAAAAAATACAGAAAACTTTAAAATTTTGAATGCATACGAGAGTATTTTAAGTTTAATATTAAAAATTTTCGCCTAAAAACTATAATTTCTTATTAACATCCACTTTAGATAAATTTAGCACCTGTTACTTCGTTTCCGTTGTGAAAAAACGCTAACAGATCGAGAGGTTTATAATTACACAGTGTCGGATCCAGAAATTTCTGACGGGTGAGGCTGTGCGATAGATATTACCGCGAAAGCTGTGGCCAGACGAAACAAACGAGAAGCCAAACACCATTTTAATACTAAATCTTAAATACCAAATTTTTGGGTTTGGGTTTTGTTGTATGGTGACGTCATTGCCTGGTTGGTTCTCTCGATTAGCCCAATGTTATGACGTTTGGAAAATATTTTCTCACGGAAGCCAAAAAAACTAAGAGCATTTTAATTTTAATTGATGTCATGGCTAAATTTTATAATGTTGTTTTTTTGAGTCGTGTGAAAATTTTAATGTTTAAAATATTTTTAATTAAAGTCGAGTTGCTTTTACGCTCTCGTGTTATTAATAGTTTGCAGCAACAATTTTTTGGACGACACATGGGCATATCCGTACCTTAGAATTTTAAGGCAATATATTAACTCGCTGATACTGTGAAATGTGACTAAAATAAGTTTGGAAACCGCAAACATTTCGCTCAGACCTGCTTTGATCGCTGACATACCAGTGCACATATACGGTAGCACGCCAAGCTGCCAAGCAACCAAAAAATTTTTAGTAAAAGGGCAAAAAATTTCAACCCAACGGGTGAAACTGTTCCAGGGTAGCTTTCAGGCACCGTCCCACCCACGTCTGCAGTTTCGGGCACAGCGCCAAGTCATAAAGGATCCGTTTTTGGTAAAAACATATCATTGGTAAAATTTGCTAAAAACAACAACCGTATGAAATTACTAAAACCAATAAAATCAAATTAAACTACGCTTTGTCTCGTGTTAAACAGTGTTTTCAACGAAACGCTACCGATAACGTACGGTTAATTCTCCCCCAGTCGCATATATGTTACAACAAATTATATACCATTTCCCTACAGACCCTCATTATCGAATGTCAAATGGGGTTTTTCTTGGTATTCCCCCAAAAAATACACAATTTATAAATAGAGTTTTTTCACACTATTTTACTTAATATGACTTTATTTTGAAAAATTAACTCAAATCAACGCCAAAAAGTTAAATTTTTGCGCAAAAATTATTGTGCCGCACCGTCCGTCGTAGTCGTTTGAGCAACTCTTTTTTTTTGCAAAATCTTATTATTCCGCTAACCTTCTGTTACGACCCGTTTATTTTCTCAATTGCCCTTCATGACCTGGTGGCGTAAAAAATAAATTTTGTAAATTATACTGTCTTAATTTTCGATCATGACGCGATAATTCGACTGTTTTTCAACGCTTTTATAAGAAAAAACATTAACTTACAACCAATTCATTTATTAAACTATTGACGCATTAACACGAGTTCGGGTCGGCTAATAGCCCTACATTTAGCACAAAACTAAGTAACTATACCACCGCTCTCTAGAGAGCATTTGACTCAAATATCCGTGGGAAAACAGTGTCAGCCTGCTAGCAAGAATTTCTTAAAGTTAACTCAGCGATTCGTTGAGAACGTGAGAGCATGATTGGTGTTGAACTCAATAATGTAGAAATACATTAATTATAAAAAAAAAATACATGACACTTTTATCCTTATTATTTTAGGCCCATGTTAAATTATAGAGGCCAGCCCACTGAAAGACTGGAACGTTTCCTAGTTGTATCCACCCCATATTTAACGTTAAGGTCTGGGCGCTGATGCTGAGGCTAGCTGGGGGACGCATCCCAAACACAAGTCCCACCGTAAAACATTTGAAACAAAAATAAAAAAAAAATAATTTGATCGCACATGAGGCCCCACTCCAAAATTTTGTAGGTCGCCACCCTTAAAATTTTTTAATGAGGCAAATGATACCAAAAAATGTTTCTCAAAACAACCGCTTAAGGGGATACATCGTTCCATTTTGATATCTTGGTCCATCAATGACGAATGCCCGCAAAGTTGAAATTTAAAAGCGTAACAGTTGAAATGAAACTTACTTTTAAAATTGCACCGAGCGAGACAGTTGATATTTGCGAAACAGAAAGGAAGTACTTGAAGCGTTAAATTTAGAAGAATTACAATTGAGTTTTGATATATTATTATTATTATTACTATTTAGTTTAATTGTTAGTATTGAGTTTTAATTTTGACTATTTATAGTTCTCTATTACCGACTCTGAAATTTAGAATTAACGAAACATTTCAATGTGATTCGTTCGTTAGTTACACCGTTTAAATGTGTCCAGATTTGACTCGGTTAGAGAAGGCGTTATCTAATGAAGTTGTGCGGGCAATTTACATCGATTCTCATTCAAGCTTAATGGCGTAAATAACCTCATAAACGTTTCTTGAAAAATTTGGCCAATGTTACTTTAAGGAGTGTAACAGAAAATTAAGCGTATTTCTAAGCCTAAACATAAGCACAAAATAGTTTAAAAAAATAAGTTCCCAATCCTAAGCCAAAAAGTTGCAAAAATGAGTTCTTAAACCTAAGCCTAAGCAAAAAAATGTAATCTAGAATGTAAACCTACTCATTTATAGACCCACCACAAACCTGGACGCCTCTTAAACTAACATGGGCCGAAAATTTTAACCCATTAACAGCTATTTTTTGTTACGGTGTTTCCGAAAACCTATAATTTATATTTATATTTGTTTATTGAGCAGTAAATAATGGAATACATGTAAAAAAATAACAAATACAGAAAACGAAACAATAGCATTGGTGCTCAACAAAATTAAGGCTAGAAACGGAACGAAATCCACTAATATTTAACCTAAGTTTCGGTCGAATTTGAGGAATTTGGTTAAATCAACTTTGGTTAGGCTATTGTTGAAAACCGAGACCGTAGGGGATAACACAATTTCACCAAGTGAATTCCACACATCATCAATTGTTCTTACACTTATGTCATTACTTAAACAGATAATAATCCGACTTTACGTACATCAACGGGATAATTATGTAACCGTGAGTTAAACTCAATTTATCTCGCAGAGTACGGCTCTGCTGTATCCGGTTCCCGCTTCGGAATCTTAAATAAAGATAAAATTCCCGGTGGAAACTTTAACCCTCACCGTCCCACGTGTCAACATATGTAGACATGTCATGTTTATACACACATAAAAGTATATTGAAGGTAACTATTTAAATGGCAGTTCAGGCCAGGGTGCAACCGGATATCCGGGTCCGGCAAAATATTTCCATCCGGCACCGGTATTTTTTGTTGCCGGATATTTGTTTAAAAATTTGAAAAAAATGACGCTGAACAGCGATCGTGTACACGTCTCAATTTTGTTCTGATTTTGTGTAGCAGTTTCAGTCCCAGGTATTGTGTATGATGCTTTTAACAACATTATGGTGATAATACACCTTCAATAATCGCATTATGCCCATGAGTAAAACAATTCAACAAACCTATATTTAATGTTATTTGATGATATTATCTTCATTGTTCTGTAACTGGGTCTTTAAATAATGATAAAACAGTCTTACATTCGACGGGGTAACTTTACTTGATACCAGTAGGGAAGAAAAACTTTAATTAATATTTTAGGGGGGCTTTAATTGATTCAATTTTTCAACCAGGGAAGGTATTTAAATTGAGCTTAACGAAGTTTACTGATCAGTTTTCAAGTTTAGTCCACGCAGGTTCCATCTTATAACTTGATAAAAACTATTTCCATACAAACGGTATCAATTTATGAGTGTCCATGCTCACTTGCGGATCCAGAAAGCGGACTGGGAGAGGCAGCGTACGCCCCCCATCAGAATTTTGTGTGATAAAATGGTAAGGTCCCCTACATTACAATGTTTCCCCTCAGAATTTTTTGGTAAAATGATAATGTCCCTAATTGTTCCCTCAGTAATTTTTTGGTGATTAAATGACATGGTCCCGACCTTACAATTTTTGCGTTTCATAACATTTGCCACCCCGCCCCCCCTTGTCAGAAATTGCTGGATCCGCCGCTGTTCATGTTCAATTTAAAATCTATATTTGCACATTAAGACAAAGAAGTTTATTAGGATTGAAAACACGACGAAATATAGATGTAGCACAAACGGTTAAAACCAAGTTATCAAAATCATCGACTGTAGTCAATACAAGCAAAAAATGTAAAGCTAGAAAGAGGACGTATTCTACTTATATTTAGCTTGAAAAATTATGCGGTCAGCGATAGAAACGGTTCAATACAGCGACTTTGAGTATTAAAAATCTTTCAGCGCGTTTTAAACCCGGATTAAACGAAACCCGGTGCCAGAAACAGTGCACTACATCATACCAGTTTAGGTTCAGTTTTGCCTATCGAATCACGACCAAATCGAGATAACTGCGAAAACAAAAACAAATTTTTGCTGCATAATCAAAAATTTGGTTAGATATAAGTAGGCTTGTCCCTTTCTAACTATTTTTATTGGTTGTAATATTCAATGTAATTTTATCTCTTGTTCGTCCGACTTACATATATATACGTACGTTATTCACCAATAAAGAATGAAGAATGAATGAAAACAATTTGCAAAAAATCACAAAATATTCGACGGCCCAGGAAGAAACAAGAGAAGAAAGATGCTTAAAGATTCGACACGTCTAAACCAAATCCACAATTATATGGTATGGTCAGTTATTTAGAAACGCCATTGAGAACATAAAAAAATTAGTGGAATAAAATTCTTAATATTTCCGGGCCCGCATGCAACGAGGTGGTCAGGGGGGAACTTAGCCCCCCTTGGAAAAAGTTAGGTCCCCCCGCTGACAATAGTGAAAAATGTGTTGCATTCAATTTTGTAACATTTATATGCTTGGATTGGCAGTGTTTTGCATAAATGTGTCATGCGCAGCATTTTAGTCGTTTCATAGCGGTCGCCAAGTTACGGACTGCCTTGCAATTCAAAGAAGGGAATTTTTAGAAATTAAAATTTAGGGAATTTTTAGAAATTAAAATTTAGGGAATTTTTAGAAATTAAAATTTAGGGAATTTTTAGAAATTAAAATTTAGGGAATTTTTAGAAATTAAAATTTTGGCGTCGGATGAGCCGATCAGCGGCTTAGAAGTTCAAGTATGCAAAAATAATTTCAAAATCAGACCATTTTTGAGAAAACTCAAACTTGCGACAGATAACTGAAAAGATGTTAAAAACATGCTTCAAGTATTCATTTTAGGTTAAACAGTATCATAAAGAGTCCTTGTCGAAAGTTTTGCTGCAGATGCGACGGGGCTTGAACCCACGACGTAGCGATTACCTGTCCTCTCTTAACCACTGACCTACTCTCTAAAAGTTTAAACTAACTTGATTTAAGCTTAAGTTAATCCACCAATATTAAACTAACTTTTTAGATTAACTAAACTAACAGGTAGGTTTACGCTTAAACTCTTTTAAAATCTTACATATTTTCAGTTTAAGCAAAACTTATTGAACTCTTACCTTAATATTCAAATACGCTTACTTAAACTCGTGTTAAACTTAAAAACAAGATAGTTTAAGTAAAACTTAAAATTCTAGTTTAGTTAGTCCGTCCAGCCATTTAGGTTTTACTTAAACTGATATTCATGTTAGTTAAGCTATAATTTAAGTTTAAGTCTTTAGAGAGTACGTTTCCGGTCAAAGTTTTCGCTACAATGGCTCGCGTAAACTCTAAACCTAAAACTAAATAATAGATTTTTTTGCAAAAATTGACAAAATGTTCAAAGTATATTAATAAATGTTGCAAAAATTTTACAAGATGATCGAACCTTTTGCAACCTTTATAAATAAACGTTAAAGTAAAGAAGTTTGTTGCGAGAATTTGCGTAAAATTATTCTATAATTATAAATGTTTTTGCGGCTAACGGAGAAAGACAGATAGAGAGAGAGGTTAGGAGCTATTTGCAAGGTCCAGTGCAAACGAAGCGGCAGTTGATGGTGAGTTTGTGTCTATTTGTAAACAATAACATTTAAATTGTTTGCTTAATTTTAAAATTTTCAACTAAAATAAAATTCAAGTGTCTATTTTATATGAAATTATTGCTTCAGTCCTTGTCGTTGTTTTGCGTATAAATGTTGCTGAAATTCACAGGGGCCACATCAAAGAGTTACACTGCAAATCAGTAGAGTACAGCTCTATACACAGTAATTTCGTTTGAGATTGAGTGCGCTGTGGCGTAGCGATATAAAACAGTGGCTGATTCAGAAATTTTGAACATGAGGCCTGTCGATATTTAATGGCAAAAAATGCTAGTGGCCTAAACGAGCCACTCGAAAAGCGGAATCTCAGCACTAAATCTTAATACAAAATTTTGAATTTTGATTACTGTTGGGTTGCCATGTCGTGCCCTGCCCCCCTTTGCATCCGTAATTTGATATATAAATAAAATATTGTTGCGCACAGCTAAAGTGGTACGTAAAGTTCAAAGTGCGTCAGAGAAATATTCACAAAATTAAAAATTTACGCTAAATTTTGCAATTTCAAAGTTTTCTGATGGATCATAGTTGTTGTTGTTGAATATTTTTTGCTATTATTTGCTTCGGTGATTTTAACAAGCAAATTATTTAAAATTACAAAATAAGCACAATAATTAAGTGAAATAGGGCTGTTTGTTATTCACGACAATGATGTGGTCTAAGTACAAAGTTTAAAGACAGTAAATTGAAATTATTCTCATTATCACTTTCCTCTACTAATATTTTCTATTTCTTACACAACACCTATTTTCATGTGAAGATTTGAAAGACAATCCCTTGGATGGGAAGTTTCTTACGCAAATATAGGAGCTTGACGTTCGAGGCCCAGGACGCTCTCGTACGTCTTGTGGAAGTTTGTTTCTAGACATACGTGTAATAATTGTTTAATACAGTGTATAATGAATGTGTTTCTACATGGGTAATGTGCAATTAGTTGCTCATAGTACACTCTATTAAAAAAGGTTGATTCAATTAGTTTTCAAATCCTTTGCCAAAGGTATGTCAGGAGCACCCAGTTTATTTTGGAATTCTGGTCTCTTGGAAACGTAAAGCCCTGTATAAACCATTTGAAATCACTGTATGCTCTCGTGAAAATTTTTTTAACGATCATAGCCTGTTGAGGTGGCTACGAACTCGCAGTTTTTCAATGATAATCAAATATTCTAAAAACGAATCTTACAATTTACTCAAAACAATGTTTTCATTTAATACAAATACATTTTGCAAGTAAAACTATTGTAAACCTATTGTATTGCATTTAATATTGAACTTAAATTCGATAAATATAAAATGAATTCCAGGATAGATCAAAGTTCACCCCTCGTTATGCCCCGATAATGTATTTCCGATTAGCTTTAGGGGGGACACTTTATTTGATTCACTATTTAATTTTGGTCCATGTTTTAGCTGCGTGTATTCAAATTTTGTCCAGAAATCGCGGATATTGAAAACTGGCTCTTATACGTGTCTAACCAGATTTAGACTAAGGTTTATGCTTATGTTCGTTGCTTAGGCTTTCGCTTAGTCATCGGATATTAAAGACTAGCTTTTATACACTTCTGCTCTTTAAAAGTTTAAACTAATTTGATTTAAACTTAAGGTATTTCAGCAGTATAAAACTAACATTCTAGATTAACTAAACAAACAGGTAGGTTTAAGCTAAAAATCATTTAAAATTTTTCAAACTTTCCGATTAAGCTAAACTTAACGAACTCTTAGATACACGTAATATAATTTAAGTTTAAGTTTTCAGAGAGTAACCAGATTACCCTCGACAGGTATAAGCTTGTGTTCAAGCTTAGGCTTTGGTTTAGGAAAACGCTTACTCTGTGTCTAAACCAAAGCCTCAATACAAGCTCCACGTAGCGAAGTGTACAAGAGCCAAAAGACTAACGTTTCAAATTATTCATTTTAGTCTTATAAGCGATCCATTGTCTAATCTAAGCCCTACATTCGAGAACCAGATATAGTACGACCGTAAATATTTGAACATCGAACCAGCTCTAAACCAAATTAGTCTTGTTAGATTCTAAATTAAATATTCTTTTAGTTTCAACTCAAACTAAACCCAAAATATATATACAGTCGTAAATTTAGCGACCAGAGGTCTCAAAGTACTTGCCCTCCCAACGGTACGCCGGCAATCTTAAATATAATATATATAGCACACGATGCGATATATATAATTTAGGCTTTTGTTTAGCGACGAAACTAAACGTACAAACACAACGTCAACCGTTTAAATTAAATAATATTCATTTACACATGACCCACGTAAAGAGATAAGGAAATAGTTGAAAAAAGACAAGAGGCGGGGGCGGGGGCACATTTGTTGAGGGATATCAACATTTTAATGGGGACCTAGCAAGTAGTGCTAACCCTGACGATATAAATTTTGAAATACTATCTTAAAATAACAAAAATGTTTCTTAACAAAATTTGACAGTTTCAAACTTACGGGTGAAGCGGTTTTCGTTTATTCCTCTGCTGAGTTTTGTTAAA
This sequence comes from Enoplolaimus lenunculus, assembly GCA_030248215.1. Taxonomy (NCBI): domain Eukaryota; kingdom Metazoa; phylum Nematoda; class Enoplea; order Enoplida; family Thoracostomopsidae; genus Enoplolaimus; species Enoplolaimus lenunculus. Next base: position 210,403 of record JASANG010003360.1, on the reverse strand, counting down.
TGAAATTTATTGCTGCTATTTGAAATGAAAACGTAAATTAGCAAGTCAAATAGTTCGTGGTTCAAATTACATAGCTAGTCTTTCAGCTAAATTTTGTTGTATGATTTTTTCATAGCTAATATATGTCGTAGTTCAAGCCGTAATTCAATTCAAAAGTGGACACTTTGCTTGCTGCTGTGCTGGTAAGCGCTGGAAATGACATGAATGTTCTATAGGTACACAGGAAGATAATTTTCGTACGCTTAAATTCCTAAAATAGTCGGTTTGACTAGCTTTCAACGTTTAATATGCTTTAGCAAAATTGGGTTATAGATGAGATTAGCGCCATCATAAGCTTAGCTTATTTTGAACTTGTCATGAAATCTCATCTATCCAAGCGTTTTGTTCTTCAAAAGAATAGCTTATTGTAGCTCTTGACTGTAAACCCCTGGTCCAATAATATAATTTTCAAAAAATCCGGATAAAAACTTATTTCGATATATGCTTCAGCCGCGTGCCGGTTCACAAAATTAATGCGTCTAACACAGTATCTCTTTAGTATATTTATCCTGAACCAATTAAACTTTAGTATTCTCAAACGTAAACACTCTAAATATGAGATAACTCTAAGTGAGTACGTAAACATATTACCTAGGTTCGATCATAAAGCATTATTGGTTGCGGCCAAAAATTAGGTTATCTTCAAAGCCGCCTGTGTGGTGGATTTTGCTTAAATTTGTATTCAATCAAATCTACGCGACAATCATTGCGCAGCCGTGAAATATGAAACGTGAAATCTTAGCGGACAAGATTGCCAGCCAATGGAAATGAACCAGGCTTTAAACTACAGTATCCCAATGATTTGTTGAACCTAAAGTTGAATGAGCGTAGTGACAAATTTATGAGCAGCCATGCCGCTTTAGGTTTGAGGACATTGCCTGGATTATATATCGGGAGGTTATAATTTTATAAAAAAATTAATTTGACCTTTAAAATTTAAAAGGTTATTTTTGATAGTGTTAAAAGTGTTTTCTGTTACTTCTTACACTTCATTTGCGAGTATACCCCATATAATATATACATATATATAAATATATATATAAACATATATATAATATATATATACATATATATTATATTAGTGATATAATTTCCCATATATATAAATGTATTTCAATATATGTACATATCGGTCATCGGTCCCGTAACAAAGGGGACCAGGGGGCTCAGACCCCCTGAAAAAAATTTTCCCTTCCCCCTAGAAAATTTTCAATCTTCCTTGTATGTAAATCATTGAAAACCCTTGTATGCCCCTGTAAAAAATTTTCAGCCGCCACTAAAATGGTGAGCTGCCTACGGCCTGGTATATATATCCATGTATACGCTCCTCTTCTGGTAGGGATAAGTGCAAATGTCAAACAGTTGTCGGATTGAATTAGTAGCAAAAGTTCAAAAATTTAAAACTAAAAAACCCTGAATTCAGGTTTTTTCCGTTTGTAGACTTTGACCTAAATTTTAAAATTAAACAGCGTACAACGGGTTTATTGCATTAAGAGAGCATTGATTTTTTTAGTCTGACCATTGGTTAATGGACGAGTTCAATTTACAAGCGTTCGAATACCCACCTTTCCATCGAAACGATACTCACTCGAGGATATAAGACACTGGATAAAACTCGTATTTTAGTTTTTTGAAATTTAAATTTTATATAATTTAGTTGTTCTTAAACCCCACAAAAAATATTTCAAGGCGTCCGCGAATCCGTTCACATCCGCGTAACGACAGCGTCATTGTTTTCAATCCATCAAAAGTTAACATCAGGGTGCTTTTCAATAGAATCAGTGTAAATTCTATTAAATTTATTAAAGTCTATAGATTAATAAATTTTAAGAGCAAAAACGTTCAGTTGAATAATTATGCGGTTCACGTATGGTTAGGTTGACTCTGCAACGCATATTTTTTCAATGTTTGTCAATTTTACAGGTTTTTAACTCAAAATAAATAACGAAAATGCTGGAATATTGGAAAAATTTGAGCATCCCTAAGTAAAACAACAATGCATTAATAGTGTATTTATATTTACATAAAGTAACCTTAATAAGCTAACGAATTAGTCTATATTGTCTTTGAACTGAATGCTTAAAAGTTACACAATTCTCGATAAATTTACCGTTATTATCCCAATAATAATAAAAGTAATAATAATATAATAATAATAATTATTATTATATTAATACAAGAATAATAATAACAACAATATGCAATGGAACGAATAGAGGGGGTATATTAAATCCTTAAGTTTTTTCAGTGAGAAACAAACACCCATGCTTTACATGCTTTTGATGACAACCTCCTGGATGCAGAGAGGTAAAAATTATCGCTTTACATAAAGGTCATTCCATGCCGAAATGAGATCTTTCTTACGTTCATAATAATAATAATAATAATAAAAATAACAATAACAATAATAATAATAATTATAATAGTAATAATAATAGTAACAATAATAATAATTATAATAGTATTAATAATAGTAACAATAATGACAACAACAACAATAATAATAATGACAATAATAATAATAATAATAATAATAATTTTGATGTATCTTAAAAATCTTCAGCTATACATATTAAATTAACGACAATATTTTGTTGTATCTTCGATATAAATGTCTACAGATTCATAGTTGTTCATAGTGCAACAACTTTGAATAGTAATCTAGCGAACTAATGCTGACTGAATATTAATAACTTCTTGAATAAGCAGAATAATTTTAAGTTGAAAATCCAGCAAACAACATCTTCAGCCAATTCAGAGTCATTTACGCAATGGTACACGGGTGTCGTCCAAAACCAGCAATCAAGCGAAAATCAAAACCAAAATTTTGTATTCAAATTTAGTACTAAAATTGCGTTTGGCTCTCGCACACGCGGCACCCACGTCAAACGCCAAAAAATAGTAAGATAGAAAGGTCTAGCTATTTTTTCAATTGTCCCGGTCTAATTCGCTCCTGCGCCAATTCCTATTGTAATATCTCTGAAACCCACGTCACGGACCGGAAAAAACCGAAACACATAACAGCTAATCAACATTTAACTTCTGCTTAACGTGTAAATAAAACTTTTGCATAAGAGATTTTGATTGGTCCAAAATAGAGCCAATTCTGTAAACAAATTAAATTTTCTAAAAATCAATAAAATAACAATAGTTCAAGTCAACAATGTTTCTCAATTAAACCTAAACCTACTCGATCAAACGTCACAATCAAATAGCTAAGCCTGAAACGGGTGTAATTCGCCAATCCATGAACCAAGAAGCGGCTTGCGACTGGTGTTCAACGATTTCACTAGATAAGCCAGCCTATTGGCTTACCAGTTTTTCTTTGCAGTTTAAACATTGTTTTAAAACTTCTAATTACCCAAACCCCCTTTCAATTAAAAATCATAGTTGTTCTGTTGTTCGAATATTAACAAACCTAAACGTCTTATTTTGCCAAATTTCTCTAAATCAACGCTACACAGATCACATCAGGCAAAATAAAGCCCTCGAACCCCATGACAAATATAATTATTATTCAATGTTAGGGCCAGTTATTGATGCAATCGGAAATTATGTATTTATATATTTATATCTAATATCATGCTATGAATTATTAATATTATTATTACAATTGGCCGTCCTCGAAAATATATATAATAATTGCGTTCAATATAAGTATACACTTTATTTATAAGATGAAACATTTTGCCAATCAAAAGTAATATTTGACAACACGCCTTTTGTGGCGAAGACGGGGAGTATCGGGTATTTGACAATTGCCAATTTCCTGATTGCTGCTATTATTACTCGTTAAGTTAGCTTTAGAAATTTCAAGTTGCCACAACGGCGAAAGGTCTTCGTAACTTTCGAACCGGAAATGTAACCGGGTAGAGATATATGAACTCGACCCGAGCTTATTATTCATCGAAATTATAGTTTTCAGTCATATTTATATATATTTGTGCCAAGTCACTCTTACAGCGACCCACGTTTTCTCAGCCTATTAAGTCTTATGTTGAGGGAAAAATTGCTTAATTTTACAGCTATTTGGTATTAATCGCTCGCATTTGAATGAACTCTGTTAGCAACCGGTCGCAGCAACAACTATTCTACAACTTACGAACCGGATTATCCTATAAATTTCACAGTATGGTCTCTCACTCGGCCAGCATCTTAACAGCCGGCCGAAACAGTCGAGTTTGACGCTGCTGAATTTGTTTCAAAAATGCCGGACAGAATATATGCTTCTACAGAAATTTTTGAACTGAGTAAAAATACACTTTTACAGGTTTTTGAATCATCTGCTGAATTTAAACCGGTATAAGACAAATTTTCGCTGGCGTCTCAAAATTTTTGCGTATACCGTCGGCAAACGATTCTTAATTACTCTTGGCGGAACGAGCTGTTGATTGAATGCGAGTAAACCATGAATAATGCTGCACTGCTAAAAATGGTGAGTCAAATTTGACTTTGGTGGAGTCGAATTTTGACTCAGTTTGTGAGTCCGGAAAAGCCTATTTCGGGGAGAGTCAATTTGACTCACCATTTTTTGCAGTGTGCTCCTAGGTTAAATACAACGGCTTGTACATGAAAGCCTAAGCCTAAACCTAAAACAAAGCGTGCAATCAAAGCCTGAACCTGAGCCTAAACATGGCCTAATCTTAAGTCTCGTAATCTCTTAGTTCTCAAGTCTCCCGGTCTTCTTGTGACCAGGTTCCCATAATTAACATTAGTCAGCAGAATAAGGTACACCGAAATGATTTAAATGTTGTAACTTGTAAACATATTGCAAGATAACTAAATTGCCTTGCCATCTGGTTTTTTTAAACCATTTTGCCCTTATCTTAGTTGACTGCCGTTCCAAAATCCCACCGTCCCAGCTAAAAATTGATAGCTTTTGTTTGTGGTGGGATTTTGAGATTTTGTGATTTCAATAGAATTCATTGCAAGCAATTCCTTTGGCTTAGTGTTAGGTTTTAGGTTTAGGATTACACAATTCGTTTTCGCAATATTAGGTCTCGGAATATATAGGCAAGATTCAATCTTATGTTTAGGATTAGGTAAGGTTTCGTGTTAGGTTATGTCCCAAAATCACAAAATCCCACCTTCAACCATACCCGAAATCCCAAAATCCCAAAATTCCACCTTCGACCATATCCGGAAATACCAAAATCCCAATATTCCACTTTCGACGACATCCCGAATTCGCAAAATTCTACCTTCGACCATATCCCGAAATCCCAAAATCCCAAAATTCCACCTTCGACCATACCTCCAATTATTGTGATGGGATTGTGGGATTTTGGGACGGCAACGAAGTTTACATGGGCCAACGGCAGTTTAACCATATTTAAAATAATTTTCTAAAACGAAATCCTGGCTACGCCCGTGAAATAATCACGTTATGGATCGGCTGGCTCAGCGTGATATGCCAATATTTTATGACCTAACCAGTTAACGATCTTCGGCTATTTTTAATCTCAACAATACACCCTATCTTGATGAAAAGGTCTCGCACAAAAACAACCAGGCCCGCTGCCTCTCCCCCCATATCCCTATTTTGTGTCAATAATGACATCCGAGTTCCTACTAAATAATGTTTTCAAACCCACGTTTTTATTGCTATAATTCAGATATTACGTGAATTGTTTCTGGTCTGCGATCGTTGGCCCCTGGTATCACAGTTTTATTACGCGGTTTGGTGGCCCAAAGCTTTTTGTCTCTCGCACTGATATTTTTGCCCTCCCTCGAATTTTTCACCACCCGCCCCCCCACTTCCACTCCTACTCTCGTCAATATTAAGCTTAATGATTTAAATTTTATGTTTACCCTTTAATACATTTATATCGATACCTCTTGTCGACAATAAACCACCCGTCTTTGGGGTGAAAATTTTGCAACACTGCGTCACCATTATTACAACGCCAACCCCATAACCATACCGGCCAGAACCTACCTTCCCCCCGCGATCTCCCCGAAACAACAAACTCATTTCAGGTTATGACCAAAATTAAAGTTGGAATTAATTACGTTTAATAAAACCGTATACCCGTTGTTGAAGAGCCAAAAAGCTCAATAAATGCCTGGTTCCTGGCGTTCGAGCTGCGTGATTTGCGAAAAAAATGCGACCTAAACCCTCAGATTACATTGAAGGAAACCTTTGCGAAAAATAATATCTAGGGTCCATATTCTCAAATGTGAATAGCAACTATAATCAGTTAGTAATAGGTTTTTAAACTCACTAACTATTGTAGGTGTTGAACTCAAAATTGGTACAGGAGTGGGCAAAATCATATGCGAAAGATATGCTAAATATTGAGCCTAAGTATTCAATGGATCGAAAATTAGACAACCTATCACCAACTGAGGATATATGCTACACACACTTGAGAATGCAGACTTATGTGTTAAATCGATGCTATTCACTTTGGAAATCGTCATTAATATGAGTTGAAATTTGGGAAAAATAAAGCTGAAAAATGTTCAAAATTTTGCATCTTAACCTCTAATCCATCAACTGTTAAAGTTGCCCATTCTTAAGCCTAAACCTACGTCTAAGCCTAAGCAAAAAAGTTAGTCTAAAAAGCTTATACTGACTCTATTACAGCCACTCACTAAAACGATCAGGCGCTGTTCTATATATTGGCGATTTAGTTTCAGAAACTTCAGAATCAAACAGGACATTCTAAAGCCTATAAAAGTGCGTTTCTATCCCAGCTTCAAATGTTTCGGACGCCTCTACAGCATAACAAGTTTCAAATAATGATACAAGAAATGAACTTAATACGGGTTACGACCCTAGCCGACCTATTATTACAACTGTCATTGCTAGCCCGGCATATCGTACATTGCGCAACTTTGAATGGTAATTAATTTTTCTGTTGACATATTAATTTACGGCAAATGAAGCTGATTCCTTGAAACTCTCAAATGCCGGTCTTTGTAAACATAAAACGTCGTAACCCCAAAAACAAACCCAAACCAAAACCATTTAGCATTTGATCTGGCTCTCAGCGAATTTACCAGCGGTGTGTGAAAATAATTTTTACAGATTTAATTCAAAATTTTATTTTACCGTTACAGCCAAATGTTTAACCTAATCATTTGTGTTATAGAGCGGAGTTACGACATGGCTGCCACGAGTCGCATATTAAATCAAACCAAACCCGTAACCGGAATTTCGTTTCCGGTTAAAATAATCTCACAAAACAATTTATTTTTATTTATTTTTAGAAATTAGATAATTTTTCTAAAGCATTTTTAGAAGTGTTTTTGCTTTTGTTTGTAGAAATTTTAGGATGGTATATATCCGGTCTATCTCTTGCCTTGTATACGTCGCTAGCAGGGTGCAAACGGAATTTTGAAATAGCGGCACCGAAAAGTTAAAAAATGCAGCAACCGGCGTCGGAACCGGAAAATAAAAAAACACTTGTTACAGAAAAATTCATTTTTCAAGCTATTTTATCGCTTTTAATGCCGTAAACACAGCATTTAGAATGCAAAAATCGTGAAACAAATGCAGTAGGTGGCGAAACATATGATAAATTATGGAGTATGGCACAAATTGTGAAAATTTTGGCAATACACGCTCACAGACGTTATTGTGGTCGCTAGATGGAAACAGGTGTCACTGTTATTCTGATATGAAGTGTTCAGTTAATTAAGCATTTACAATAGTGAAAACTTGGAAGAAAAAATACTCACACACTAAATGACACATGATCGAACCTACAGTCGGACAACACAAATTAAACTTCAGGGAGCGGAATTCTACCCAGCCACACATTACCTTCACCTTGGTCGTTCTGTGATCTGTGAGGGTAATAAAATTGGAATATTATAAAAATTCGTCATCAACATTTCACTCTTCACAATATCGACAATAATTACATAGCTAATAAATATTAAGAAGTTATTTTGGAAGCTGGCTTTCACTTTTATTCCAGAAGCGAGTGTGGCGCAACGCGAGCCATATAAAATCGGCCACCTTTTATTCGTCGGGTATTTATTTTATATTCATTTGTTACCTTAAATAACAAAATACAACGCACACTTTTGCGCACAAGAATTTGTTTGTCTTTAATCAACGCATGGGCGTTGCCAAACATTTCGGCTTGGGGACAGCAGCAACAAAATGTATAGGATTTTTTACAATTTGTGCCTAAACTGATTAGTGATTCTAAAACGTAATTATTAATTATAATTCAATAACATTTGGGGGGGGCAGGAACACCACGCTTCCCCCTGTATCAAGGTAATTCGATGGTGCAGTGGTGGTAAGGCGTGAAAATGTTTCAATTTGTTGAGTTTTTTGGTTTGATGTTAACCTTTTACGCAAAGCACAAAACGTCTTTGGCCACAGTCCGCCCCCTTCGGTTGCGGGATTTAAGCCCGCGGCGAAAATGGGGGCAAATTTATTATTGGTTTAATGTCCGCTTATAAACTCTCGTGCTCAAATTGTGCTTCGCCTTTTAAATTTTAAATTTTACGTTTTTATTACGTCAAATTGGACATCGATTTATAAGGATTTAAGACTAATTATGCCATAAAAGGTTGTGGTCCTTGTCTCGGGCGCGTGGTGATTTTAGAAAATAAATATAAATAATTAGCAAAATACATTGTCGAGTCGATGATAATATCGCGACAATTAATACTGGTCCGAAATCTAACGTAACATTGAAACATGTCTCTACTTCCTAGAAACGAGCTACCGCACTGTGAATTTCAATGAGTTGATTTTAACTCAGAATGAGTTGATTATAACTCAGAATCAGTTGAATCCGCTCAGAGGTATAAGCTCTGAATTAGGTCATTCAAAAATCAGCATTTTCAATTGATTGAACTCGTTCTCTTAATTAGCTAACTTAGAATTAAATGAGCACAGAGTGAGAGTTATAATGATTACTGTTGTTAACTCAGAAATAACCAGAAATAACCAATTCTTCCTCTGCGTTGATTATTGAACTCATCACAATTTACAGTGCTGTAATCTTAAAAGATTTCAAAAAATAAATGGCAACATGGGAAACAGTCTTTTAAGATTGCAATGCAGAAATAAACAAATTATTATACATCTTTACCCCTTTATAGCAAAAATTTGCTTTACAAGACAGAAAAAACCCTGAAATTTATATAATATTTTAATTAATATCAAATATAATAATCTCTTACATTTTGATGCTAAAGCGTCATCGCTTGTGCCAGTTTTTGATCGTATAAAAGGCAACTGGTTTAATTTTATTTTACTGAAACCAGACCACGGGTGTAAACCAGGATTTCGGTTCGCAAAAAGGTGTCACTTTAAACAGTAAATTTACTTTGCTCCAGACGCCAGTAGGCTAATTGTGAAACTTGTAAAAGTGCATATGTAAGGAACATCGAGACCGTTTGTGATAGCCTTACACCCCGTAACATCGGCGTCGGTGCCGATGGCAAATATCGGATTGATTTTATATGATTTTATATAGGAAAAATAAAAACTTTATTTTTTTGTTTGTGAATGCAGAATTTATATATTTAATGATCCAAGAAGGGAACTGTTTCGCAATCGTTCCAATTAACGTTTGAGTTGCATTTTTGCGGAAAATTTGACAAAATATGCAAATGTGTATCAAATGACACAAATAAAGGTATATTTTATTCCGCATTGTAAATTCCAGTGAGTTGATTTTAACTCAGATCTTACTGGTGTTTGCTAAGGTATAACGCCAAAAAAATTACCCAAAACAACGTTGTTTCGCCGAAAAAATTAATTCTCTCAAATTTATATATAACAATAATTGACGTTTTAGTGCTTATAAAAATTTATTAAATTAATAATGCTTTTGCAAAAAATGCAACTAAATACAAAGAGTTAACACCGTTATTTAGCGGAATTTTCTGCAGAAAAACTTGTGCTCAAAAATAATTTCTGGTCATCCGTACGTTGTGAGTCCGAGGTTCACCGCGTTCCCATTGTGCGAAATTTTACTGGCAAAGGTCGTTCCTCTGTATGGTAATGCTTAACTTAAAAAATGCGATGAATTTGCAGTCAGCGGAAAAAATAGTTAAATTGTATTTTAAAATTATATATTTTTTGAACAGTTGACAAAAATTAAACACCGTTTAACAGTTTGATATTCTTTCAATTTTGACCTCACATGTAAAGCACCACAACTTTACAGATGACACAAATACGGGTGGCATTAGGAAAGTTTCAGACAAAATTGATGTGTTAAAATGGCGAATAACGACAGTTTGGCACAATGTTACTTTAAGGGGCGTAACAGTAGATTAAGCGTATTCGTAAGCCTAAGCCTAAGCCTAAGCAAAAAATGTAATATAGAATCTAATCCTACACTTTTTATAGACCCACCAGAAACCTGGACGCTCCTTAAAGTAACATGGGCAGTCAATATTATTTTGCGGTTTACAGGCTTTCGTGTTAAAAACACCCTAAAATTGATCCGGGTGCATATAACCGTGCATATGTCTTTGATGAATTTCAAATTTGGAGACAAAGCTTGTCAAGTCAAGATTCGAGCGGATAAAAAAATTTGAAAAAACGCTTCTTCAAGTCCGGAATGTGAAATTAAGCAGATTTTGAAATAAATATTTTTTGATAGGCGGAGTTAACGTTTATTCAGTTGAATATTTTTGCGGAAATAATTTTGGTAATCTGATATATATCGTCAGCGGTTATAAAATAATCAGATGGGATAAGACGTTAACACTGTCTGCCTACTAAAAAAATGTTATTTTTCATTTAAAAATCCGCTTGGTTTCACATTCCTGGCTTGCAGAAGTAGTGTATTTTTTTCATTTCGGTAATCTGAATAGAGTCATTTTAAGCTTCAGACAAATTTCTTTGCTTAGGCTTAGGTTAGGAATAGGCTCATCTATGCGCTTAGGCTTAGGCTTAGGATGAGGAATATGCTTATACTACTGTTTCGGCCCTGTTCTATACATAGGCCGGCTGATTTATTAACGCTCGTCCTGAACAGTACAGAAATCTGGCAAACAAACTGGCCAAACAACAGTAGAAGAAATTTTGCCAAAAAAAACTATTAAAGTTCTCAAGTTGGGCATTTTTTTCCGTCTTTCGTCACCAGTTGGTTCGATTACCCAAAATTCGATATTATTCTCGCCCAATATTTATTTGCACCCCATATGATTGATAACCTGAACGTATAAAAGGTCAAAAATTTTTGCTACGCTCACACTACTGTGTGTGTGCTTTCGTTTTGTGCTTATTTGATTTGTTCAATATAAAAATAATTTTTTCGCAACTCAATTCTACCCGGTTCCGCCCCGCCCCCCTCGTTCCTTCAAAAAGATTGTCTGTGATGATGTAAAAGCCACACACGTAAGGCACATAACGCACAAAAATACAATACCGAGGCGTGTAGTCTTTGCTGAGAAATTATCAAACTGCCGTAAATTTGGTCAACTTTTTGACCCATGTTATTTATAGTATCGTGCCCCTTTAGCTTAAGCAAAGCCTAATATTAAGAGTATGCCTAAACCTAAACATAAGCCTAAGCCTAAGCCAAATGTTTCCAGTTTGTAAGTCCACAGACTCGGCGTCTCTGATTTATCAGGCACGTATAATTAGCACACAGGGTCGATTTTATTGACGGGGCGCTAGGACCCTTACAACCAAAAAAATTTCTTGCGAAAAAATGGTAAGGTTCAACGGAAATCTGTCAAACTTTAATATTTTTAGCAAAAAAATTTCATTCCAGCTAGCAAAATTATATACCGGTTTCAATTGAGAATCATTTTGTCTCGACACTATTTAGTATTAATTTGAAACCGAAAACCCAAAATGTGCTTACACATAGTTGAGAATACGGCTTTTAACGTAAAAATAATTTCTTAATAGCACCGAATATTAACTTTACTCTACAATTTTTAATGTTAAACTTACAGCTCCGGCAACATTTAAAACAATTTAAAATAAATAAACTTTGAATAAAAGATTTTCTTTGCTATCGGTTTGACAATATAATAAAGTCTTCTCAAATATGAGCGAGTTTTTTTGTTTCAAATAGCGTTTAATTTAGCGAAATATACAGTCATTTTACGTTTCAATGTCCCGTAACGCGCTTTGCTTCTAAAGCTACGTTCCTGCTAAAATATTAGCAAAACGTTTTAGATTTTAGATTGCTAATAGTTCTAAAATACGCCTTTTTTACTCCGATCTAGTCGTTTTAAGTTCGTTTTAATTTAAAAAATTTTGACGGAAAAATATTGTTATATCGAAGTAGTGTATTTTTTGAAACAATGTTCAGCCTTAGAAATTGTTGCTAGAACCTTACGCTAGCGCAACAATGACACACAGATTAGGCACGCATTATTTTCAAATAAATTCGTTTTACTTGTCTTAGCAGTAATAAATTTAAAAAATATCTGACGAGGAGTAAGCGGATTAAAACGGTGAAAAAATATTATCGAGCAAAACGAGCGAGAAACCGAACGCAATTTTAGTATTTAAAATTGTTAAAACGCTCAAATTTTCGTTTTGATTCCGGCGTACTGTAGTGACCCGAATAAGAGGGTGTGGAGTTTGTAGTGCATAAATGACTCCAGGACCAAATAATTTGAGTTCGAAACTTTAAAGCGTAACAACGGGGGCAAATAAATATCATTCCCCCCTCTTATTCGGGTCACTACGATACTGAGGGACGTTTTGTCTCAAAATCTTTCGGAAGATAGAAAAAAGCTGGCAAATATTAAAAAAAGCCTTTAATACCTTAGCATCACAAGTGTTTTGTTTGGATCGTAAGTTTATACAGAAATATGGGAACGCCATTTTGAATATATTTTAAATTACGTTAAAGGCAACTCTTTGAATATTCTATTTAAATTTAAAATGTTTTAGACTGAGAGTGTGACTCGTTGACCGACTTTCTAGCATAGTAATTAATCATTTTCTAAATTTGTTAACTTTGAAAATCTGGCATACAGCTCACAACCGCAACGTAACCCCTAACAGCTCAGTAATATGTGCATAAAACAGGGCCTGCTTACACTGCCTAGGTCTAAACCTAAACCTAGTCAGTCTAGGTTGGAACTCAGGGACTTCAGGTCTTTCGACTAAGCAGCTGGAAAAGCGGGCTAGAGCGGGGATCGAACTCTCAGCCTATGGATCCTTAAGCGAGCACTCTACCACTGCGCCACATAGCCCGCCTCTCCAACTGCGTTTTTCGTCGACTATATGTGTCGACCGTACACCACAATGTGCATTGCATTTATTGCATATGCACAAGGACAAGCATGTCTCACATGCTTACAAACCTAAGCCTAAGTCTAAGCTTAAGCTTCCCAGACTTCAAATCCACCAGACCCTTTATCGCCCAGCAGGCGGTTCCTTATACCTAACATGATCAAAGTAATCAGTGTTTATATATAGGTTTATCAGTATTCAAGGTTTAACTTCAAAATTACACAAATTATATATATATGCTATTGTTAGACCATGGGCATATGCAAGGAATACGAAGGATATATTCTTTTCCGAAATGTCAAGACTGAAAATATACTTTTACAGACTTTAGAAAAACCAACCGGAACCAAAAAGTTCATTTCGTGCGGCCCAGCTGGCAAAAAACTTTCCCACCAGGTAAACTCAGCTCAGAATGACATTTTTTCAAACGGAAAAGATAAAAAAATATGATAATCCAAAATTTTCGTAGACCTAAAAACGTACATTTACAGGCTTAATAACCTATGAAATGTTAAAAGTTAAACAAATTTCGCTCTATAACCTTGCGGACCAATGTATAGAACAGGGCCGGATCAGTAGATATAACCATATTCGTAAGGCTAAGCCTAAGCTATAATGTAAGCCTAAACGTAAGGATTAGCGTGTTCCTAAGCCTAAGCCTAAGCAAAACATTTAATCTAAAGCTAAAACTGACTCTATTACAGCCCCGCCGGAAAACGATCCAGCCCTGTTCTATACATGCACCACCATGCTCGTAAACACTTTGCGATCTTTTTTGCACTCTCGAGCAAAGTTTTTGACCCGACGCTTGCATTGTACAATTAAACTTCAGCGATTCTTGAAATATTTTCTCTAAAATCAAATGCGTTCGACAACTTTAACTTTAATTAATTTTCAGCCAAATTTTAATTGTTCATATTTAAAAATTAAAATTGCTATTCTGAACACAAACTAAAACCCAAAACCAATATGCATATGTGACCAAAATATCACTACTGCACCTGTATTCAACGTGAATAAATTGTAACATAATTCCGCTATCCAGGCTAATTGCATTTCTTAGTAAACAAACGCCTAATTACATAGCTACCCGTATCCAAAACGCCGCCCTGTGTCTCATCTCAGCTGATTAGATATTAATTATATCGTTCATTTGCTTCAAATTTTACCCCCCCCCCCGTCGTTGTGGGTAGTATGTGTAACCTAACCCTCGTGATTGTCTGGTAGTTATTGCAGTGTAAATTTGGTTAAATATTTGACTTTCTTTGTCTTTGATATTTAAATATCGGAGAACATATATTAATTAGTCTGTAATACTAGGGGGTGTAAGCTGCCAAGCATATTCACGCCTCACCCCTGATATAAACGGAGTTGCACTGTTCGGTGGGATCAGTGTGCAACCGGTACTATAAAATACCGGAACCGGAAAGTTAAAAAAAGTTATAGGCACCATGCGGCTTTTTTTTGCTTACGCTTCGGCTCAGACTTACGTATAAGCCCGCTTTTAATACGCTTCGGCTAGAGTCTTAGCATTATGCTAATGCTACTGTTACAGCCGTATTCTATACATAAGCCAATATTTGAAAATTTAAATGAATCTAAAACGAACCAAACAATATTTTCGAACTTTGCCTTAGTGTAGAAAAATTCCATAATCAATAGTAAACTTGATCGAAACGTATTTCGTTCACTTTGCTTGTAATATTATCTCAACGATACCACTATTAATACTTAAAAAATTAATGGTAAAACCCAAATGTAGGTGTAAATTTTGCCAAATTTTATTGGTAAGATTTTAGCGATATTCAACGCAATTTATAAACATATCGCATGGGTGGAATAAAGGTGGGGGTCGGGAGGAGTGGGGGGTGGTTGCGTTGCACCACAGGTAAAAGAATACTTTTGATCAATGGCGATAATAAAACCAGGTTTTGAGCTCGATGTCATTAAAGATAATGTGTACTTGAAGCGAAAAAAATAAAATGTGTGAAGTTGTTTGGTTTAAGCATCATCAATATTAAATAGCTTAACCCTGTAAAGTTTTGATCCCATCTTAACCAGTTACGATGATGTCCGTGGAAATAGCGAAATGTTATGGATTTTGAAATTGAAATTTTAACTTTAATTTTGAAATTGAAATTGTAACTTTAAAGAAAAAGCAGTTCAAACGGGTACGAAAGTTTGATTTTTTCAAACATTTATGATTGTTCACAGATTAAATAATTCTTTCAGCTACTGTGAGAGCAATCAAAACAGACTACGTTGAAATTTTAAACTTTTTGATTTCAAAACTTACTACTGTATTTGGGCCCATAACCAACCATAGTTTTTGCCCCAGCCGGAGCCGAAGACGCGATCTCCGGTTGTACCTCTGATAACCAGAAAGTAAGCCAGGAGGCACGATTGCCTAAATATTTTGCTATTCCCAAAGAAATTATTCTAGGTTGCGCGATTCATCGCATACCATGTTGACATTTTGCTTAGCCTAGGTTGTGTTGTGTTGGCTTTGTTGTGTCTGTATTGTTTATAATTAGGCTCAATTAATAGGTTCCGGCTACCAAAGCCGAAAGTATATACAAACCGTTTGGTTCCTTCGTAAATTTATAAAATTAAATATCAAATGTTACACTTTTGATTTATGTTTTTGTTTATTTCGATATAAAATTACAATAGCACACCACAACTTTGTTGGCCGCTTTGACTGCGCTAAATTTCAAATACTTTTAAGTGTCAAATTTCTTAATATTAACCGACTGAAACAAAAATTAATACAACATATAACAGGCTTTAATACAATTAAGGCTCTTGAACGCTTTCCTTTACAAGCGTACACAGTAAATTTCGATGAGTTAATTATTAATGAACTCGGATATAAAATTAATAGTTATATCAGTTTCTTTGTGAGTAATTCAGAATGAGTTCTATCTAATTCAGAATTCTGAGTTCTGAACGATCTAAGTCAGACATCTGAGTGGATTCAACTCATACTGAGTTAAAATCATTCCACTGAAATTTACAGTGTATACGCCTAAGTAAGTTTAAGCTGAATTCTTGACCTAAGCTTAAGCTTAAAACTAAACCTAAGCCTAATCTGAAGCTTAAGGCATTGCAAAATCGGAAAATTTTGCGAACTGCTGCGGCAGAATGTGTTCAAAAGCTAAAACTTAGAACCCTGACCTGCCTTAAAAACTTAGCAGCTTCCTCCCTGATGTGCTTTAAATTACGATAATTGCCCACCGGGTCTGTTTTAATAATTATTAATCGTACTGCGATGCTGGTATTTCAGTCTGTAAAGTGTAACAAATGGGTCAAAAGTTTACATATCCTATCAATTGCAAAAACATGTGGTCCACAAATTAAACGCATCCTCAGCGCCAAGTGTCATATTACATTGCTTATTAATTTTAACTTTTAAACATAAGCCAGACCTCAAGATAGCGGCTTGTTAAATTAAATTCTAAGCTTGATTTACTAGCTTGCAGTGCATGGTGTTGCAATTATATATCAACGTACATTATATACCAACGTGTTTATATATGTATATATAACGTGTATATATATGTATATATAGTGCATGTTTGTTTAAGTTACCATTTAGTTTTATTAGCTAAAAGTGAAATAAATTTATTAAAGATATTCGGAAATTACGTATCTTTTCTCCCCTCGAAAGTTAATACGATAACTGGTTTGAATACTGGCAGAAACCGTTTGAACCACCAATTTACTGCCAGCAAACTTCAAATTATCTGCATCGCAAGTAAAGCTTTCTCGTATCTTGACCCCATAACTTGAAACAAATACGCTAAGTTTGGCCAAAACCTCATACAACCGCGTGACTATCATAAGACCAGGCATTGGAGGAAACCAAGAAAAATGTACCGGTTCAAGCGTTTAGCAAGGGGTTGTCAGGGATGACCCACCGTTTTTTGCAACAATTTCCAACGGTATGGTTCTATAGTCTTTCTTCGAAATTTTGTTAAAATCTGCTACACCCCTGCGTAAGGCTTAACGCAAATATCAGTGTAAAGATATCAAACAGATCGCCGATGTTCAGGGCATCAAAATTTAAAATCTATAACTGGCCGTGCAACTTAGCGTAAAATTTTTGATTAATTTTATATAATTAAGATTCACCGAATGGAATTAGTTTAAATTTTAACATATTTGCTTACACGACGGTAAAGTCTCGGATTAAAATTTGGCCAAATTTAGCCATATCAAGCCAACATAAAACAGATGGCTAAGCATAGAGTTGCCCGTCAATGTGGATTTCGTTGCGCTCACAAATGTTATACTGACAAGCGCGTGACATCTTGTGATGCGTTAGAATGTTTTAATCTTAATTCTCAAATTAATATTAAATCTGGTCACAATGCTAAGTTTTAGAGTAAACGCAAGCTTTATTTCAATCTTAAAACGTAAGCTAAACATCTGAAATGATCAAAAGTACATTGTAAATTGCAATGAGCTGTTTAATCTATTCAGGTACCGAGTTGGTTATTTCTGAATTAATATCAGTAAACATTAACTCACTCTGACTAGAGTTGATTCTCACCTCTGAGTTGACTTGATTCTCACTCTGAGTTGAGTTGACTCTGGATGAGTTGGTTTATTAACTCATAATGCATTGAATCATCTCAAAAACTGAGTTCTGATATATACTCCTAACTCAGACTGAGCGATTCAACTCATTCTGAGTTAAACTCAACTGACTGAAATTTACAGTGTATAAGTCTAAATCAACTGTCATCGTGTTGAAATTGTACCAATTAATCGCTGCTTAAGTTGCAAAGATGAGTAATTTGGCTTCGAATGTTCTGCGATTTTAGTGCAACTTATAAATTTTAAAATATTTTAAAAGTTTTACTATGAACGCGTTTTAAAAATTGTAAAATTTCAAAACAAAAAATATTCACTTTTACCGACAAATGGTGGATTCTCCATTGATGAGAACCGAAAGAAAGTTAAAAATCCTGCTGGCATAAATTCAGCAGTCCAAATCGGCAAAAATATTAATGGTCAGTTGGAGCACGCAGCTGGAGGACCTGCCAGACTTTGAGTGTCATGCTTCGAAATATTACTTACACTGTAAATTGCAGTGAGTTGATTTTAACTTAGAGTGAGTTGAATTACTCAGTCTGAGTTAAGACTATCAGAACTCAGATCTGTGAGTTTATTCAACTCAATCGGAGTTAACTGATCAGCTCGCCTGGAATCATATCAACTGAGAGCGAAAATCAACTCAACTCAAAGTGAGTTAAAGCTTATTGTTAATAACTCAGACATAACTAACTCGCTAACTAAGTTTATTGTTCAACTCATTGGAATTTACAGTGTAGCTGGTTAAGTTCGTACTGCAGATGCGTAGTTTATACCTTTCGTAATTAATTTTGCGAATAAAATTGCCGTTGTAGTTGAATTTAATTCGTCGTTGGTTGAAATATCTTAGCAATTGTGCTTAAAAAACCACAAGAACAGACCTTAATTTGAAGATAGGTTTTCAGTTTTACTCTGCTCAGGCAGCTTAACTTACGTTTGATGCTAGAAAGAAAAATTTAGTAGCATCTACTTATTGTGCATACCGCGGGCCGACCCACGAATTTTTAATGAGATTTGGTAAACGTGTAATGGTTCGAAAACGTCTCAAGCGAAACGAGCAAGACGCCAAACGCAATTTTTATGCTAAAATACCCAAATGTTTCGTTTTTGTGTCTGTTCGGTGTGCTAAATATTGTATTTTTGCTCGTAGTCGATGGTCCGCGTGGGCTGTTTTTTGCACAATCAGCCTGACCGATGCGTGTAAAATTTGTCGCCACACTGTTTACCTCACACTCAGATGACAACGTTGGTTCAGAAACGATTACCTCGAAAGCAGGTGTCAGATTTGACACAAACTCAAATGATAAATTTTAAAATTTTCACCAATCGTTAATTTAATTATTGTCAAATTAAAAATTAAAGCATAATTGAGTACGATGGCGTCAAAAAAATTTGTGTATTTTTTGGTATTCTATTTTTTGCCCGTCAAGCGTGTCACATTAAGTGTTGTCGTTTTTGATTTTTGACTGACGTATGGACCACACCTGGTACTAGTTTACACTGGTTTAAGGTGTACCAATGAAATTAACGGGTCGCAATCAGAGTTTAATTATAAACGCTTCATAGATGGTATTTTCGGTTTTAAAACGGTATTTTAGATAAATTTTTCTGCTCAGGTATAGGGATAGGTTTAAGCCCAGGCTGAGAGTGTATTCTTAGGGGTGCACTATACTTGACGTCCGACGCGGTCCGTCTCCGTACGTCACTCGTCCGGCGCCGTCCAGCACCGACCGTCATCATTCGTTATTGTACGTAAGTTATTTGCGCACGATAATGAACGTTCACGGACGACGCCGTACGGTGACGGACGGCGCCGCACGGTAGCGGACGACGCCGCACGGTGACGGACGGTGCTGTATGGTTGACGGACGGCGCCGCACGGTAACGGACGACGCCGCACGGTGACGGACGGTGTTGTACAGGGGACGGACGGTACCGTGCTGGTGACGAACGGCACCGGACGGTACCGTGCGGGTGACAGACGACGCCGGATGGCGCGGCACGTCAAAAACGTACAGCGCAACCCTTACTGTTGCTCTTCATATATTGTTTATTTTTGCGGTATTTTGCAAAAAAATGAACAATTTTTTACTCAATAACCTTTCGCAAGCAACAGTTTTCATTTACTTTTTTGCGTTTTTCTCAGTAAGGTTTACGCTATTCTCAATTGCCGCACGCCGACGCGTGCCACCGACGCTAGCAAATAGATTTTGTTTATATTTTTGGTTCGGCATAGTCAAGTATAGCGCAACCCTAAATCTCCGGTCGCAAAAATAGCCACACTGAACATCTTCAATTTTGCCCATACTTGTGGGGTATATTTGGTAAACTCTGAAATTTAACTAATTAAGACTAAATTTCAAACTGGTTAATATTAACACGATCACAGTACTTAAATAACCTCGTAAATCAAACCATTATCAGTTTGATAATTTTAAATAAATTTTTAACTCATTTCATTTGCGACAGCTTTTTTTGGTATAAAATTTTGCATAATTTTCAAGTCTGAGTATGACAGGTGACGGAAATGGATTTTTAGAATTTGCAAAATTGTGATCGTATACAATAGTGTAGTACTTGTATGAAATTAAACTTTCGTCAGTGCCCAAAAACAGCTGCAGGGTTCAGGCAGTATCTGTAAGCGGAAAGCTTTGTTGCATTTAATCAGTAATCGTGTCAAAATGCAATTTTAGTGTCTTGTACAGTCATCCTCTTACATTTCAAGTTAAGATTTAGGCATAGGCTAAGGTAACGAAAGACGTAGAGAAAAATTTAGGCTCAGACCAGGTTTGCGTGAGCGTTTCCCAAGCCCAAAGCCTGAACCTGTTGAAAGTGAAAAATCACCACAATTAAACAGTTGTGAAGTAAACGTTTTTTAGTGTCGATCAAAGGACATTTTCTATATATAAATATATATAAATATATACATATATATGCATAAATAAATAAATAAATAAATATATATATAATATATACATATACATATATAAAGCCGAAAAGCGCATTGTATTTTTGACACAAAGAAGAATTGTACAGAAGGATCCTATATTCCGCGTGATGTTCCTTAAATTGCCAATTCTCTAATTCAACCTAATGACTACACAAGTTTCTGTTGAAATTCGCTTGTACTGCAACGATTGAAGAACGTGGTACATTTGCAGAATTTGAACGCAAAAATAATACGTTTCC
Organism: Enoplolaimus lenunculus; assembly: GCA_030248215.1. Taxonomy (NCBI): domain Eukaryota; kingdom Metazoa; phylum Nematoda; class Enoplea; order Enoplida; family Thoracostomopsidae; genus Enoplolaimus; species Enoplolaimus lenunculus. The sequence goes on along the minus strand of JASANG010003360.1, from coordinate 189,387 downwards.
AGAGTCGTAGTCAGAATTTTACTTTGTGTGGGTGTAATCATATAAAACAAAACTTCTTAAACGGCACGTTTCAGGTCCGTCCGCAGTGTATACGTGTCCGCCCCCAAAACAATGAATGTATAGTTGAGGGCCGTAACTGTTGGATAAACATATTCCTAAGCCTAAGCCTATGTGTCTAACACTTTGTTTAAGCCTAAGCCGGAGGAAAACTTTTCCAGGTACTACAAAACTTAAGTTCCCTAAAACGATATTCTAAAACAGGTTTAAAGCGAGTTTTAGTGTCTCTAGAAATTTCGGGAGTTGATATATCCTTCCTATCTCTCGGCTTGTAAACGTTCCTGCATAGGCGGGTAGAATTGATAAACCATAATCGGTCAAAATTTTAGGTTCAATTTTACCCTGGTTAACATTAACTTTTTTGACGGTTAACCTAAATTATTTTAATTCAACCAGAAAAATGGTCCGAGAGTTTTCGAAAAAAATTTACAATTTTCAGCGAGATTTCAAAATTCTTACGACAATTTTGATTTTGAATATTAATAACTTTAAGGGGCGTAACAGCAAATTAAGCGTATTCCTAAGCCTAAGCCTAAGCGTTGCAAAATGAGTTCCTAAGCCTAAGCCTAAGCCTAAGCAAAAATATGTAAATCTAGAATCTTAACCTACTGTTTTATAGACCCACCAGGAACCTTGGACGCCCCTTAAAGTAACATGGGCCATAAAAAAATTAATTTTCCCATAACACATTTTTGACCGATGATTTGCTACCTCAATAAAGCGTTGATTGACAGCGTTTGTTTAGGTAAAATATTAATGTTTAACATTAATATTAAATATATTAAAGTACAAAAAAATAGCTCCAAACACAATAGCAAAATATATAATGATAAATTGTCAAAAAAATAAAGTGCAAATAAAGGTAAAAAAATGATTAAAATACGTGTCAAGCGTTAGGAGTTTTTTAACCTGATTGATGATAGAGAAATTATTTTAAGTTTGAATAACAAATTTAGAATTTGAAAACGAATGCAGCCAATTTTGACAGTTTAAAACAGAATGGTCGTATTGTCATTTGGTGACGGATAAACCTTTGTATTTGAGTCCCTTTTTTATTTATGATGGTTTAAGTTTTTAGTGAAATTTAATAACAGAGGAGAATACGTTAAAAATTTTGGTGCCTGCTCCTAAGCCCTAAATGTAAATGTACTGTTGTGACCCGAATGAGAGGGCTGCTAAGATGGGGCGTCCATTTTGAATACCAATAAGTAGGAGTCCGTATCCCAAATAAGAGTCCTTAAGCTCTAATTAGTGTTTATAAATAATGTACATTATCCTTAATTTTAGAGCGTAAATACTTCCAGGTCCAAATGAAGTTGAGTTCGGAACTTTATAGCATACTAAAGTTTTGAAAGTATGCGCCTAAGTATAACCTTGCATTATCGCTCAAGCTTCTGATGCAAGACAAATGAACGTTTTATTAAACGAATAGATGCAAAACCCATTATATAGCAATAACGAAAGGTAGCAGAGGGCGGGTTAAAAATAAACAACTGTCAGTAACCGAATAACGTAGGGGTTCCCTCAAAAACGGCCAAATAAATATCAGTCCCCCTATTATTCGGGCCACTACAGTAAGCAAAATGATACCTAAGTTACAGGTTTGTTTTGCGTCGCTTAGCACAGAGTTATCTTTGCCAATTTCATTATTGAAGCCTCAGGGTGAGCGTAAGCAAGGGGTCAATGCTCCATTTTATATCGCTCCTTACATTTGGGCCCCTCGTGCTTTCTAAAATATCCCTGGTAATTTCAAAATATCCCCCGGGTATTCGAAAATGGCAGCCTTTCCTACGTTACAGAATGACCCCCACGCTTCGGTTACAAAGAACAACTCTTGAAATTGACATAGTTATATACCATTAGGCGAAGCTTAATATACTGAGTAAACTTTAAAAAATCGAATTTTTCAAACATTGAAATTTTAAGTGTGGAATGATCAGAGGAGGTCATGAAAAACGTACATTGGCGTTACAAAATGAGGCGCCTGTTGTATAATTACTGAAATATACCAGTAATTGCTTTACCACTTCTCAGATTGAGTTGCCTATAGCCAACTCAGCGCAGTGTATAAACGTTAAATAATATATAACGCACCGTGTTTAACAATTTCAACACGTATACATAGTACTAAAGCACTACAAGACGTGAGAGCGCCCTCGGGCTCCAGCGTCAAGCTCCTATAGCTGAGTGTTGATGGTATACGCCTCCCACTCCAGTCACTGGAGTTCGAATCCTAGCTTAAAAGTAGGTCACAGGGGAAATAGAAAATATTCATGTGATAAAGGGTTAACATAAAATACTGTTAGTTTGTTAAAATTACCTGCGTCTTTGAATTTATACGGTTCAAACTAAAAACCATTTCAAGCAAACTTGTAAACCGAATGGTGGAAAAGATTAAACCGCAAAAAAAGCGATAGCTAATTTTCAAAGCCTACTGAATTATTATTAATATGATGGTTACCAACTGCAAACAAAGACACGACACTTTTCTCAATATTTTAACCCATTATTGTATAGAAAATTGTTTGAATAAAATTTATTTTGACATATATACAAGGGGCTTTGCCAATATTTCATTTCGGCCAAATATAAGTTTATAATAATAATTTGTTCTCTATAGGAATCAGCAAATGTTCAGTATAGAAAAAACACAAATGTTTTAACCTATCTCCAAGAATTTAGGGGCAGGTGATTACTTGTAAGCACCCTTCATCATAGTGTATGCAAATGTAAAGGTTTAGAAAGCTGAAATTAGCCAACCATAAAACATTCATTCAGATTTATTATGTTCCTTTGTGCTGCTGCATAAATTAATGTAAAAATCTAACGAGAGACAATACTGAATTTCGAGGTAATATAAGTGCATCTTACCCAGGTTAATATACGACAGTTTTGCGGTGTAAAATAATTGTACAAAAGGCTTTTATTAACTCTTTTTCAGTCGATGTTTGCTTTCAAACTCGCTCAAAGATTTCAACTCAAACTTTTAAACAAGTTGATTACGGTCTGGTGAGTTGAAGAATCAATTTCGATGTACATTTGATATATATGTATATATCTTTATATATAAATAAATATAAGAATAAATAAATAAATAAATATATATATATATATATATATATATATATATATATATATATATATATATATATATATATATATATTAGCCATCAGTTCGTTTGAGGCTGGGATCGCCACAATTAACGGATTTTTAGCGGGCGCAGTGACCGACAAGATTTATTTGGTCTCTAGAATCTAGCAATTGTATCCTAATGCGCCTAAATGGAAGCTTTTCTGGTCCACTCATAAAATTTTAGCCGACATATCTTCCTATCGCTTTTCCTATCTACAGATCTTGTTTTGCGTTTTGTAAAAAACAATTTAACACGGCAAAATTTAACGTAAATCCGTCAACCGCTAAATTTTTAAATAAAAATACATAGCTAATAATTTTATTTTGTTGAGCGGCCCAAATTTTTGCCGGTCCACCAGGCATTATTTGCTCGGCAGCCATTGGGGTCGGGCACGCACCTGATATGAAAGAACTGGTCTTCGTCGGGAAAACCAATGAAAAATATGGACACTTTATGGGTTCCCCTACTCAAGTAGCAAAGAGCCTCCAGTACAAGTTGTACTGGTGCTAGCATCAGATTCGAAATGTGAGCATTAAAGATTGTGGTGCCACGGCAACCATATATGAGTATTAAATTGCATCACATTCTTAATTGATTAATGCCAAACCAGAATTATTAATTTTCTAGCCAACCTCGTGGAGTACTCTTAATTTCAGGTATATTTATACAACAAAACTGTTCTAAGGGCATACTTACCTCGTTCTAAAATTTGCAGCAGAATTGTGGCAAAAATTCTTGTCGTTTCCATCCTGAAAAAATTTCGAACACAAAATCGCTTAAATAAATAACACAAACCAAACGGGTTTCACTGGTTAAACCCTGTGTTTACGCTTGAGTTCCTCAAATGTGAATGTATTTTAATTTTGTCATAAAATACTAAACAAATACTAAACCGATTAATTATAAAGTTCAAACCAGATTTCGAAAAGAATATTTTTAAAATTACTTTGAAAATTATATATTTCTTTAAATTATGTGATTCGCATAAAATTACACTTTTATTGGCTTGTGATCAGCGGTTTGAGGTTTCGATATCAATAACGGTGATTTGACTTATAAAGTCATTAGGATGGATGGTATAAAATAGGCGTATACAGAGTAAACAAAACGAGAGGTTTCGGGGGTATAAGATTTTTGGAAACATCTTGAAAAGGGAGAAAAAACGAACTTTTGCAGGGTTTACAATATCCTGGTGATTTCGAAGGTTCAAAAATATAAGATATATGTTTCCGAAATTAAATCCTGATTACGCTGTTTGGTTCAAGTTTTACTAAATAAATAAATAAAAATATATATATTGTAAATTCCAAAGAGTTCATTTTAACTCAGAATGAGTTGAATCACTCAGTCTGAGCTAGAACATTCACAACTCACTATTCTTAGTCAATAAAACTAAATCTCATTTAATTATTCAACTTACCCGAAATCAGCTGAACTCAGAGTCGGAATCAACTCAACTCAGAGTGAGTTAATCTTTACTGTTCTTAATTTAATAGAAATAACAAACTCTTTAGCTGAGTTGATTAAATCAACTCACTGAATTTGACAGTATATATATACATATATACATACATACATATATAGATAGATAGATAGATAAATGTATATATATCTTTCGATTCAGCCTTTCAGGTTCGTCTGCGATCTGCGTAAATCAATACCTTATAGCAACCCAAACAATACCTTTCAGTCACTACCACAAAATATAAGCAGCAGATTAACTCTAATTTAGCGACAAATTATTTCAAAAAGCCGTTTAGACAATTTAAATAAACGCTTCATCGCTTTGAGTTTTTCCAAGTTTAACTACAAATAGCTTTGCTTGGTCTTTATTGCACATATTGTCTGATTAAACTATTATATATATCTTTAGGTTTTCGATTTTAGTTTGAATATATATATTTAACTGTCAATATTAATAACGTTTCAAACGAATAAATGTGTTTGGTAAACGAGATCGGTAGAAACCGATGATTTAGCGATATTTTTTCAAACTGCAAAGACACAACTTTTAGATTTATACGAGTTTCTAAAACTTTGAAAAAATTATCAATCTCACTAATTGAATTTATTTAACCACGACTATGATACAGATCAATGAGAGGCTGAAAGCTGCGAGCAACCATTGGGTGAATCCTGGCGAGAGGAGTGAAAAAATATATCCCTGCTGCCCGAAGAGACGTGAAAACAGTTTTTGTGATGTGATTTGTTCAAGCAAGAGTACGTACAAGAGTGGGCAACTCTTGCGGTTTCGCATGAGATACAAAATGTAACACCGGGTGTTGTGTTTTTGGCGACCCTCCCTTGATTAGAGGTGGGTCGCTGGCACATGCAACACCCAAAATTAAACTATAAGCGAAAAGGTATCATGGTTCTTACAGGTTGTACTTCCTTCTAAATGCGGGGGTAGGGCAAAAACGCAACGCGTGCCGGGTACATTCTTTTCTACACAGAATGTACCTAGTTGAATACTCTTGTTAAAGTATGCATCATCCACTCTTGGTTCAAGTAACGAATAAAAATTTTTTTGCCCAATCGGCGTAAGTTTTTTAGAATCAACAAATAAAATTATAATTTTATGCTTTTTTCATTTAAACACTCAGAAGAAAATCTAAACTCAAGCCTAAAGTATGTTTATATTTAAACTACTGATTGAGTGTAACAATAATATTTTGCAATTCTTAGTAAAATAACAATGCGACACCTTTCACAGTTGGTTTTACTAGGGTTTGAGTAACTAAGAGGCGTCAACTGCGCCCCATTTATACAGACTTGAAAGCGATCATTAATTGTTTTCGACTCTCGGTCATTTTATCTCCATAAGCTTAGGCCATAGGTCTTACCTATCGTTTTTATTATGCCTTTACATAGGCTTTTTGCATATTTTTGAGCCTAAGCCTGTGTCTAAGCCTAAAGCATAAGCTTAAGCCAAAGTCAAAGTATTAACCTTAAAAACAGTGCCGGAGCAAGCAGGGGCGGTGTCTTCCCCCAAACTAGCGAGCGAAGCGAGCGAGAAGCCAGACGCATTTTAAAACTTAAGCGGTTTTTGTTTCAACCGGTTAGGGTGGGGGCCCCTTTAGGGGTGGGGGTCTCTAAATGGGGGTATGCGAGGTGGCTGCTCCGGCCCTGCTTAACAACGGGAAGTGTACTACAGAGCTATTTCTACCAACAAAGCTGACATACATTTGTAATTCGTAAACAAACAGACCAAGAACCTATCAAAGATAAACTATAAACAAGTCCAGTGTACAGTGGTTGATTGGTTCTCAAATTCAAACTTTTAGATCAAAAGCCGAATAAAGAATGCCTGAGATAGGACAACAAAAAAATTTAGGTTCATTTATCTCGTTGAACGTTGCCCAACGATTGGCCAAAAAGGGGCCGTACCTCCAACCAATGATTGTCGACAAATTTTTGGGTTAATAACTAAACGTTAGCTGAGACAAATAAACTTAAAAACAACACCCCTATTTAATTGGCGTGGTCCTTTGTAAAGTAGATTCCGGGCCTACGCCCACGTTTGGTTTGGCCCGTGAAACTATTTTGATCGAAGCTAAATCGGGTAATGTCGTCAGCGTTGCGAAACTTTTCTGCCCCCCCACGCCGATCTGTATTAAAATGGTTGCGTGGATGCAATAAAACGGTTCGGGTGTCAGCTTCTACGTTAAGGTTCACATTCGTGCAAAAATTTTGTCAATCAGACCCCGTAGTCAGCTCAACATGCAAGGGTACCAAAAATGTTTCAGCAGGGGCATCCAAGCGTTTCGTACGATTTGCCAGTATCGAGGTTGAAACTATCCCAGCGGCTCCAAAAATTTTCTCATGAGACGCTCAGTCGCCTTCCCTGGCACCCCCTACGGCAACCATTCCGTATCGGACGACAGCGTCTGGTTTTAGATTTTGTTGGTTCAATTCCCCAAAGATTCGCTTATAATTTATTGGCTGATGTATCAAACACATTTGTCGTGAATATCAAAAAGTTTCCGTTCACAGACGGAAACCGGTGTGAAATGAGTCGGTGATAAACCAAATCGTCCAGTGCTTGGATATAAAACCAACAATTGTTTTGGGCTCCGGCACACTTTCTGACCACGTTTAAAGTTTAGGATTACGTTTAGACATAGGTTTAGGCGAAGGTTCAGGCTTAAGCAAGCATTTACGCAAACATTTAAGGCTTTGTCATAACCAGTACAACTATGATTGTTTCTGCTGGAGCTATGAGTTTAGGCTTCTATAGTGGCGTACAAAGATAGCTACTGTAAATTTAGGAACGTCTTATTACAAAGCTTGATGACCATCGTCTACGTATCTCATTGTTAGGCTGCTTCTATTAAGCAAAAATTCTTTGATTTTTACATTAATTTGACAAACCGTAAAAATTGATTGACAAAAAATCAGCATTTCTGCCGGACCGCAGTTGATATTTTAAATAAGAAAGTCTTTAGTACACACCCTTGATCAAGAACAAAAGAAATTATCAAAAAATATGAAGGGAAATATATAATTACAACATTATCTCGTTAGAAATGTTGAAATTTGTCACAGTTTTTAAGCCAATTTAAGCTGCGTTAATAAACATATATAAGAGACAGTAAAATTCTTTCAGAGTCATTTTATATTTAGAATACTCCAGCTCAACGGCGTCCCTACGCGGATCATTGGAGACCGTACCCCCCTCCTAAATATCTCCTGTCTAAAACTAAACAATCTTGTGCCCCCCAAATATATTTTTTGCAGACGCCGCTACTCTCGCATTGAATTAGATATATATTAAAATACAATTGTACCTACGCTTAAAACACTTGACTAATTTGTAAACACATATTCAAATCGCAAACATTCCCGTTTGAATACTGCACCTTGAACAAACTACGATCAACGTTAACTTGACCGCAGTGAAAGCAATTCAAAATGAACGACCAGGGTTTGTTCAATTTTGCCAAAACCTAAATATATCAATCCAGTGCCGAAAACTTTGAGTAAAAATAAGAAAGGTATTGTCACAATTGTTCAAACAGACAATAATTTTGGCCCATGTTACTTTTAAGGCCGTCCCGGTTTCTGGTGGGTCTGTCAAAGAGTGGGCTTACGGTCTAGACTACATTTTTTTGCTTAAGCTTAGGGTTTGACTTTAGGCTTAGGAATACGCTTTTGCAACGCTTAGGCTGAGGAATACGCTTAATCTACTGTTACGGCCCTAAAAGTAAACATTGGCCATAATTTCCATGCGTTTTGCAACCGTCCATCAGAACAGCTACGTCTTATATCACAACAATTTCTGGCCGGGATTCGATTTATGTGCGACCTTTAGAAGTTTTAAATTAAAGACACATTTTGTCCTCGGAAACAATGGGCGGAGCAAGTAATTCGAGACGGGGATAAGCTCAAGAAATTTTGGGTTTGTAGGCAAGAAAAGCTTTTGTTAACAGTCAACAGCTTAATAATTTAAATCTTGTGAAAGCGTCTAAATTTTAACAGCCATTCAAAAATTTCAGAATTATATTTCATCGACGTCCATATTATGACACGTCCCGGTATGCTACGCCAGTCCAAAGTGGATTGGGTGGTTAGTGCTGGAGCATGCAAGCGCCCCCCGTCGCAAAATCCCGGAATGGGATCCGTTTGCGACGATCGAAGTATTTTTCAAATTTAATGCTTAAAATCTTGTTAGCGTGGATCCCCCCAAATGGGTGGCATGGGGGGTGGCTGCTGGAACCCTGTGTGTGGTAACCAATTTCGTTTATTACCCCATTTAACCAGTCATCAAAACACCCATGTTATAATTTAAAAGTTGTTCCTTGAAGCCTTTGGTTCAAATCCATTTCCCAGCCCATTAAACATTTATGACATATAACATGATATCATGAAAAAGGTCTGATCGTTTAAAAGTTAGAAATATTGACAATCGTTTATTTTGTAAAGTAAATTGGAACTGAAGCATCAATTGGTGACACATTTTAAATATTACAACAAATTTAAAGCCAACGTTGAAATTAAGTTCTGTTCAATGTGTTGCATCTCGGGCACCAGTTTTCACAACAACTACAAAGATGGTTTGGAAGCAAAAAATCATAGCAAATCATTTTGTGAAACATGCTCATTGTTAGCGAAATTATCACAGTTTATCCTGGCCGTAAAAATTTGCCGTATCAACGAAATGTGTCATCTGAAATTTTTGCACGATTCTCCTGGTAGTTTTTCAGCTGGTCCGGGTCTGGTATATATGTTTGAGGTAACAAGGGGTGTGTTTCGGTAACAAGAAACAATTTATTTAAATAATTGGATTCAAAATTTTCGTGATGGACAGTTGTAGAATTTGTACCAAATGAGCCATATTTGAAACAGCCAGTTTTGGATCAAATGAATTCAAAACAATCTTAACGCAGGTTCGCGCAACTAGGCGCATCGGGAGATTTTGAGATGTGGTGGGACACCAGGCCTGTAGCCAGCTCACCTTACTAGGGGGGTTAAACATTTTTCAGAAGGTGAATTCAAGGGTTTTCAATGAGTTACAAGCAAGGCTGAAAACTTTCTGGGGGTGGCCTAAATGTTTTCAAGGGGGGCTGAGCATGGCCCGTGGTAAACAATTTTAGGGTCATACATTTTACTTACTTACTCAAAGTACTAATTTTTTGCCCAGTTTGATATGTTTTAAAAATAATGGATCACACCTGGGCGGACTTGATTGTCGCATTCTGCCGCTGCAGTCTGGGTACAGACAGGCAAATGGCTGTAATTCCTTAAGGGTTTGTTCAACTTCGTAAGAGTCGAAGCTGACTCGACGTTAGGAAACACAGGCTACAGTAATCTTTGAGACAAAATTGCAATTTGATAAAAAATATTAATACTAAAATTAGGTTGTGTTAATTTTTGTTTATGTAGTAATGCGTGCCGCTAATGGAACATCCACGTTATACTTTTCCTAAAAATGTCACCCTAAAACAAATAAGAGGTTTGCCAGCTATAGCAAATCTTGGTTTATCCCTTAAAATTCACACTCATAAACTGCTAAAAAATTAACGAATTTCAGATTGTTTGGCGTTGTTGAATTTACACGTGAGTATATCATCATAATTACATCTTTGGAGTTTCGTGCCATTTTTTGGCCAATGTTCAGAACAGGGCCGTAATAATAGTATAAGCCTATTCCTAAGCCTCAACCTAAGCCTAAACCTAAGCATAAGCATCAGCTTATGCCTAAGCCTACGCTTAATAGTAGGCAAAAAATTATTCTAAACTTTAAGCTTACTCCATTGTAGTTACATTGGCCAATTTTTGAGTAGAACGACAATTTAAGAATTTTAAAATATTATAAATTCAAAAATAGTTACAAAATTAAAACTTTACCAAATAGCGTTTTTAGGTTTAATATTCAGCCACCAAAAATGTATGAAATGCCCCTATAAACTGTTTTGGTCAAAGTGTGATCGACACTTTTCCCAGTGGAGATTGTGATATCAATTTGAAACAATATTGATGATTGGGAAGGGGGGGGGCACAACAGTCATGAACTAAGTTGTTCACATTCGTTCAATCGTTGATTTTGAATGTTTCTGTGTGCGGCTGCTTGGGGTTTTGGTTCAAAATTTTTAAATTAAATTCAAACTGAAATTGATTTTCACACCAAAACACAGAACAGATCACGATGATATTGACGAATAAGTGACTTATGTCTGAAAAATGTTTAACCTATCAATCGTAGCTAAAGCGTTCAAGCTTGTTCGTATAGTTGTTTCAGAATCTAATTTATTGTAAACTTTTATTGAAACTTAAAACTTTATGTATTGATATGGTACCTATGATAACCAAAGCAAGTCCGTATCTAAAACAGGGTCGCCGTGATGTCTCGACCCCCCCCCCCCCAATTTCGATATCAAAAAGCTATTTTTTACCATTTTATGTGGTGATCAAGTATTTCCAGAGTTACCCATATACCACATTTTCATCACGAAATCGAAATGTTCTACATATTGTTCCAAAACTTTGGCTTCGCCCATATACTAAAGTTACTAAACGTTCTTTAGACTGAGCTATCATCCTTTGACCCATTATAGATAATATTTAATTTTAATATTTTCGTTTAACCTCAAAAGTAATCATTCGGATAGGCTTTAAATTTACACATGCCGTGACTGTGTATGGTTTTGTCCCAATTGAAATTCAAAGTGAACTCAATAGGACAACTGATTACAACGTTTCAAGCTTATGAAAGTTGAGTGAAAAACAGAAAATTCGTATATATATATATATATATATATATATATATATATATATATATAAACCAGACAAGTGACCTCCATTCGGTTTGTAATCATAAACGTCATTTCTTTGGTGAAATAACAAATAACTGCGTTCATCGAACGAAAAGGATTTCCTGAATTTTGCCCTAAACCAGCGAAATATTACACGAAAACTGGGTCATAGTTTAGCTGTATTATTATTAGTTGCGGCGTACATTACTGGTTCAGAATTACTGGTTCAAATAAGAAGAAAGTTTTATGGTGAAAACTGTTTATTTTAAAGGTCAAAACTAATTCAGTTTTATATTTCGAAAAATGTGACAGAAACATAAACCAACAGCGACAGGATTCGCGCAACTGGAAATTATTGCTAGACAGAGCAACAAAATTTGGACTAACGTAGAATTGTTTTAATGCAATTAAAAAATTAATTTTGCGTTAGGAGGGACGAAGCTGTATGCAGGATGGCCACCTCCCTCGCTTATCTCATAGCTGCGGGCCTGTGAAGCCGGCTTTAGGGAGCTTGAGCTGACGCTTTCTGAAATTCAACACAGTTACTTTAACTTGCGTCCAGGTTTTTACAAAAGAGTAGGTTTAGATTCTAGATTACAATTTTTGCTTAGGCTTACGCTTAGGCTTTTATGAATACGCTTTATCTACTATTACGCCCCTAAAAGTAATATTGGCCGTAGTTTATGTACTATTTACAATAGTCTGAATATATTTTTCTCAACGTATTATAACGTAAATAAGTATTCATTTCAGAAATTGTAATGTTATTTTTGAAAATTGTTAATCCGATTGTTGTTTTAGCCAACAATCCAAGTTGCCTGGCTTGCTTAATCAGAGCTAATCGGTAGGTTACCTTTATAAAATGGCAAGGAAGGTGCTATACTTTTCGACCATTTTAATATCGTACGCAGTCGTCCAGTGCGGTCCAACACCGCACAGCAACGCACGCGTGCTACAGGAGCGCTTAAAATTGTCGAAATCACACTGTAAATTTCAGTGAGTTGATTTTAACTCAGAATGAGTTGAATCACTCAGTCTGAGTCAGGACTATCAGAACTCAGAATTTTGAGTTGATTCCATTCATTCGGAGTTAATCAACCGACTCACCCAGAGTCAATTCAACTCAAAGTGAGAATCAACTCAACTCAGAGTGAATTAATATGATTATTGATATTAATTCAGAAATAACCAACTCCCTAGCTGAATTGATTAATCAACTCATTGTAATTTACAGTGCATCATCCAAACGTCGCGACGATGTACTTTCCAACAATTTTAATGCGCAGTCAGATACTGTACGCCAGCGCAAGCGTGAATTGCTTTGCACGACATAACTGGATATATCAATTTTTAGACAAAAATTATTTTGACTTGTGGTACGTCAAACATGTAAAACGCTACTCTAAAACTACTTTTCCCTACAAGATTGTGTCACTCATTACGCTTAGGTTAAACGATTTGCTACAAATCTACCGTATCCCGTTAGATAAATTTTGACCTGAAACAGAATAGGTTTAGGTTCGCTTGAAAGTGTTGGGAAATCAAGAGAATGCTCCGACTAAAAGTTTATTGGGTATCCTTTACACGGTGAGCTGGCGACAGGCCTACTGCTGCTGAACGTTAGGCCTAAGCGTTCACAACAATCCTAACGCTAATTCTAAGCCTGATGGTCAGTGACGAATTGTAGGCTCAATGACATGTCACGTTCCGAATAATCTGTCGACGAGTTGCTCGGGCGACGAATGGTCGTGGTATCTTACCTTGAAATACATTGCTAATGATACAAAAAACAAAATATTGTGTTCCAACTGATATATTTAAAACAGAATATGATGGGGTCAATTCTCAAGGTTAAACAGTCAGGATGACGCTATATCTATCGTGCCCGCCGTCAGCAGCCATCCGTCGCCGTGCGGCATCGTAGGCGAATTACTGTACAGCGCCGATTGTTAACTGGCTCGCGAACGTTGACGTACGGCGACGGACGACGACCTAAGCCTAAGCATATGGATGAGGCTATTCCTAAGCCTAAGCCTAAGCATATGGATGAGGCTATTCCTAAGCCTAAGCCTAAGCATATGAATGAGGCTATTCCTAAGCCTAAGCCTAAGCATATGGATGAGGCTATTCCTAAGCCTAAGCCTAAGCATATGGATGAGGCTATTAATAAGCCTAAGCCTAAGCATATGGATGAGGCTATTCCTAAGCCTAAGCATATGGATGAGGCTATTCCTAAGCCTAAGCCTAAGCATATGGATGAGGCTATTCCTAAGCCTAAGTATATGGATGAGGCTATGCCTAAGCCTAAGCATATGGATGAGGCTATTCCTAAGCCTAAGCCTAAGCATATGGATGAGGCTATGCCTAAGCCTAAGCCTAAGCATATGGATGAGGCTATTCCTAAGCCTAAGTATATGGATGAGGCTATGCCTAAGCCTAAGCATATGGATGAGGCTATGCCTAAGCCTAAGCCTAAGCATATGGATGAGGCTATTCCTAAGCCTAAGCCTAAGCATATGGATGAGGCTATTCCTAAGCCTAAGCATATGGATGAGGCTATTCCTAAGCCTAAGCCTAAGCATATGGATGAGGCTATGCCTAAGCCTAAGCCTAAGCATATGGATGAGGCTATTCCTAAGCCTAAGTATATGGATGAGGCTATGCCTAAGCCTAAGCATATGGATGAGGCTATGCCTAAGCCTAAGCCTAAGCATATGGATGAGGCTATTCCTAAGCCTAAGCCTAAGCATATGGATGAGGCTATTCCTAAGCCTAAGCATATGGATGAGGCTATTCCTAAGCCTAAGCCTAAGCATATGGATGAGGCTATTCCTAAGCCTAAGCCTAAGCATATGGATGAGGCTATGCCTAAGCCTAAGCCTAAGCATATGGATGAGGCTATTCCTAAGCCTAAGCCTAAGCCTACGCAAAAAATTAATCTAAACTTACACTGACTCTATTATAGCCCCTCCCCGAAACCGATCCGGCCATGTTCTATACATGGGCCTCAAAAGAGATCAACTTAATACAAACAGTTAAGTTTCGAGATAAAAAAAGTTTGCATCCTGAATCTAAACGAAATCAGAGAACTAATAAAATTGAAGTTGACAAATGAAATATGTTCAAAATTCGAACACTTATATGCGGTTCGAAGCTTCTTACCCTCGCGTTTAATCTAGATTAATGACCAGTTTTGGGGGTTTTATTTAATTTTAAGTACCAAATAAAGATTATATTCAAAAATATGTATATGTATGCTATCATAGTAGTTAATGCCAATACTATTGTCAATAAATAGACAACATCTAAAGTATTATTAATACGTCGGACTTTTCATTGTTGGAATAAAATTTACGAGGGTGATACTATGACACAGTCATTCAACTGATGCTGTCTGACATTTAAAAACATTTTTTGATTTTATAGTTGAACAAAATGATTTGTTTAAAACGAAGTCAGTTCACCGACATCCAAGTAGCCCTCTCCCTAGGAACGTCCGCAAAAAATTATGTTTCGGGGGCACACAATATTTTGCAGCGCCCCATACAATTGTACCCACATTTGGGCCGCTCGGCCCCCCAACGCCCGCCCTGTGTGAACGAAGGTGCCTCTGCGCCCGGATCTGTTTCTTAATCTTATAATCGTACGTTTTCCAAAGTTTAAGTTCGCCATCTCATACAATAGTTGTCCAGGTATATAAAAATTTTCAGGAAATAGCAAATATCCTTAAGCTTTTCCTGCAGTATTTGCGCAAAATTGCATATATAACTGGCTCGTTTACCTACCTCTGGCAGAATATTAATTTGAAGATTTTCATTGGATACCATAAACTTTATGTCATTATAAACAACGAATTAAAATATCAGTATACCATTAATATTCTTTTCATTTGGTCACATATCAGCGATTATAAAACTATCTGGTTAGTTTTGCCGGAACCTATTTCGGTTTATAAACGGATTAAAGAAACGCTCAACTTCTAAATTTGATTTGACCACATCGCTCTGTATCACTCCAGGGGGCAATGTAAAGAACGGTGTCGGAACAATATTATAAGCGTATTCCTAAGCCTAAGCCTAAGCTTAAGCGTAAGAATGAGCATATTCCTACGCCTAAGCCTAAGCCTAAACCAAGTAAAAAATTAGTCTAAAGCTTAAACTTACTCTATTGCAGTCCCACAGAAAAACGTTCCGCCCCTGATCTTTACATGAGCCACTCCAGGTATCATCTCTAAAATTCCTATTGATTTATGATTACGGCAGCTGCAGACCGGTGAACTTAGACACAAATTTAAAACTCAAGAAACTGATAAAGTAACCACATACCTTATTGTTACTATTAACCATTTGTAATCGTACGTGTACAAAAGTGGTCTACGAAAACTTAACTGCTGCAGCACTGAAGAATCCAAGGGGAAGGCCATGACCCTCGGAATAAAAATCAGCCTTTGTATTATTGGCTGGCTTTAGCACTAAAACAGCGTTCAGTTTCTTGCTCGCTTCGCTCGTGAGATATTTTTGCACTATCAAATCTCGGACGGTCTTCGCTTTTAGGAATTTGGGCATCCGCCACTGTAGTGTACCTTTACATCTTTACTACCATTGTAAATTTGATTTTGTGCCGTTATAATCAAGCCGACATTAATGTTGTTCTCAACAGTTCAGGCAGCGACGGGTTTAGAAATTTCCGTTGCGTTAAGGCCGACCGATATATATATAATAGGAAAACAAGCTCGCGAGCGAAGCGTTCGAAAAGTCAAACGCACCATTGGTACCAGTGGTGGATCCAGGATCTCAAAATGGGGGGGGGGCAAAATTTCACAGGTAATAAACTTACTTTTGACTGTGACACACAAACCACGAACTATTGTCACAAAATTGCTATATAATTTTTGTCGAGACACTGTTGGGGGGGGGGGCACGGCCGGGGTGCCCCCCACGGATCCGCCATTGATTGGTACTAAATTTTGACAACAGAATCGGTTTCCTCGGCTGGATCTGGTGTTCAGGATAAACGCTAAACAACTACAAATGACATACAATGCGTTAAACAGCCTGCATGCATATGTAAAGTTCCCAAACAATATTCATTTCACTTACTCGGTATAAGCAGGGTCGGCTTTAGGACACAGTCGATCTACCCAAACAGCTGCGAGGGTTTCACAGCTCCATACCTTCGAGGTCCGCCGAAAAATTATCTACATCGCCAGGATGCGGCCCGGGTCAAGGCTTGCGGGTCCGGAAACGGCCCGGGCCTGGGCCCAAACTTTGAGCTCGCGAGCTGAAATAAATCGGAGCAGTGCGAGACCTCGTTTTGTGCCAATGAGTCTATGAAGTGGATTGTTGGTTTGTAATAAAGTTTAGATACGTATTTTTGAACATTAATTCGGGTTCAATTTTCATAAAGAAAGCGGTCATGGCGTGGCAAGGATTTTGAAATGTAGGGCTATGTTTTGCAAAAATTTCAAAGGTGCGTTTTGTGAGTTCCTAAATCGCTATCGTTTGCATCTATACGGATGTATGCTTTGTAGTCCAAAATGTGCTTATTGGTTATGTAGAATCTTGAACGGCGGACGTTTCGGCTGCTACTACTACTTCAAAAATTTCTTTAATTAATGGCCTGAAAACACAGCGCTACTTCCAATGTTATCCAAGCTCACTAGACGCGTGCTAAGAATGAGCATATTCCTAAGTGTAAGCGTAAGCCTAAGTCAAGCAAAAGAATTAGTCTAAAGCTTAAAAGCTTACTCTGTTGCAGTCCCACAGAAAAACGTTTCGCCCCTGATCTTTACATGGACCCAACGTAGTCACCGGATCTCGCAGCGTTTTGGATCCGTCTGTGTTTGGATCTTTTGTGGCTCTGAAGGAAGCTACACTGAATAATATTTGGTGAAAATATGAAAAATAGTGGTTATCTTTATATGGGTTGTTTTATGTTTTGGGTTATCCTCTAAACCTGTATAACGTTCGTGAGTCCGGACCCGAGCGGCCCTGGCCCGGGCTCTAAAAACCGGGCCGGTTCCAACCCTGATCAGGCCCCCCGCTCTTAATTACGGCTTTGGGGGTCACTTACTGCGGCACTGAGTATAAAGGTTGGTGCCCAACCGTGTAATAATAAAGCAACATTTAAAATACAACGCAAAAGATCACACTTACGCGAAAAATTTGAACAATAATTAAGAAATGTAATTATTACATTTGAAAATCATTTACTTAAACCGTATAATCAAATTTATCGTCAGTATTCACACGGCAACGCACCGCGACTATAAACGCTAACCGCTGCAAACGTTGGAATTAAACTTTTGAAAATTTTTCATAAAAATACTCTTAAAATCACATTTAAGCAATCGCAACGGATTTTACGCCCGCGGCCAGCCGCCAGTGGGTGAATAGAGGCAAAACAAGCCGCCAGCCAATGGGTGAATAGCGGCAAAACAAGCAGCCAGCCAATGGGTGAATAGAGGAAAAACAAGCCGCCAGCCAATAGGTGAATAGAGCCGAAACAATATAAACGAGAGAAAAGTTTTGTAAAAATTTCATATATGTCATTGAAATTGAGACTTTTTCGGCGAGAAAATAATAGTTTTCTTGAAGGTTGAGCCCCTTCGAAATTTCCTTTTTGGTTAGGGGCGGAAAAACTTTAAAGCCATCACTAGCAATGGCATATACAGACATTTCTAATTCTAAGCCTCATAACGTATAATAATAAAAACTATTTGCGAGCGACGCACGCCAGAAGTCAACCGCGATTTTAGTATTAAATTTGAACCGAAAAATTTGGGTTTCAATTTTCGCTGGCAGAGCCATGACATCGATGCCAGCCCTCTTTGGATTCGTCAGCGAGTTTTGGTTTGTGTGGATATTTTGAAAATTTGCAGTCAAATTTCGTTGTATCTGTTAACTTTTTTTGTAAAAAATTGTCTAATTTAAAAATAAAAACTATTTTTCGCAAAATGATTAAAAAGCACCCGCATATTTTTAAAACGATGATGCAACCGTTTACTAGCGTCGGCGCAATGCGTTCAATTGCGGTCATTTGATTGCATTAATTGCAATTTGAGGTCGTCACTGCATGGCTGATTAGTGCAAGACGGACTATTGTAGTCTTGCGGCAGTCACGGGCAGTGGCGCAGTCCGGAATTGCAAAACGTAGGTTTGGTGTTATTTACCATGTTACAGGCAATGAAGAGCATACGTAAACAATAAACATATGTACAAAGAACAATTTTTTCGTTATCAGTTGTAAAATTCCCCAAAGGGTGTTTTAAGAATGAAGACTCCTTTACCCTCAAGGGCCCATGTACAGATTAGGAGCTTAACGTATTGCTGCGGGACTGTAATAGAGTAAGCTTAAAGTTTTAGACTATTTTTTGCTTGGCTTAGGCTTAGGCTTATGCTTAGGCTTAGGAATATGCTCATTCTTACGCTTAGGCTTAGGCTTAATAGACTTAGGCTTAGGAATATGCTTATGATACTGTGCCGCACCTGTTCTTTACATTGGCCACTTTGGCTTAGGTTTAGGCTTAGGAATATGCGTATACTATTCTTACGGCCATGTTCTATAAATTGGCAACCTCAAGTTGCTCCTATGGCTGTGCGAAACGCCCCGTAGCAATCCAGCACAAGATTAATTTTGAACAACAATATTTTCAGGTTGTTTTATTTCATTGTTTTTTGAAGAATTTCTTGTGACTATTAAATTTCAAAATTTTACTGAAAACTTTTGTATCTGATACCAGCAATACATTTCAAGCGCGTCACTCCCGTTATAACGATATTTTAAAAATTTTGAAGATCTTTTCATCAAAGATTAGGGCCAATGTATACAACAAGCTCGTAACAGAAATATAAGCCTAAGCCTAAGCCTAAGCCAACGTGTAAGAATGAGCTTTTATACCTAAACCTAAGCGTAAGCGAAAAATAGTCTAAAGCTTAAGCTTGCTCAATTGCGGTCACACAGGTAAACGTTCGGCTCCTGACCTTTGCATATGCCAAAGTTAGAAATGATCTTTAGTTTTCTGCCTGGTTATCGCTGGAGACAAGAATATACAAACCCATACAGTTTTTTTGCGTTATGCTTATGGCAAATTAAAAGACTATACAAATGGCTAAATTTGCCGACAACGAAATTGGCAATTAATACTTAAATTTAAGACAAAAATTCCAAAGTAATTAAAGTAGTTTTTGTCAACGTTGAAAGTTTTTAATTGTCACGTTGAAGCAATACATTTCAAATGTCCATTCAATTAATTGGTACGTACTAGGAAAGCGATTATAACACTAATGTGAATTTTATATAACCGTTTAGACGGCGGTGTGAACGAATTTTTAACAAAGACGACATAACTTGCTCGTCTAAACAATAACAGGGTCGTCGGCACGGGGCACGGAGGGGTCCGTTGACACCCTGAAATGTTTGGGATGGGCCTATCAATTCATTAATTGAAGAGTATTAGAATTTCAGCCCATGTTACTTTTAGGGGCGTCTAGGTTTCTGGTAGGTCAATAAAAGAGTGGATTTAGGTGATATATTACAATTTTTTGCTTAAGCTCATGTTTAGGCTTAGGCTTAGGCTTAGGAATACGCTTAATCTACTGTTACGCCCCTTAAAGTAACATTAGCCAGAATTTCGATTAAAATAAGGGTCGATTTGCTTTCAACGTCTATACTTCGAATGGCTATGTTATGATTGAAAGGTTGGCCAAAGTTACTTTAAGGGGCGTAACAGTAGATTAAGCTTATTTCTAAACCTAAGCCTAAACCTAAGCAAAAAATGTAATCTAGAATCTGAAAATATTTTTTGTGGACACACCAGAAACCTGGACGCCCCTTAAAGTAACATGGGCCGAAAGGTTCGTGTTCTAACCCCTGAAAATGTGAGGTGAACCTGACTTTTAAATTGTTACCTAACAACACCATTGTGGGAATAAGCCTAGAAATAAGCTGAGTCCATCACTGATATGTTTCTTGCCGCAAAATTCTCCAATGACTAGGGTATAATCATAAAAAATGGTTTATGTACGACAAGCTGATATTCGATTCAATTGCCGACAGCATAGGCCACGTAGCAGCAGTTTGCATTAATTATATGAAACTTTAGGCCCCATAGCGACAAATTACCAGAAAGGTAGGAATATGTATAATGGGCAGAGAAAATTTTTTCTAACTTTACGGACACATGTGTCTCCCTTGTTCCTGGCACATTTGAGATTGCAAATCTAAAAGGAACACCTTGGGCCTGATTCAAACTGCAGCGTTTGATATCATGACCACTGGTGGATGTAAAGGGGGTCCACCAAGGCCTAAATCCCCAACAAGATCAAAACCAAAGATTTCCACTAATATTTAGGACTGGAACAGCGGTTGGCTTCTCGCTCGCATCGCCCGCAGGCTTTATTTCGCTATTATATATATATAGATATATATACATAGAGATAGATAGATAGATAGATATATATCGCTCAGGCGCACTGGATTCGATACTGTTCCTGAAATCCGGATCGTTCCGTCTGAGTCAAATTTTGCGCACTTATAGCATTTTTCGGATTTTGTACTTCACTTAAACGCTACTTCACAGCGATTATCAATCACCCACCCGTGGATGACTTAAGAATGTTTTAATGTGGCCATTTGACAGCAGGATTTCCGGTTCGTCCGCCCTTGAACGGCGGCGAATTTTGTTTGTCCATAAATTCGCCAAAATAATATTAAACTTATTGCTGCTGCAAAACTAATAAAACTCTAAAAAAATTAATAAATTTTTCTCAACTAAAATTGCTTAATTTCACATTTAAACGAATAAATGGGCGTCAAATGTAAGGCGTCGTTCAAAGACTCAAATATTTTCAAATACCGAGACACAATTTCAAAGTAATTTTAATTGGATTAATTATATAATTGAAAATTGCAGTTTGGTGTATGAAGCAACTTCTTGCTGGGGACATACATGTAGGCACAGGATCCTGTAGTCAGTGTCAATGTATTGAACAGAACCGTAACAATAGTATAAGCATATTCCTAAGCTGAGATCTAAGCCTTAGCGTAAAAATTAGCTGAAACCGACACTAAACCCAAGCAAAAAATAGTCTAATGCTTACGCTGACTCTATTGCAGTCTTGCAGAAATGCTTTGCGCTCATGATCTTTTACATGGGCTGATGTAAGCCAGGGGGAACTCAGCTACTCTGTCTCCCTGAAAAAATTTTTTACCTCCCTTTGGAAACGTTTGCTTAGACGAGACTAAAAGTTCTTGTAATGGCCTATGGACTACCTAAAAACAATTTTATACCCGACAGAAGGTGACTTTGCTACGGCCCTGGGTTAAGCGTCCGGTTTAGGCGAAATATTCCAATTAAAGTGTAACCTGAAAGTGGTGAATACATACTTTCAAATACGTCAACCATTTATCATAAGTTAGCGATAAGTTTTCAAACTGACAATCTATTGCAATTGCGAATGTAAAAAATGCCGCAGATCAAGAACAAATCAAATACAAAACAAATACGCTGACTATTAAACCTCATCATTCGCTGGTTCGGGCGACCAACATGAAAATTTTTGAGCAAATAGCATGTTACTTTAAGGGACGTCCAGGTTTCTGGTGTGTCTATAAAAGAGTAGGTTTTAGATTCTAGATTACATTTTTTTTTGTTTAGGCTTAGGCTTAGGCTTAAGAACACATTTTTGCAACGCTAATAGGCTTAGGCTTAGACTTTGGAATACGCTTAATCTACTGTTACGCCGCGTAAAGTAACATTGGCCGTTT
The DNA here is from genome assembly GCA_030248215.1 of Enoplolaimus lenunculus. Classification (NCBI taxonomy): domain Eukaryota; kingdom Metazoa; phylum Nematoda; class Enoplea; order Enoplida; family Thoracostomopsidae; genus Enoplolaimus; species Enoplolaimus lenunculus. The sequence continues at coordinate 167,177 of JASANG010003360.1, read as the reverse complement.
GTAGTGTGCTATTTGTCAACATTAGCTGCATTGATGGTGTACGTAGATACGCCGTCATGCAACAATGAATCAAAACCAAAATTTTGATGTACGATTTAGTGCTAAAATTGCGTTTGGCGTCTATTTCGTTTCGTTTGTTCACTTTTTTCACTGATATTTATCGCGCGCTTCTGCTGTCAGAACTTTGTCGATCCGCCACTGCTGAAGTACTGGGCAGTTGGTTCGGGGCAAGCAAGGCACCAAAAACGATTTGATTCTTATAATAAAAGGGTCAGATTATTAACGATGCTTCGATAACGTAGGGTGTTCACCTTTCACCGCTGGATTGTGCAGCCGTCTCGCTGACCCTATTATAGTTCAGGTTTGATTAGCTATACCATATGTAAGCCTAAGCATAAGCGTAAGAATGAGCTTACACCTAACCTAATTCTAAGCGAAAAATTAGTCTGAAACTTAAGCTTACTCTATTGTAGTCTCACAGAGGCACGTTCCACCCCTGATCTTTACACAGCCCGTCATGCCAGTCGAAAAGTATATATGATAGCATCTTTAGAAAACTTTCACATTTCACCATTTCACTCAGTGCAGTGTTTTTGGGCCACTGAAACCTAATCGGATTTTGGTTTCGCCTTTTTTCTCCAAGTTTTAGCGGCGGAAGCTGGGGTTTTTTTTGAAGCGCATTTTGGTAACCGGTTCACGTTGAGTAAACGATAGCAGTCATGAAGATGATTTATTGAGATGTGTGTAACGTAAAATAAACAAAAGTTTTCAGTTTTCACATGCCTCCTGATCAGCAGAGCCATCTTGTGACGGCCACGCTGCAAACATTTAAAAGCTTTGGAAACTTTTAATTTTCGCAAAGGCTGAAGCAAGTTTAACCCTCAATGGCCCGACAGTCTACATATGTAGACATAACCAGTTCGACAATTGATTGTTCGGCAGGTGCTATAGTTAAGAATCTATTGTTTAATTTCCATCGATAATTATTCTGTTATAGTAGTATAAAAAACTTATAGCATTGTGGGAACAAAAGTTTGCTGTACAGTGAGTCATATACCTATATAACCCGACCGTCTACATATGTAGACAGATGTTGATTTGATCATAGTTTGAGTTTTGACAAGAATTGGAACGTTTTGTTCTTACACACGGTTTTGTATGGTGAGGTAAAGTCAGGGAAATGTCAGGTTTGCATAAATTATCTTTGACTGAGGTCGTACGACGTGTATTAGAACCAAGTGATTCAGAGACAGAAGATGACAAACCGGACGACAATAGTTCAAATGACGACTCAGAATCAGTTGAGTTAGGTCAATGCAGTAGTGAAGAGGCTGCTATTTATGAGCAAGATAGTGATGGTGAATTACAAAAACAATCGGACGCATCTAGTAGTGAGTTGAGCGATATGGACGAGACTTCTAGTGGAAGTAATGTGTTTTTGTCAGCGACGGGTGTTGAGTGGCATTCTACAACACCGCCTGTCCGTGTGTTAGCTAGAAATATAATTCGCTTTCGCGAAGGCACTGCAGTAAACCCTACAACAGAGTCACAGGCATTTTATCTTTATATAAACGAGCCCATTTTACATACAATTCAGCGACTCACTAGTAGGCGACTGCGGGCGCGCAATTTTTCAACGCTACCAATGTGTGAGCTGAAAGCTTGGCTTGGGGTGGTAATCAGAGCTGGTGCAGATCGCGATAACATGTCTCCAGTGGCTTCACTATTCACCAAAAACGACAGCAGGCCCTTTTACCGCTGCGCGCTGTCAAAAAACAGAATGAAACAGTTGCTGGAAAATGTAACATTCGACAACAAACTGACTCGCCGGGAGCGTCAAAAAAGTGACAAAATGGCTGCTATACGAGATGTTTGGGACCTATTTCAGTCCAACTTACGTCTTCATTATATACCGTCCGAATCACTTACAGTAGATGAACAGCTCTACGGGTATAGAGGATATGCACCGGGGCGAGCGTACATGCCGGCGAAACCTGCTAAGTACGGCGTAAAAATATTCTGGCTTTGCGATGCTCGGAATGGATATGCCCTAACAGGAAATATTTATACAGGGCGTGAAGGCGAACGGGCCGTAGGGCTTGCTAAACGCATCGTAATGGATCTTATTCAACCATACTGTAACACTCAGCGAAACATTTTCATGGACCGCTATTTCACATCCCATGAATTGGCTGTGGACCTATTACAAAGTGGGCTAACGTGCACAGGCACAATAATGGCAAATCGCCGCAGCGTACCTCCGGTGCTAAAGTCAACAAAAGAACAAGAGGTCTATAGCTCCCGATTTTTATGGGACCACAATAACCGCATAATGTTGGCGTCTTATTGTCCAAAGAAAAATAAAAATGTGCTATTACTAAGTTCAGTTCATGTGAAAAACGAAGTTTGCACCAGCAGAGAGGACAAAAAACCAGCAGTTATCTTGGATTATAATTTGGGAAAAGGCGGGGTTGATGTAATGGACTCTTGCATTGATGATTTTACCTGCAAACGCAAAACGAATCGTTATCCTCTAGTCTGCTTTTTCAATATGATTGATATTGCGTTGCACAACGCATTCATTGTCATGAAACTGAACGAATATCAAAAGTCACGCAATGTTTTCATGAAAAAAGTAGCCGAACAACTAGCGCAAGACAATATGACCAAACGTTACAGTAGTGAAAAAATTCACGCAAAATCAAAGGATTCATTTATGGCTTACGGGCTGCCTCAAAAGCGAAACGAACCTTCTACATCTGGTAAATCGACCAAATGTCAGGTCACAAGTTGTCGCAAATCTACGAGATTGAGCTGTTCGTCATGTGGAAAACGAGTGTGCAAGGACCACATGAATCGCACCATAACGTGCAACGACTGTGCTTAACTGGACAACGCGCCCGCAGTGGGAGGCTGGACGGGGAGCGGGTGGAACTCCGCCAGAACACTAGTTCTGACTGTCTCAAGCCAGTTAAAGGAGGAGAGCACCCTGAGATAAGCCAAAACTAACGCTAGTTGTGTTGTCTACATATGTAGACCGTTGGGCTGATTAAGGTGAAAATTTTGCCGGGCCGTTGAGGGTTAAAACCCTATTCACACGCGCAAGTTTTTGATGCGAGAACTTGCAGCTGCAACTTGCACTTGCATGCTTTGTCCAAAATCCCATTCGACAAACTTGCAGCTGAAAACAATTCATTAAAAATCGTAGTTAGAAATTTGAGTTCACATGTGTGAATAACCATGCAAATTCACTGAATTTAAATATTGCAACCGCTTTCTTATTGGCTGTTGAAAATGCAATTTCTGCGACCAATTTGTATCTGCAAGTTCTCGCAGCAAAAACTTGCACGTGTGAGAATAGGGTTTAACTAAGCTGAATTTTAATATTCTGCAAAAGGTCGCGTGGATCCGAGAGTTTCCGGTAGAAAATTATATTTTTTGCTTTCTAAAAATTCACAGTTTTACAGGGCGTTTAAGCAAAATCTTTTCGTATATTTTGAAAGGTACATCAATGGCGCCGAATACGCTGCTAAATTTTTGAACTCGTGTCGTATTCTAGTCATACCTGTCACATGTTTGGCGAGAAACACAGTGTGAGCTTCAGATGAACCATTGGCAAAATTTCCAGCACTACGCAGTGATGGCGAAGGGAATTCAACCCCAATCCTCTCAATCGGTGTTGATCTTCTGTTTCTGAATTTCTTTAAACGTTCCCTTGTAAAAAAATTAACATTTTTTATATACCAAATCATCGGTTTGGATGCGATAAACCATAAAATGTACCTCTAAGGTTAGCGCAATACTTTTCATGACGGACGGCGTTGGACGGTTGACTGACGGTACTGTACGCATCAGAGCGGGAGTTCACTCGCGGTTATACCTGCGTGTACCCGCGGGTACACGCGGGTTGGGTAAACAATTTCAGCCGCGGGTAAAGCCGCGAGGAAAAATTTGTATCACGCGAGTACAAAATTTTTACCCGCGCCAAATCGTTAAGAGTTAAGGTGGAAAACATACGCTAATACCTAAACTAGTCAGCGAACGGTGAAAAAGCAAAAGTTCTGTGCTTTATTAAGTTGGGTTTGAAATTTTGTTGTTTCTTCAAGTAAACTTTCCTATGTAAAATTTATTGGAGCTATACCACTAAACGTCATTTATGAGCAAGTAGCTTGCGATCTTTAAAATACTGGTTTAACTTCAAGCGCCGGTAAAAGGTGGGCCGTGGGTAGGCCTTTTAGCGTGGGTTGTGTAAACCCGCGGGTAAAAAATCATATTTGTCTGCGGTAAGGGCTGGTCGCGTAAAAAATCCTTACCCCCCACCCAACTCTGGTACGGATAAGTATAGCGCAACCCTTACGCTTCAATAGGTACCCAATTACTGCTAAACAGAAGTACACAGAGCAGTGTTATTTGCATAACTCATCTGTGATATGCGGTCATGGTAACAGCGGGTTTAAAAGCATTCGTTAGTTGTATTTTAAATATAATTCCGGGTTTAGTGACACAACCCTTGACTGGAATGTTTGCGAAACTTTCACTCGGATTCTTAGAAAATGCGGCGTATGTAAAGATCAGGTGCGGAACGTTTTTCTGCGGATCTGCAATACAGTAAAGCGAATAAGTTTTAGACTAATTTTTTATTTACGCTTTAGTCATAGGTACGCTTTAGTCATAGGTATAAGCTCATTCTTACTTTTACGTTTAAGCATAGGCTTAAGCTTGGGCGTATGCTTAAAATACTGTTGCGGCGTTGTTCTATAGGCTGACAATTTTAACAGTGAAGTTGAAGTTCAAGGTATTGCCGAGACTTCAGTCCCTCCGCACGGGAGTAGCAGCTGTCCAAAAACTGAGTACCACACACGCGAAGGCGCAATATATCTTAGCTGAATCCGATTCAGGCCTTCTAACAGGGCGAGGCCTCCATAGGTAGCGCTACTTTAGGCCCTGTGTATTTGCCGGAGCTGACAAGTTGATGATATGTTGTGATTGGTGAAATAATTGACATCAATTTTGAAACTTGCAAGTTAAGCGATGACATATCGTACCAAAACTGGCCCATGTAAACATTAGGGTCGGAACCTTTTTCTGTGAGACTACAATTAAGTAAGCTTAAGCTTTAAATTATTTTTTTTTTGCTTGGCTAAGGCTTTAGACTTAGGCTTAGGTTTAGGAATAAGCTCATTTTTACGCTTACGCTAGGTTCCGGTTAAGCGTAGGCTTAGGACTATGATTATAATACTGTTCAGTCCCTGTTACTGGCCCAAAACTTAGTTATAGGTTTAGTCGTCAGATTTTAGCTTTAAACCTTGGAAGAAACCTATGTTAAGTATTAATAGGTATTGAAACAGTACTATATCTGAGTGATAAATAAATTTTTACAACAGGGTAGAATGGTGAAATAAATTCGCGAGCGAAGCGAGCGAGAAATCAAACGATGTATATTCAGACTTAAGTTTGATGCAAAAAATATCTGAAAATACCAATAGTCGTGCTGGAATCTAAAGATAAACGTCTCTCCCGAGAGTTCTACGTTCAATCCGCCCGGTGAAATTACATTTATAAGATGAATTAGAAAATATTCATGCGAGAAAGGATCGAAATCGTTTCAAATTACAATCTATAAATGTTCGCTCAGCTTTATTTACTGTCTATTTGAAAAACTGATAGAAAGTTTTTTGATTATTGCTTTAAAAAACCCGTTGCTATCACCGAGCAATTTTTACAAACCGCAACTGCAGCAACAAAATATTGCAGAAACAAAGTGTACAATTTTGAAATTGCAGTTTATTATTGCAATATGTTGCAATATCGTTATTGCAGTGAGGGAAAACAACAACTATTGTGTGCAATTGTATATATATTATGCGGTCCAGTGTACAAATTGCATCCACTACGCGTTCAGCTTTTTACAATGCTATGTGTTTTGATTGGTTGAAGGAAATTTTGAACTTTTACTACTGGAAAACCCCAGTGGTACAGCAGCTGACGGTGGGGGGCGCGGAAATCCGACCCCTCTCATGGTCAAACCAGGGTCATTACATACAATGAAAAAAGATTAAGAATGTAATTTTCATGCATTACAAATTATTAAAATTGCATTTGGCTTCTCACGCGGTCGAGGTTTTTTCACGTATTCTATATGGTCCCACAGTATATCTGGCACTTCCTTTGGTTCTGCAACTGGTTGCTGCACCTCTAAAGAACACCGTCTTCCTGTTGTGTATCTTTCAAATTTGAGGCCATATGATTGTGTTCTGGTGCCTATCGTCAAAATTTCGTCAAGGGTGGGGGTCTTAAATTAACTGTCTGATATGATGATAACGTTTTTACTTTTTTTATTTTTTATTGTATTATTTATTTTTATATTTCGGTGTTGTTGTCTATCGTAATTAAAGAGAATGCGCTCCAATTGGTTGAAGCTTGATTTATTTGTCACTATATTTGATTGGTTCCCAGTCTCAGATAGACAAACAATAGCGTTAGATTTAAATTTTCTAAATTAGGCGCATCTCCTGGTTTATCTTGGCGCAGTTTCACTGTGAAATTTCTTCGCATCTCTTGCGTAAGTTGCTCATGAATTATAGTTGAATATGGGTGTAGTGCACTGTAAATCGCAGTGAGAGTTGATTTTAACTCAGAATCAATTGAATCACTCAGTCTGAGTTAGGACTTTCCGAACTGACAATTCTTAGTCAATGAAACTCACTCTGATTTAATTATTCACCTTACCCGTAATCAACTGAACGCAGACTGCGAATCAATTCAACTCAGAGCGAGTTAATGTTTACTGTTATTATATAACCCAGAAATAATTAACTCTTTAGCTGAGTTGATTAGTCAAGTCATTGAAGTTAAAAGCGTTGTGTCCTTTCACCAACCAGCTTATCACTTCGTGTTTGTTTGTTTGTTTGTTTGTTTGTTCGCTTGTTTGTTATATGGTGTGTTTGTTTATTATTTGTTCGTTTTTGCTATTTGACGGTTTGTTTGCTAGCACATTTATTTTTTTGCTTGCTTTGATGATTGTTTGTTTACTTGTTTCTTTCTGTTAGTTTGTTTTTTGCTTGCTTGTTTGATTGTTTGGTTATGTATTTGTTAATTTGCTTGTTTATTTGTTCGTTTGTTTGTTTGAATCCTTATCTTGTTAGTTAGTTAGTTTTTTAGTTAGTTAGTTAGTTTGTTTGTTTTTCTTGTTTGTTAGTTCATTCGTTTGTTTGTTTGTTTATTAATTTTGTTAGTTAGTTGGTTTGTTTGTTTGTTTTTCTTGTTTGTTATTTCATTCGTTTGTTTGTTTGTTTATTTATTTTGTTTGTTAGTTGGTTTGTTTGTTTGTTTATCTTGTTTGTTAGTTCGTTTGTTCGTTCGTTTGTTTATTTGTTTGTTTGTTAGCTTGTTCTTTTGTTTGTTTCTTGTGTTTGTTTGCTTATTTATTCGCATAGTGTTGTTTTGTTTGTTTTTCTTTTAATTTGGCAAATCAAAGTGTCCATTAAATCTTTATTTTTAAACTTTCGAGAGTTTTTGTAAAAGTAAATATGAACGGCATATGACACGATACAGCCCCAGGTAGTAATACTGACCAGTTGTTGTTGTTTGATTTCTTGCAAAAGGGCGTGGCGATGTGATATATCATGTTACCTTTACAGGCCTGTAGCCAGCTTAAACTTGTTAATGGGCCAAAAGTCAAAAAAAGTTTATCAGGGGCCTAACGCTTTTCTAGGAGGGCTTTAATTTTTCTAGAAGCTCGGATCCATTCCTGTTCACGCCTATGGTTACGAGTCCTTTATTTTACGGTTTTGGACCAACTTATAATTGCAGTTTTTATTGCTATTATATTTATGTTGACTTGTTTTATCATGTAATTTGATAATATAAGGAGGGACATGTCATTGAAATAACAAGCTTATTACCTGGGCTAAAACTTTTCTAGGACAGGCGTTAATTTTTCTGTGGGCTCGGCCTCGGGCCGCACCCCTTATCTGCATGCGAATGCGCTACGTTTCACGGTTTTGGACAAACTTATAATTGTCGTTTTTGTATTGTTACTATATTTATATTGACTTGTTTTATTGGTTTCTTATGTCACTTCGGGTTTGTGAAGCCGAAGCCTAAGCCTAAGCCTAAACCAAGCAAAAAGGTTATTATAAAGCTTAAGCTTACTCTATTGCAGTCTCACAGAAAAACTCTCCGCCCGTGATTTTTACATGGGCCATCTTTAACAGTAGCCAAACATTCTTTTGCTCATAGAATGAAGATACGTGATTGTCCACTGGGCAGCCGCATCCACATCGTCTTGACTTTTCATATTTGAGGCGTTCACTGTAAATTCCAATGAGTTAATTAATCAACTCAGACGAAGTTTAGTTATTTCTGTGTTAATAACCGTAAACTTTAACTCACTTTGAGTTGAGCTCATTTTCACTCGAACTTGAGTTGATTACGGCGGAGTTGATTAAATAAACATCAGAATGAGAGTTGGAATCAACCCAGAATTAACAGTTCTGTTTGCCCTAAATCGGGACTGCGTGATTCAACTCATTCTAGAGTTAAAATCAACTCACTGGAATTTGCGGCGTTGTTTTTGTAGTTTTCAATTTTTTTCTATCTTCAAGCGTTGTGCATCTAATTAATATTTATTAAGAGTTGAAATTATTTAAGTTTGTTTACTACAACACTACTTAAAGTTTGATTTTTTTACACTTTAAAAGTTTTCGTTTACGATTGCATATTGCTACCACGGAAGCTATTAAGTGTAAGTGCCAAGCACGAAGCAATCGTTGTTTTACGCTTGGTGAATAGGTCTTGTAACTTTCGACCAATGTATGGAACACGGCCGTAACAGTAGCATAAGCATATTCCTAAGCCTATGCTGCCCTACGTCTAAGCATAAACGTAACAATGAGCTTACAGCTAAGCGTAAGCCTTAACAAAAAATAAAGCTTAAATTTACTCTATTGCAGTCCCGCAAAAACACGTTCCGCCTCTGATGTTTACATGGGTCTAAAACTTTCGAACCATTGAATTGAAATCTGATTAATTTTTCACGTTGATTTGAAATAAATTTGTCTGGTTCCTATTGTAATCGAATACAGATTATATCGACATAGAAGTTGTTTCATTTGACCGTTCAACCTTACTGCCGATACATAGTTTACTTTTAAGCAGAGCCGAAGATGGAACCCTTCACATCTCGAGGGACCTTCGACCTTAGGCCCCATAACGAATTTAGTCAACGAATGGTTAACTGCGCATGAAATAATTAGACACCTGATTCTGGTCATTCCAATCGGTTGCTCTCTGAAAACATCGAACCTGTAGCAGACCGTAAATCGTTATGGCTTTCGGATGTGTATTAATGATATCAGGACGTCTACAGCCGTCACAGGGCCTCAGTGATTTTAAGCAACTTGGCAGACGATATCAGGGTCTCGTAAAGTTATACGATATCCTTCCTGAAGGATATCGTAGACCTATTGTGCGGTGTCGTCTGGCGCACCTGTCGGAAAGGAACGGCCGGCGTCGGACGTTGACGGATGTCGTCGGACGGCACCGACAGTGACGGACGGCACCGTACATTACCAAAAGTACAGCGCCGTAACCCACACGGGGCAAATCCTGCATACGGTATTACGCTCCCAAACGCATCTACAAAGTATTCCGACACTGGGTGTTGTCAAAAATTTTGTTTTATATTTTCGTCTACTCGTACGTAACAGCTTTTTAATTTCCATTTTTTTCAATTCTGTCTTTAGTCTCAAAATGTTTAAAACTTTGAAAAATTTAGTTTTTTTGTAACTGTGTCGCCTAAAATTAGAGAATGTAACGCTGATACGTGATGATAGCGCGTTGTGCTGTTCATGTACGCAATTTATAAGTAGTTTTATACGTTGATTAATGTGAATGGGGCGTTGTAAGCGAAAAAATATATTCGTTTTCGGCGTTCAAAGGCTTTACAATTGCGCCGTGCCGTTTATAATAGTAGACTGAGTTTCACCGATTCAATTTTTACTTTTTGAAGATCGAGACCGGGTTGACTCAGTAATGCAAGGTTATAATATTTTAGCAGTTTGTTAATGTAGCTAATTTATATAATATTTAAACATTACAAGTTTACTATGTTAGAAAACTCTAAAAATTCATTGTCTATAGTGCAAAGGTTGATTTTGCTACCAAAATTACAAAGTACTTACTGTAGTGACCAAGAGGGAACTGATATTTAGTGCTTACTGTATTGACCCGAATAAGAGGGGGAACTGATATTTATTTGGCCTCTGAGAAGGACACCCGCTGTTATCCGGTTACGGATTGTTACTTATTTTCAAACCGCCGTCTGCCACCATTCGTTACTGATATATTTCCGTTATTGCAACTATCCGTTGCATTAAACGTTTAATTGCCTTGTATCAAAAGCTTGAGCGATAATGCAAGGTTATACTTAAGAATGAACTTTCAGAACTTAAGTATGCCTTAAAGCTTTGAACTCATTGGGTCCTGGAGTTATTTTGCACTAAAATTAGGGGCAATTGACATTTATGGACTTTAGTTATGATTTCGAACTCTAACCGCTTACGGACTCTCATTAGGCGTACGAACTACTATTGATTGGGACTCAAAATGGGGACCACCTTTTATTACCTTCCCGTCTTATTCAGGTCACTACAGTACACAAAACCGTTGTTAGAAAATACAATTGAAAATCCAAAAGTACACGAAATATCAGCTTTTGTCAATTTTTATAATTATTTTTGGGATTTTAACTTGCATAAAATTTTCGCATGCCAAATAAATAAATTGTGAAATGAAATGCTGGCTACGTCCCTCTAAGGGATGCCCTGTACTTTTTTCGATGTGCGCCGTCGTCTGGCGTCGTCCGTCACTCTCTCAGTATCCTCCGGCACCGTCCGTCACCCGTACGGCCGCCGTCCGTCACCCGTACGGCGCTGTCCGTCACCGTGCTGCATCGTACGCAAATAACTCACGGACGACAACGTATGGTGACGGACCGTGACGGTCGGCGCCTTACGGGTGGCGAACGGCGCCTTACGGGTGACGGACGGCGCCTTACGGGTGGCGAACGGCGCCTTACGGGTGACGGACGGCGCCTTACGGGTGGCGAACGGCGCCTTACGGGTGACGGACGGCGCCTTACGGGTGGCGAACGGCGCATTACGGGTGACGGACGGCGCCTTACGGGTGGCGGACGACGCCGTACGGGTGACGCACGGTGATGGACGGTGCCGGACGTCAAGTATAGCGCAACCCTAATAATTGTCTTCAAAATTTAAAATATTTATCTTGTAGGTCGGCGTTCAATCTATTTAAACTGTACTAGTGTGTGCTTTGGGATCTGATTTTTATGTAATATATCTTAATCGAGTGTTTTTATATTTGATATGTTGCAATAAAGTTTTTTCTCTATTCGAGCAATTTTTTTATATTCTGTGTCTAGGCGGTGTCTGTTTTATGCGCCTGATGGTGAAACAGGTGCAGTTGGACGAACAGTTGTTGCTGTGGGTGCGCGCCTTTAAACCAGAAATCTGGCGCAACCCAGCCTGGTTTATGGTGTGGATGAGACCAAAAAACGTTTAACGTCCAAAAGTTTATCATTTTTTTATTCTTTTTGCATTTTTTTAAGATTTTCTGCGTTGAGATTATTTCAATTTTAAATATAACAACGAATTTGCGATCAGTTATAAGTTTAAATTTGGTGATTTTCAACATGTTCAATTATTCACGAGAAATTATTAATATTGTGTCATCTTTCAACTCTATAAGTCTAAAAGTTTTGAACGCCGCCAATCATCGGCAACTTTCGAGTTATGGTCGAAAAATTGTCTGGCAGCGCCCAGTAGGATGACCTGTGACTGGGGGAGGGATGTCCGAAAGCCGACAACACGGGGAATCACGAGGATCCGTATATTCGCAGTGCAACCATATCGAAATGCATGCACATTCCGGGAAAAATAACTTCGGTCAGCCCAAAAGCAATCTACTGAAGCGAGCAAATGCAGCCGAGTACCCTAAGCTTAAGCAGGGGGAGGTTTCGTTGAGTGTCCGTGAACCCCCGTTCGTATTATTTTAGCGGGGCAGCTTTGCAAACTTCAATCGCTATATTCCAATATTTTTTTGCACCTTTATCCGGTATGTACCGTGTATCTTAACCTGTGTACCACTTAAATATTTTCTGGATTCGCTCCCAATAGATGTTTGCGTACATTGATTGTTTGATCGTGTAAAATTGCATACGAAGTACGTTGAATGAAATCGGCAAACAACCGTATAGTTCCAACATTGAGGTCTCGGATAGCTGACCACATTGCAAACAGTGCCGACGCAGGCTAGGGTTTGCGCCCCCAAAATTACGGGGTGTGGACCCCTTAAGATGGTCAACTGATTTTCAAATTGTTAGTTTAAATTCTTATTGGACCCCTTTTTTAAAGTGCGCCCCCAATTGGGGGCATGGGGGGTGGCTGCTCTGACCCTGATTGCAAGCACTTTTTTCTGTGACGAATTCACCGCAACTCGCCTCCTGAAACCTGATCACTTTGATATCTCATCGATTTCTATAACTGATTACACGCCAAGGATTAAGCCTAAGCTTAAGCCTCGTCTATACTGCAACCAACAGCGGATCTAGAGCCTAAGCCTAAGCCTCGTCTATACTGCAACCAACAGCGGATCTAGAGCCTAAGCCTAAGCCTCGTCTATACTGCAACCAACAGCGGATCTAGAGCCTAAGCCTAAGCCTCGTCTATACTGCAACCAACAGCGGATCTAGAAGTTTCTGATGAGGCGGCCTGATTGTTAAATGTTATGAAACACAATTTTTACTGTATACCATACATGGCAATTTTCTCAATGAAAACATTGTGACGTAGTGACCTTCGTACCATTTTATCACAAAAAATTTTCGCACAAGGAAGTTCGCACGCCCCCTCGCATCGTTTGGATCCGGTAGTGCATACAACCATCTTATTGGCGTGATAACGAGTTTATTGCAACTTATACAGGAGCTGCAACTGCTACAAGTATTGCACTCAGCGACTTTCTGTTCGAAACCGCAAAATTCATTTTGTCTATGCACTACAACAGTATTGTAAAATTCGACAGTTTTTTTATGTTTCTTAAAACAAAATATATTGCAAAAATTGCAGTTTGTTTTTGTTGTTGTTTTCGTTGTTATTTTTGTTGCAATTTTTTGGTAATTTGTAACACAAAGACATTCGCCGGTCCGAGGGCCATGGGCCACCCACGCTCACGCCCCGGCAAACATTTGGCGACCCAAAATTTTGGAATTAAGATTTAGTACTCAAACTTCGTCTGGATCCTTGCTGGTTTCGCTAGTGTGGATTCAACTGTTGACACGCGACCCGTAAGAAATTTCGGATCCGACACTGGACAAACACCGCGGTTGCAGCGTGTACCGTTCGTATCTATTGCGAATATAGAAAAAGTGCACGTGTGCAATTGATGTATGTTTTCTTCAAAAAAAACTATTCTATTGCTACTGTCTGTTCTCATCACTAAAGAGATATGATTTTTTCCGCGAATACGACAGTGGTGAATCCCGGGGGTTACGGGATGTGCTCGCGCCCCCCACTCTGGCCGTTCAGTGTTGAAAAATTGCCAATTCAAACGATACGGCTGAACCTTAAAATGTGTTTTCTAGCCAAGAAAAACTACTGCGGGGTTGTAACCCAGAATTGGAAAGCTTTGCATCTTCGGTGAAATTGGTCAAACTTAAATGTCGAAAAATTTGCAAAAATCACTCGGTTTGAAACTTTAAAGTTTCGGAAGACAAAAAGTATCCTTTTCGACTTGAAAATCCTTGATCCACCACTGAACCACGTCAACGTTAAGTAGTTTGTTTATCTCAAGATTGGTTTGAAAACAACTGAATATGTCTAGCACTTGTAGACTTCCCCCAAATTCAACGTTAAGATTCAGGCTTAGGCTTAGGCTTAAGTTTAACTGAATATGTCTAGCACTTGTAGACTTTCCCCAAATTCAACGTTAAGATTCAGGCTTAGGCTTAAGTTTAACTGAATATGTCTAGCACTTGTAGACTTCCCCCAAATTCAACGTTAAAATTCAGGCTTAGGCTTAGGGTTAAGTTTCGGAAAACGTTCATCTATAAGCTTAAGCCTAAGCCTAAACCGTTGCGTAAACCTTTACCTAAGCCTAAAAGCGCAAGTCTGAGCCTTGACGTTAAATGCGGAGGGAACACTACAAGAGCCTATAATATTTTTCTTTGTGGCAGAATTTTTTGGTTTTTGGTCTGATTATCCTACTTAAAGGGATGCTTAACATAGCAGAGGCCAACGCGCAGCCGTAAAAGCGATTCACACCTGAATCAATTTTCAAATGTTCTATCGCCCTTTCAAGCTAAGGAAGGGAATTTTTCTGGTTTCTTCCAAGTTTTGGGCAAATCAGACTGCGAACAGGTTAGAAATAATTCCAATATTGTCGTAGACAGGGCTGTAGTACTATTAGAAACAGGCTAAAACAGCGAAATTAATACTCCACTTTTGAAATTTTAAAAGCTAAGCTCGTATTCTCAAATGTGTGCAGCACGTATTACCAGTTGGTGATAGGCTTTGTAACTTTTGGAGTGGGGAATAGTGAGTTTTGAAATTCAGCACATTTATTGCTTTCGATTTTCTCTGCTACTGTACAAATTTTGAGATCTGTAATTGCACCAGTTCGTTAGTTTGCAAAACCTATCACTAACTGGTAATGGGTGCTATATGCATTGGAGAATATGGGCCCTTGTCCTAGTAAACGTGTGTTCATTATTTTAGTCTGTGTAAACTTTAAAGATTAATAATATATCGACTAGCGTTAACAATAGCGTAGGATGGCCAATGTTAATTTTTAGGCCGTTACTTAAACTTATTCCTATTATATACCCTAATCCAAGCTTCAGCGTATCGGAATATACACTAACACTAAGCCAAAGTCTAAGCCTAAAGTCTAAGCATACTCTTTTTGGAAAACGGTCCGACTCTAAAAGTAACATCTCGTAGGATTAGGTATTATAGTAATAGAAAACATACTCTTGAGTCCCGTCCTTTTCTCTTGTGTTTGCCTGATTTTGTCCGTTTTCCTAAACCTGTTGCCGTATGGCAGACTCTACTACAGCCACGGGCGCGTAGCTAATGGGAGTGGGATGGGCGGCAAAGGGGTTTAGCTTTTTTTGGAAAAATTTTGGCGTCCCTAGAAAATTTTCAACCTTACTTGTAAGTCAACGAAAAATCTTGTATGCCCCCTCCTGAAAATTTTTAGGCCCCCCTAGCAAGGTGAGCTGGCTGGCTACGGGCTTGTACAGCAGTCATATGTGTAGTTTCATTTTTAGTTTATCTTTTCGTGCTTACTTGCGCTGCAATTAAGCTTGCAGATAACATAAACCGTTATTTGTGTTAAGGACTTATTGTTAACACATTTGATGGTTTATTCACACTGCTCTTGGCCCATGTTACTTTTACGGCCGTCCTGTTTTCTGGTGGGTCTGTAAAAGAGTAGGTTTACAGTCTAGACTACATTTTTTTGGTTACGCTTAGGCTTAGGCTTAGGAATACGCTTTTGTAACGCTTAGGCTTAGGCTTAGGCTTAGGAATACGCTTTTGTAACGCTTAGGCTTAGGCTTAGGCTTAGGAATACGCTTATGTAACGCTTAGGCTTAGGCTTAGGAATACGCTGAATTGACTGTTACGACCCTCAAAAGTAACATTGACCTTATTCTTTTTTTAACGCGAAAACCGTTATTACGTATGCTCGTCGGATTTTCGGGACGTCAAAAGTTGAATTGATCAAATATTAAAATTTGGTTGGGGAATGATCAGGCGAGATTATGGCAAACTCAAATATGCCAAAAAATACAAATTGGACTGTTCTTGAGTATTAAAAGCCACGTGGGCACGAAATAGCAAAGGTACATTATTGTAAGAGAATTAAGTTTTCGAAATTCTTATATTTGGCTGTAATATGTTGCAGTCAAATCATTGCTTAGAGCCTTAATAACGGACCCAGCCAATTGGAAATAGAGTAAGATAGAAATAGAAGCATTCGCAATATAAAAAAAGTCCTTGAACAAATCACAATTCAAATGACTATCTCTAGTTGGTACCAACGAGTCCGACCATATTCGTAGTTAATTTGTCTACATATTTACAGGCTCGTACCCAGCTCACCTTGCTAGGGGGGGTTAAAATTATCCAGTAGGGGCATTCAAGGGTTTTCAATGAGTTATAAGCAAGATTGAACAGTCTCTCGAAGGGGTAAAAAAATTTCAAGGGGTGCTCAACCAGCCCCATCTGCCCACCCCCTTGGCTACGGGCTCGCATATTTGCAAATTTTTTTACAAGGAATATTTGCAAGTTGCAAACGCTAAATTGTGGCGAATATTGCAAAATGTGATTTTTTTCCAATTTCAAGTTCCAAGATTTGTCTGAGTGCGAGGTCTGTGAACAAAATCGGCATCTCTTTGTTTTTTATATTTTCTACTTGTTTTTCGTCTTTTTTCCTACAAGAATGATTGTTAGTTGTTTTCACATGCGCTGTTTTGAGTATACTTTCTTATATGAAATAGTTGTACCGCACTTTAAAATTTGACTCAAGCTATTACGGTTCGGGCTCATAGCGAGCGGAAAGCCAGGTGCTCAGCTCCATCCCAAAAGAATTTGGCACCCCCTCCCTAGAAAATGTTCAACCTCGCTTGTAAGTAGTTGAAAACCCTTGTATGTCACTCCTGAAAAAGTTTTAGTCACCCCGCGCAAGGTGGTGAGCTGGCTACGAGTCTTTTTTGAGTACTTTTTATATGAAATATACACCGTTCTGTACAATTTAGCTCTTGCTAACGGTTGCATCTGCGCACAGTTGCAGTGACCTGAACAATTTGCAAGTTGAGTGAAAGTTATTTTTATTCCGCTAATATACATTTATTACTTAAAATTTTTTTCAAAACTAACTGGGATACGGTAATCTTGGCTCCCGGCGGGTGGGTACATTAGCGAATTTTTGTGCCCAAATTAGATAGGACCGCGAACTAAAAAATGTAGATTATGTTCCTTTGATTTTTTTTTAAAATTTCGATTCAAGGCAAGCAATTTAAGAAATGAAATGAATCGCAGAATAGTCGAAATTATACTACAAATTGCAGTTAAATACCACAGTTCACCTCAAATAAATGTTTTTGATACCACAATTGCACCAATTAAATTTAAGCAAGCAAGCAACGATGTCACCTGAAATTATCCTACAATTTGATTTTGGTTTTTGAGATCGCAAGCTGTTGATTTTCTTTTGTTTGAAAACCTATTACTAACTAGCGATCGGTGCTTCACACAGTTGTGAGGATGCATGCAATTTACTGTAGACTATCAAAACAACAATAACGTCTAATTCACTTAAGTATACTGCCGGCATGTTACATTCGACAATTTCGTTGCATAATCCCTCTACATCCGGAAATATCACTTGCCAACTTCCAGCAGACGACGGTGATTCGAGTTTAGTCGATTACAAATCAGATCCGGATCCGGCAGCCCATAATGGTTCCGGTGGTAGGAGACAAAGAGCTTCATCAAAGACGCGGCGAACCCTTCGGGAACGATCACGCTCGTATCGGTCGAGAGAACGTCAGGTAAAGTGAAGGAAACGTGAATGGTCTATTTTCATGCAGCAGCGTATGATGTTCCTAGCTACGCAGCAGGGTGCAACCAGATACCAAAAACTGACGGAGCTGAAGTAGAAACCTGATAATTTAATATCGGACCGGAGCCGGATAGTGAATTGAAATCTAATACTAGATTGCATTCAAATATCAGAACGTAGCTTACAATTCTTCCTTCCGTGGCTTAAAGTGCCCAAAGTGTTTACGTGAAATAGTTTAACATTTCACACCGATGCATGCCTTTTTAACCCTTAAACAACGGCCCTTTTATACTATTCTATCTTTTTGTAGCGTAAAAATTTTCTAGGGGATTATAATTTTCAAGAGGATCTGAGCTCCCCCTGCCCCCCCTTGGCTACGGACCGTATATAAGCTTACCGGCAGCATGCATTTCAATATATAGTCGGCAATAAAACTAGTTGCAATGGCAAGATACGTAGTTTAGTGATAGAGTGTTCACTCTATAGGATCCGTAGCTTGACAGTTTGAAACCATTTCACGCCTGCTGTTTCAGCTGCTTAGTTAAAAGGTCTGAAGTTCCTATCGATCTGACGTTGACTGACACTTGCGTATGGCCTCACCTTCGGCATTTATCAATATCATTTTATCGTTACTAGTACGCAGTTTCGCTACACTTTGGCAACGGATAGCCGTTCAGACTAGGCAGATTAGTTGGTTTGGACCCACTCCTTCAAACAACTTTGGGCTGGTCAGCTTTTGGTCAATTAGGAACCGAGTTCACCTTGCTAGTCGGGGTTGGAAAATTATTTTACGATGGGCGTACAAGGGTTTGCGATGATTGACAAGCAAGTTTGAAACTTTTCTATAGGAAGCCAAAAATTTTTCCCGGGATGGGGGAAATTGTTCCATGGGGGGTCAGCCATCTGGGCTTCTTTCTGTCTACGGCTCGTAACAAAATCTGTGTCCATCAAACAATTCGAGGCTAAGTGTTTGAAACAACGCATATGTGCCAATTTAAATCTAAAACACGATACGGTTGTTTGTTGTAAACAAACTATTCTTTAAGCCCCCTCTTGCAAAGCAATGGCCCAATTGCTTACGTTAGAAAACTTCTTGTTCCTGTAACAACGGTTAAATGTTTTCAGCTCCAGTCCAGCGATGAAGACAACCAATCAAGTGATCATAATGGCGAACAGATAAGTCGCGATCGGCGATCGTTCCGTGAATTTCTTCGCGAAAAGCGGCGACGTTCTCACGATAGGAGACTCCAAAAACAACAACAACAACAACAATGGCAACACCAACAACGACAACAACCAAATGTTGGAATGGAAAATCGAGAAAATTACACATCGACTAATTTTAGACAAAGGTAATCCCGTAATTCGTAGAATAACTTGCGTACACCAGGTAACATTTTGTAGTATGTGTGAAAACAGTTGGTACAATCAAGAGTGTATGATACAAGTGTATACAACTCTTGGGGTTTCGCATGGGGGGTGGCTATCATATGCACTAATTCTACCCTCCTAAATAAGGGAGTGCGGCCAGAATCACAACGTGTGTTGCGTACATCTTTTCTGCACAGAATGTTCCCAGTTGCACACTTTTGTAAAAAGAGTCATTATCGACTTAAGGTAAAATGGATATGATAAAGTTTAAAATGAGAAACTATTTAAGTAATTGCTGTAAATTGACGATGAAGATAAACAGACAATAGGCTGTTACTTGTTTAGTTTGCCACCCCCCACACTAGTGTTAATATAGTAGGCAAAATTTTCCACCCACAGGGTTTATTTTTAAATACATTATCAAATCTTTACTCTTAAGCTCAGTCTTAGGCGTAAGGTTAGGTTTAGTCGTAGCAATCAGGTTCGATATGTGGGGGGAACTTTAAGTAGGGGAAGTAAGACGAATACCCAATAGGGAATAGAAGTAGTGGCGTAGCCAGAATGTTAGATTAACAATTAATGACCAAAATTTAAATTTTTAGGCCAACGTCGTTTTCAAAATCGCCAAGTTTGAGTGCGATCAAAATAAGTGAGTTCTTATTTTTAATATAGCATATCTTTGATATTGGAATGTATCTTCCGAATACTGCTGAAAGTATTGCGGCATTGTCAGACCCTAGCGTTCAGAGGGAGGCGCGTACGCCCCCTGTGAAAAGAATTTTTGTGATAAAATGCTAAGGTCCCAACCTTTGAATTTCCGCTCAGAAAATTGGCACATATTGGTAAACAGTAAAAATTTCGTTTCATTACAATTGCCAACCCAAATCCTGGTCAGTAATTTAAGGATCCGACCCTGCTGTCGGATCGAGACGAGAAAGATACCATAGGCCCCTGTCTGATATGAAACTTTGGCAAAAAATGAACATATCAGTCGTCTGATTGGTTTAATTTGCAAGTGACCTGTGTATAATATTCACTCAGCGGCTACAAACCATACGATGATTCCTATCTGGCGACTCTGAGCGATTATTGATACAGGGATTACAGTTGCCAGATGTTCATCTCGGTGCATCTAACGCTTCATTTAAATCCTACTGTATCGGGCCCGTAGCCAAGGTGGTCAAAAGGGATCAGCCCCCTACAAAAATTTTGGCCCCGTAGAAAATTTTCAATTTTGCTTATAGATCAACGAAACCCTTGTATGCTCCGCCTGAAAATTTTTCAGCCCATCCCCAGTAAGGTGAGCTGGCTACTGGCCTGTACGGTATCCGCCCAAAACTAAGTTTGATCAAGTACCGGTCGAAACTTTTGATTCAACTGAAACGTCAAAATTATGACAGCTATTCGTCTTGTCCTTCGTACTATTTAAGTAGTTTCTACCCGCTATTGAGGTATTAACTTCGCGGCTAGGCTCAACGTTCAAGTGTATACCGGTGTAAGGTTTCTGGTTCAATGCTTCATTTTCAAAACAACGGTTACCTGTTAAAATTACACATTTACCATCTGTTTCCGGATAATAAAAGGTACAATTTTGATTTTGAAAATTTGAAAAATTTTGTTTATTTTTCGTAGTTAAATTTTATTTATTTGTTGCGTATAATGGCGTTGTTTGAGGGTGGTGGGGCATTTTTACAAATGTATTTTAAATTTTTCATAAATTCGCTCTCAGAGTGAAAACATCAGAGGTCACAGGGTGTTGACTGGGATTATTTCATTTCGAGAGGCAATTACGGTATGGCAGTGTTCGTTTGTCTATTTCAAGCAAACGTATAACGAGCTAGAAATTGATTTTCATTTCTACAAAGTTTCAGTAGGTTATTCTAACGTCTGTATATGTGTTTTTTGTGGTTTTCTCAAAAATTTTCAAAACATACACCCCACCGTTGTCGTTGTCCACGTCCCATTTGCAGAGTGGATTCGAAATTAGGTCTAACTGTTTTTTGAGTGGGGGGTTGCTGGCGTGGTCATGACAGTTGAATGTTGATATTCATGAAATTTAATGTAGATTTATTATGTTTCAATAGGGAATTTTGATTTTAATTTGACATTTTAACGTTGACGGATTTTTCAACGCTTCGATATTGATATTTTATTTAATTTTCAAATCTCAACGGACGGTTTAGTTCAACGGTCGCGTATTCAATGCTGACGTTGGGGCCGTGGTCGTGGTGCCAAATTTAAAATAACTGGACCTTGAGTAGGAGGGGCACGTTTTCGAACGCTGGGGCTAAGTCGGCTGAAGCCTTTAATTATATATAAAAAGCCATTTCAGTTAATTAAGATATTGTTAGGTTATAGAAATTGATTGAAAATCTATTGTAATGATCTCATTGGTTTGTTTTTTGAACTTCAAGGGTTTATCTAGGATTCTGCTTTGGCGAGGGAACGCCTATTAACTGAGTGCATATGGTTTAGTTTTTAGGTTTCGTTGCCTTAACTGACATTTAGTTGTTGACAAATATATATTTAGTCAAAGTCAATAGAGTGGGGTTGGCCGCTTTCTGTGTACGGCCTTGTGGTACCTTCAGAACAAAATACCGGCTACTTAAGAACTGGCAACAATGATGGTACATGGGTATATGATCCATGATGAATGCAGTCGAAACTGCATGCAGGTGTATTTATTTGTAGTGCAGCTTGGGTTTTTTGATTATCCCCGCCAGCTGGCATTTGCCCTAAAATGGTTGGATTTCAAAATTTTTTGCATATTTGAGGTTCTCATGACCTCACCTGTTTATTCCACGCCCAAATTTGATTTTTTGGTAATTCTATTTTAAAGTCGTCCCTTGGGACCCAAAATTTTTTTATCAAATAGCTAGACAAATTATATAAGATTCGACGCAGCTTACAAAGCTGAGCGGGTGTCAAATTTTCCTCAATCAGACGTCTGGCTAACGAGTTGTGGTTAAAAACTAATTTGGCGTGCTTCCAACGTTTCGGTACGGCGCCAAATCATTTACTTGACCATAACAGGTTAGCCAGACAGTTCGATTGACAAAAATTTGACGCCATTCAAGTCAGCTCGGCCAGCTGCGTACAATGCTACATAATTTGTCTAACTTTTTGATAAAAAAATTGTTGGGTCCTGAGGGGTGGATCTAGGGACCTTAAAAATAGAATGTCTCAAAGATTCAAATTTGATCGTGGAATGATCAGGGCAGGTCATGAGAACCTCAAATATGCAAAAATTTTCAATATCCAACCATTTTCGGGCAAAGGCCAGCAGGAGGGATAACCGAAAAGACCCGTGTAGTTTAGTGGCATAACATCTGACTTCTAAAGCGTATGGTCACAAGTTTTTAAAACCTTGAGAACGAATTATTGAACAAGATTTGAACTGTTCTATAACCCTCGGTCAAACTAACTTCATCCAGTAAGAGCAAGCGTAATTCTTAGCTGGTATTATCATAACTGAAAACTTGAACTCAAACTTTGAAAAGCAAAAAATGAATGAACATACTTTGAGAAACATATTACGTTCGTATAGATGACCGTTTCAACCTTATGTCAGTTGTAACGCGAATCATAAACAAATTTATCTGTATAAGTTGAACTATTATTGTTAACGTTGAGTTCAACGTAGCTTCTAATACTTGTGACCCAGTTGAAACTTTTTGTGAATCGAGTAAAATTTTCTCGTTACATATTTTGAACGCTTTCATCGGTCAATGTATAGAACTAGGCCGCAACAGTAGTATAAGCATATTCCTAAGCCTAAGCCTAAGCGTAAGCCTAAGCGTAAGGATGAGCATATTTCTAAGCGTAAGCCTAAGCTAAAAAGTAAGTCCAAAGCTTAAACTGACTCTATTACAGCCGCGCCGGAAAACGATCCGACCCTGCTGTATACATGGGCGTTTTCATCGATCCAATTAGTCTATAAACAGCAATGTATCGTAAAACATGAGCAGATCCGGAAGGTCGCGACTGTATTCTTCCGCCAGTTCTGACATTCCTTAAAATTTTGCGATGCTAATGGTTCATTATAAGCTCATTATGTTGTTTCTGAGCTGAATAACCTTTAAAATATTACACGAATCCAGTATACATTGGGTAAAATTGGTGTTCTTGGCGTAATGTTGCCAATTTGATCCAACGAAATATTTGCCAAACGTAAGCGAAAACGCTATTACAGCCAAACACGTAAGCTCAGGAAAAATTTATTTATTACGTTCGTTTTTGATTACGAAATAATATGATTCCGTAGCCTAAGAGTGGGACAGAGAATCTTCAGGTATAGAAAAATTTCGGCCGCTCTAGAAAACCTTTCGTATTGTTCGTAAGTTGAGTTAAATCATCACATTCCCCTGTAAAAGTTTCTTGGGCCCCTTTAGCATGTTGAGTTCGTTACGGGGGTAAAAAGTTTGTTTTGGCTTTAGAAAAATGATGTTGAGGTATACCAAAAATATTTCAAATAATTTTAGTCGATACTTTGGTGTCGAAAAGGGTTGTATACAAGCGGACGGGCCAATGTAAAAAACAAGGGCGGAACAGTATTATCAGCATATTCCTAAGCCTAAGCCTAAGCCTAAACCTAAGCGTAACAATGACCATGTTCCTAAGCCTAAGCCTAAGCCTAAACCTAAGCGTAACAATGACCATGTTCCTAAGCCTAAGCCTAAGTGTAAACCTAAGCGTAAGAATGACCATATTCCTAAGACTAAGCTTAAGCCTAAGCCTAAGCCAAACCAAAAAAAATTAGTCTAAAGCTTAACAAGCTTACTCTACTGCAGTCCCACAGAAAATCTCTCCGCCCCTGATCTTTACATGGGTCAGCGGACGGATAGCGGAATACATCTTTTCACTGAATTTTTGTGAACACGAAATAAAGGTTTTATACGACTTTGAATAACGTACTGAGAGTCCAAATTATTCCGTTCCGAAATGAAATTATAGCTACGCCACTGGTTTTCCGGCCATTCCGGCCCATGATACTCTTACGGCCGTCGCAGTTGCTGGTCGGTCTGTAAAAGAGTAGGCTTACATTCTAGACTTCATTTTTGCTTACGCTTAGAAATACACTTTTTCAACGCTTAGGCTCAGGTCTAGCAATATGCTTAATACGCTGTTACGACTCTAATAGTACCATTAGCCAGTTTTGCGATATTTTTTCTCTACAATCGGTCGAAAAAGAGTTACTCATGGTACAATTGTCCGAAAACATGACAAACTTTACACAATTTGACTCGTATTTTGTAAAATGAATAAAGTTTTATACATAGTTCGCTTTCAAAAATGCGGTATTAACAAAGCGTTTGTTGTGGTTTAACAAGAATAGAAGACAAAATTGCTTTTTTTAAAAAGTAAATACGACTTGTACATAACGGTTGAGTGGTTGCTGAAGCAGTAAATGTCGAAATGTTTGCGGAAATTGACCATTTTGTGAGTGTTAATCACAAGTTAACGCAAATATGAAACAAACCACTTCAGTTATAAAGCGTTTTCAACTTTTAATTTTTCGTTTTTAATTCGTAAACTCTTTGTCGGTGGTAACGTCAAAGCGGTGTCACGACAATTCGCTCGCCGGATAAATCGTCGGTCGATTTGCTTGTAATTCGAAATTTCATCAACTCGACAATTCGACACCAATCATTATGCTTAGATCTTAGGCTGTAAGGCTGGGGATTACGCTTTGGATTTTATGGTTTAGATTTTATCATAGGTTGTGTAGGATACTGTTGGGCGACAAGTTGTCAGGTGACGAATTGTCATTGTATTCCCGTGAAAGCGCTAGGCGTCGTACCAAGTTGGAAGCTGACGAGTCTGCGAACCGTCCAATCTGTACGGTCAGATAAAGACGTTTCATTGAGAAAATTTCAAAAAATTAAGTGCGGCTTGCGTTTCAAGTATTTGGACTTCGAATGGCAACATATGTGTTTTTGATGGAAGATTGGTTTGTTCGAACCCTCATATTTGAAACCGTGGCACCGGCCATGCTCCATATGCTACTTTTAGCTAAATATTAGTTGACATACGCTAATTAATGAATCATTCATTTGTCGGCATTCGATCCAGACTGGGATGGCGAGGCGGCACCAGATCAAAATTTAGCCAATTACATATTTTAGGCAACGATGACAAAGGTTCTGAGTAGTGAAATTAGGCCCGTAGCCAGCTCACCTGGCTTGGGCTAAACATTTTTGAGCAGAGGCGTACAAGTGGTTTCGGTGACTTACAAGCAAGGATGAAATGGAGACAAAATTCGTCCAGTTTAACTGCAGCCTCCCCTGGTCCCTGTCTAGCGACTGGTCCAGTGGAACTGAACCGGCCCCCTGGTCCCTGTCTATCTACTGGTCCAGGGGAACTGAACCTGTCGTGGTCCCTGTCCAGCTACTTGTGTTATTTTTGTTTGAATTTCACGCAATAATTTTGTCAATTCTTGTAGGATGTACAATTATTCATTATATATCTATCTATATATAAATATAAATATATATAAATATATATATAGATATATATATATATATTTATATATATTTATATATATATTTATATATATATTTATATATATATTTATATATATATTTATATATATATTTATATATATATTTATATATATATTTATATATATATTTATATATATATTTATATATATATTTATATATATATATTTATATATATTTATATATATATTTATATATATATTTATATATATATTTATATATATATTATATATATAAATATATATAAATATAAATATATATATCGAAGCTCAAATTAACAAGGCCGAGACCGAGTGATACGATGCCGTTCGGTGCCGGATAACGCTAGACAGCATCGAACAGCGTCAGACAGTTTCAAACTAACCAAAAACGATAGTGTCACGCTTAGAGTAGTTAATTTTGTGGTTCATGCATTAGCAATTTAGCTATAGGCTAACTGAAATTATATAACGCAGTTTAATGGTAATTAGAATAAGTCTAAGCAATATATGTTGGATAAAGTGCAGTCTAGTAGCATGCTTAACCAAAAATTTTAACAATCTGGCAGAGATATAGCGACCACAATTCGTGTAATGGTTCTTGCGCCTTGTGTCATGCTAATTTTAATACTTAAAACATATAGTAAAAATATTTAAGTTGGATGGAATTGAGTAATTACGTCTCTTTGGATTCTCCCCCACAATCTGCTTTTGTTTCAATCCCTGTCAGATGGGAATAAATTAAACTTTTTAGAGAATCTTATAAAATCTGACGAAACATTAGCCATTTTTGACTGTTTGAAACGTTTAAAACGTGACCAAATTGACACACTTTTTGCAGGATTGTCGAACGGGGAAGAATACTATTTCTGTTTTGGAACTTTTAAAGCTTTTATGGCGTGTTCAGGTTTTTGGATAGAAAACACACTGTGAGCTTCAGATGAGCCATTTTTAAGGCTAAATTTTTTCAGTACGGCATGATTAGCGCGGGTATGCAATTACTTCTTCGTGGAAGCGTCACTGTTGTGTTAATAATTTTAATGTTTTTTAGTTAATTTAAAATTTAAAAATATTTGATTTTGGTGATTCGAAAATTTTCAATGTTTTTTGCACTCGCAGTTACTCCGAACGACCTTCAAAGTAAGTGGTTAGGCTTTAATTTGCTGATGGTTATTGGGTTGAGTGCTGACGAACAACTGCTAATTTGAAGCCCAGCGCATCATTTTGTGTTCCACAAACTATTTCATGACCACATTTTTTGCTAGGCTTAGGATGAGGCTTAGGAATACGCTTTGCAACACTTGGAGTTATGCTTATAAATACGCTGACTCTACTGTTACGGCGCTAAACGTAACATTGGCCTAAATTTTTAAAATTTGTTATCATTGTATAACGAGCAATATTTAGCACCAACAATTATTTTAAGACTTTCAGGATTGGTGTCGACTTACTGTGGGGCGTTCTGTCGGCTGTCACCTACTGTTGTTCGATGTAAACACCCTGTCTAACTGTTTCAGACCAACCTCCGGGCCCGTTGACAACTGATATCTACCGTCGTAGAAGTCCAACATCATCAAACAATTCTCGCCGACGTCGAGTAATGCGGCTGTCGCACAGTTATCACCAAGATAGCCACGGAAACGGAACGCTACAGAACGCACTTGATGCGCTCCAGACAGGTGACGATATTTTGTTTCGGCTTTTGTGTACTTTACAACACTTTAACTTTTAGGCTTAGGCTTAAGACAAGACTTTATTTAAAATTTGATTTACAAAATTTACCCAAAACCGCTAATGCTCTTAAGCATACGGTAAACACAAATTTTGTTCCGGCTTTTGTGTACTTTCCACCACTTTAACTTTTAGGCTTAGGCTTAGGGCAAGACTTTTTATAATTTTACCCAAAACCGCTGGCGGTTCTAAGCAAACGGTAAACACATCCGTCAAAAATGCGTTATTCACAAGTCAAGCTAGCGCTACCGTCAATAATGTGTGGATTACGCTGTATTATTTGTTCGCCTAATCCTTAGCCTGAGCCTAAGTCTAATCCTATCGCATCGTAAGTCTCCCAGCGGAGAGATAATTAGCCTGCGTCCGCAAACTTTAACATTGCAAATTTGGCAAATTTTGTAATTGTTTCAGAGGTTAATTCTTGGCGTTCCGGTAGCAATCGGGATACAAGACGCGGATCGTTTGATTTCGACGAAGGTCAAAAATTAGTAAGTCCTGAGGAAACGGAAAATTATTGCAGTTCAGTTGGGTCAGGCGTCACTGGATACTTAGCAACTTTTACTTTGTTTTTAGTATCATTTTCTAATATCGTACTTGTTCCACACAGAGTCGAGAGCGCTACCCGTGGGTAAGAACAAGCCATGTAAGCAGTTTTGGCCAATGTATAGAACAGGGCAGTTACAGTAGCATAAGCAAATTCCTAAGCATAAGAATTAACGTATGCCTAAGCCTAAGGCTACGCAAAATTTAGTCTAAAGCTTAAGTTTACTTTATTGAGGTCATGCGGAAAAAAGGTTCGTTTCTGATTTTTAGGGCCAAATTGTTGAAGTGGGTATACCCGCGTTTAAAAATGCCAAAGTGTGGGTAATAGCTTGCTAATCATTAGTTACGTAAAATTTACATAGCAATCGACAAACATATTACTCTTTGCAACATAAAAATAAAATTTCCGTGTCTTGTCACTCACACGTTACCATACGTGCACTCGGCACACGAAATGTCCCCTCCAAAAAGAAATTCAATAGCTTGTCCGGCTTACGTTTTATCGAAACCCTTCATTTTCCAATAGTATCACCGCCATTCGCGGACATCATAGAGTTTCACGGAAACTCTATCCGGACAAGACTGTTTTGCAGAGACACTGTCTAGGACATTGAAATGTATGAAAAACAGTGTAGTGGACAATATTTTTATATGATAGGAACATTAGGGACACCTTAGCCTGGAAATTCAAATTTTGGCGGGAAATTCAAATTTTGGCGACAAATTCAAATTTAGGCAGGAAAATTCAAATTTTGGCGGGAAGCTCAAATTTTGGCGGAAAATTCAAATTTTGGCGGGAAAATTCAAATTTTGGCGGCAAATTCAAATTTAGGTGGGAAAGTTCAAATTTTGGCGGCAAATTCAATTTTTGGCTAGAAAAATCAATTTTTAGTGCTAAATTCAAGTTTTGGCGGAAAATTCAAAGTTTGGCGGGAAATTCAAATTTTGGCGGGAAAATTCAAATTTTGGCGCGAAATTCAAATTTTGGCCGGAAAATTAAAATTTTGGCGAGAAATTTTGGCGAACTTGCAAAAAGCAACAAACGCAACAAATTAATTATCTTATTTAGCGCTTTCCGGCGACACCTTTTAGACTGTAACGACAAAGTCCGACAATTCACGCAACTCTATATTTAATGTTAACATAATGCGCAAACAGTATACAAAATGTCCGTCAATGGAATAAACTCTATGCGGACATTTTTTATTTAGAGATGAAATTTCCGCACACAGTTACGCAATAACAGTATAGTTAGCCTTTTTAAAACAGTATAGGTGACGATGGATGTGCCGAGTGCACGTATGGTAACGTAAACTAAAGCCTTGATCGAGTAAAAATATCTTTACCAACTTAAATACATCCCTGTATCAAGGAAACAATGATACTTAATTTATATTTTTGTATTTTAAGCCTCCTGTTTGCCAAAACGGCTACAACAGTCTGCCGCACGAGCCTCGGATCGCAACAAAAGCGTTCATTGCCCAGCAGCATTCGCCAAAAATTATGCCACCGCCACCTGCGACTCTAGCCATCCTGAGCGCTTCGGTTCAAGACGTGTTGGCCAACTCGCGAAAATCAAGTCCAAAAACAACGAACCTCCCAAGGCACGAGGGGGTATCGTTCGACCCTACCGGTCAAGCGCCTGTCACAGTTGGTGCGAACAACCGTTTACCTTCTAAACAGCATCAGATCCTGACGGAATCAGCATCCTTGGAGAGATCGAACAAATCACGAGAAACCGTTACTGAATCACTGCAACCGGTATGTATATTTTTGCTATTTTCAACCTCCAGCAAGCTTGTCATAAACTTGTCATGGGTAAGAAAATTACAATTCCAAAAAACTGGTCTATAGAACTTAAACCATATAGTGATGTACTTATTTAGTGTCCCTCCAACCTAACATGGTTACAAACTCGTGAAACGTATCAACTCTACAAACGAAAAGTATACTTGAACTCGAAACTTTTTAGGGGTTGGAGAACCTTTCTCAACCCCTACCCCGTCCCCCCGGGTCGTTTGCTGTTTCATTTGGCGCCAGGTACTTCTTTGAACTTGTTGGTTGAATTTCTCAACCCCTACCCCCTACCCCCGGATTCTCGAATGGTGGCCCTCTTTGACAGAAGTCGTTTGCTGTTTCATTCTTTGAACTTGTTGGTTGAGTTTCAGAAATCGCTATCTCCATCGTGCCATCATAGCTCTCGACTACGAATCAGTCAAAATTCAGCGTTTCGTCCAATCAATCGATCATCGACCGCATTGATTCTTGGGTCTCGTTCTCCCACAGCTGTCCGTCGTCCTCAACCGGTACTGCCAGCACCCGCTAATAATGGCCTCATAGAACATCAACAGTTTGATAAACCAGGGATAAACGGTACGCCATTGACCCGTCACCATTCCGGGGCTCAAGCAACATCGGTGACGTTTTGCAAGAAAGTTCATAATAGCGAAGCCAGGCCATTTCCGGGGGTTAAAGTTTGTTCACATTACGGATTCAGAACTTTTTGACACGAGTGGGGCCACTTGAAATATTTTAGTGACTACAGCTCGTTTAGCAAATTGAGCAAGAAGCCAAACGCAATTTTAGTACACAATGTTAATACAAAATTTTTTGGTTTTGGTTCAGATTTCTCGTGTACTGAGCGATGCGGCGACATTTTGTTTTGTTTCGATTATATCGGTTAGTCAACGGGAGTCATGAGAAACTCAAATAAGCAAAAATTTATAAGTCACACCATTTTTGGACCAACACCGACTGGTGGAAAAACCCCAAAGATTTTTTTATTTTAAACAGTTTGAATTTGGTTTTATCCTTGTTTAAATTGCAGGTACACTGCCCGTCCACAAGGATCCATCGTCAACGTCAGGGTACTCAAAAAGCTCAACAGGATCCCCTCAAAGGAACGATGTGTCGGATTATGATAATGTAAGTGATATACACCGTGCGGCCAATGTTACTTTAAGGGGCGTAACAGTAGATTAAAGCATATTCCCAAGCCTAAGCCTAAGCATAAGCGTTTCAAAAATGTGTTCTTAAGCCTAAGGCTAAGCGTAAGCCTAAGCTTGATCTTAAGTAAAAATATAGTTTGGAATCTAAACCTAATCTTTTATAAACCAACCAGAAACCTGGACGCCCCTTAAAGTAACATGGGCCCACCGTGCAAACAGTATATATTTTGTAACCATCATAACGCAATAATTAATCGATAATAATATAGAGATATAGAAGCCGGGCATATCGTGACGAAAATATCTGATACCGGAATTCTTGTTCCAGCCTGAATTCCTGCAAAAATTCAATTCGTTCCTGCATTCCAAGAAACATGAACAAGAATTTTAGCGGTTTTGTGGCACAGTCATTCGTAAACTTTGGCTTTGAAAATTTTTTTAGATTTTGACATACTTACGCCTAGGTTTCGGTCTAGGCATAGGCGTAACTTTTAGGCTAAAGCTTGTTTGGAAAACAAAGTGTACGAGTGCCATATAACTGCTAGCGTTTTTTTTGTATCTTTGGAATGTTTAGTAGATTTTGAAATTTGGGTTGCATTTCAAAATATTACGCATCACCGTTGGTCCAGTGTGGAATATTTTCTCCTGTCAAAAACTGTACCCTGGTTTTTTTGCGCAAAACATTAAACTCTGAAAGTTATTTTTGAATAATTTAAAGTCGTCAAGTTTCTCAAGTTTTAAATATGATTTGTATGCTGCTCGAATGCGTTTTTTGTTGCTTTACTTGTTCCTCCTGTTCGCCGGGGCTTGTAACTTGAACGCGGGGGCGCAGGGGGTTCGGCATCAACGAAAGGATTGGGTTTTCTCTCGGAAACTACTTTCAACTTGGCTTGTAAGTCATGGTAAATTTTTTGCATGCCTCTCGTTGAAAAGTATTCAGTTTCATAGAATGAAGTTGAGCTGGCTACGGTCGTGTGTTCACTTTTGAAAAATAACCGCTTAATCCATGTAAATTTATCGCTCAATGTTTTGATACCGTGCAATTGTGCACATATAAACTCTGCAACTATTGGCAAAAGAGCAATCAGTATTTTCATCCTTGGCAACTTCATTGATTTGTGGTTACGCCCCTAAATGCAACATTGGCTTAGGGGCGTAACAGCAGATTAAACTATTCCTAAGCCTACGCCTAAGCGTTGCAAAAGTGTGTTCCTAAGTCTAAGCCTAAGCGTTGCAAACGTGTGTTCTTAAGCCTAAGCCTAAGCCTAAGCGTTGAAAAAGTGCATTCTTAAGCCTAAGTCTAAGTCTAAGCGTTGCAAAAGTGTTCCTAAATCCTAAGCCTAAACCTAAGCAAAAAAATGTAATCTAGAATTTTAACCTACTCTTTTACAGACCCACCAGAAACCAGGACGCTCCTAAAAGTAACATAAGCCAAAATTTTAAATTTGTTGGATTTATTTCAATTTATTTCGTGAATTATCTATACATTGCGGCATCGTTTTCAAATTACCGTACGACGCTGAAAGTTTTCGCCACCATTAATTGGTTCCACGTATCTTAGTTTGTTCTCACCAGCACTTGCTACCATAGGTTCAATTGAATTAGTGAGCCAAATTTAACCTGGAACCGTGTCTTTTATTGAAAACATGATTAATTACTCAAAACTAGCGAGCGAATACGAGTAATATAATTTATTAATAATTTGACTCAGGTTTGCAAAGGTCTTAGCAACGCTAGCAAGATATACTTTAGAAGCCCTACTGTATTTGTGGTTAGTCTTATACCTCAGTTTTAGCTGGTTTGAAGCTTGCATTCTGCATTAGCACTGCGGTTCTGAATGGTGGGGGCTGTAAGGTACAGCAGCTGTCACGGTTACTTAAGACCGCTGGAGGAAGTATTTTGCCTGAAATTACTACCGAAATTTTACTGAGTTGTTTATCTGAAACTTACAAGGTATTTTCAAGCTAAATAAAGTAAAAGATACGGCGATATTGCAACACAAATAAATTAATTTCCGCCTTTGCCGCAATTGGTCAATCAGGAAATAATAAAAAAATGGTTAAAAGCGCACATTAAAACTGTAAAATTTCAGAACGCAAAAAGTATCCTGCCCGCCGAAAAATCCTGGATCTGCGACAGGGACAGTCCACTGCTAGTTGGCTGTAGCAATAGCTAGCTAATCACTAGAGGATCCATAGGACGGCGAGGTGGGGCGAACGCCTCCCGCCAGAAATTTTTTTGTGGTAAAATGGCAATATCCCCCTGTAAGTTTTGCGTTTTATAACTTTTGCCTCCCTGTCACAAATTTTTGGATCTGCCGCTGGAGCAAATGGTTTTCTGAAAATTACCACCAAGGTTGGCATGAATCCTACGATTACTCATGGGAAATCTATTTTTAGACATTAAATATGGCTAAAATTGTACTATTAACAGGTGTACAAACACATTTTTATTTTGATGCTACAATGCTTTTTTATTCCTTGTACATTGGTTCTTTTTACTGTTCATTCAGTGGCGGAACCAGAAATTTCTCAAACGATGGGAAAAGCAAGCGAGCGAGAAGCCGAACGCAATTTTAGTACTCATTTTTACCAACAAATTGATTGTGATTCCTGGGTGGAGTTTTAAGCCACGGTGGCCTCCCGCTTAGGCCTGGGTGGCTTACCCCTTAGATTCGTACTCGTTTTGCATATTTTCAAAACATTCTACTCTGTCTGTGATCATTAGCATAGTAACGTTATTATGTTTAAATTTATATTCTGTACTTGAGATTTTATTTCAAAAACGGTTAAAAATTTGAGCCCTTGAAGGTTTTTTCGCTTCAAATGTATTTTACATATATTTTTTGCCAGGGGTGTAAACTGCCCCATAAACGCATAAAATTAGTAACAGATATCAAAATTTGAATATTATTTCCATTCAAATCCGCTTGTACACTGACCTGTAACATTTAAAGTCAAGGCTTAGGGCCAGCCTAAGGCTTAAGAAAAGTTTATTTATAGGCTTTTAGGCGAAGGCAAGCCGTTCGCAGCCTTATGATGCCGGTACGCTTGTCGTGCGGCACCATACGTCACTGTCCGTTGCCGTACGTCACCGTACGTCATCGTCCGTCTCTATACGGTATCGTTACCGGACGGAGACGGACGACACAGGCTGGTGACGATAGGCGCCGGACGTCATCAAAAGTATAGCACCACCCTAAGCCATGCGATAAAGCCTGTACAAAAACCAGTTTCACGTTCGTATCGGATATGTCCCCTTTCCGACCAGCCCCGTCACTGATGAAGGGCAATTATGCTTAATGCAAACTTTCAAAACACCCCTTAAAAGCGTATCGCAACTGAACAGGAGGCCCTAAGAGGTATTCCAGGGACACATTGTATATGTTTATTGTAACACCCCTGTAAATATTGTTAATACAACCAGTCGCAACGCAGTCTTGAGACGACGGGGGTAAGGCGTAACCGCTCCTGCGTCGTTTAAGAACTGCTGCAATTCTGGCTGTACGCATAATTGCAATTTGCAATATATATTTTGAGCCGAGCGCAACTTTGTACCTCCGTCCATTGGTAAACGCCGTTTACCAACTGGCAAAATATTACCTTTACAAAATGTGTCGGGGGTGTCTTTTTTATTGTTTAAACGATAAACCTGAAAATATATTTCTGTTCTCGCCCGTTTGCCTGCAATATTTTGCATGCTGAATATTGTGACTCAAAAATGTTTATTGAGAAATGTTAAGATCTTTGACGACGCGGTTCTGGCAGAGATTTTTTAAAAGTTGAACCAATTGGCCAAAGCTGTGATGTGTTCACAGTTGGTATGTTTTTTTGCAGTGAGGGTTTACTGAATCTATTAGGGCGTTTGGTATTGCCAGTGTCTGCGTTGTATCGTGGTTGCTTGTATGTTTTCGTTCAGTATGAATTTTTGCTCAACATATATCGCGATACATATATATATAAATATATATATACATATATACATATATATGTATATATATTTATATATATACGTTTTTTGTGTTTATTGGCTTTCTTATTTGTTTGTTTTTTGTTTTTTTGTTTGTTTGTTTGTTTGTTTCTTTGTTTGTTATTTGTTGGTTTAGGTATTAGTTTGTTGTCTAGTTCGTCAAAAGATGATAGCATTATCTGAAACTGTTAGCTTTTTATAATTAATAAATGTATCGGATAAATTTTTGTTTAAAACATCACCCCAAACACAGCATACGGGTCTGTTTGGCATGTTCCGTTTCAAATACGTTTATTTCCACGTCATTAATAAGGTTTAAGCTGCTATTTGCCGGCGTTGATTGCAACGCAAAAAACTATTTATCTTAAGACCAGATATGAACAAAAGCGATTTTAACGTTTGGGCCCCAAATTCAAATCTGCAAAACTCATGTTTTCGGAAGGGCATACGTCCATGTGGCAATTTCATACGATTCAAAAGTGGGGGGCTGAAACATTTTCAGGGAGCAAAATTTTTCCTACGGAGTCACTGTCCCGCACTACGGTCGATGTTTCGGCTTTGGCGCCTGCGAACTAAGACTTTTATTACCGAATGGTTTCATCTGACATTTGTCATTATTTTTTGTTGTTTTAATGGAATCGTAACCATTTTTTGCTCGAATCAATTTTCCAAAAATGTGGTTGAATCATCGCAAAACTTTCTGGAAAATACACAGGTTAATTCTTGGGTTCTGCCTGTTTTTCTGGCTCAATTCGGCTCAGAAAGGGAAAAATAATTTCCTCTTTTAGGTAAAAATATGGATAGGTCAGCGCAAACAGAGATACGTTAAGTTCAAGCCCGCATCCTATGTGCACTGTCGAATTCGAGAGAAGTTCGCTATGGCCAGGGCCCCGAACAGGGATCCAGAACCAAAGTTTTGTATTAAGAGTTAGTTATACAATTGCAGCGTTTTCAATATTTCTGGATCTGCCAATGTTTTTGAGATGCAGATGGTGAAAACATTTGTTTTGTCACTGAAATTTAACACATTCGACAGTTAAGGTGCGGCGCTCTGGCAGGCAGTGGCGGATCCAGGGGCTCATGGCGGATGTGATCATATCTGGCCCTGCCAAGCTGAACTGTTTCGCGATGTAAGTGGTTCATTTGAAGGTCAAATTGTGGTTTGTAGTTAAATAGGTCAAAAATATGGTGAGACTAAAAGCCAAATTCGAAAATTTCGCTTCTTTGATACATTTGAAAACTGTCCAGGTATTTAAATGGAAAAAATTGCTAAAAAAGTATTTGAAAACAAAAATTACATAAAGCAAAAAGTATCCTCAACAGCCGGAAAATCATGGATTCGCCACTTCCGAATCATTGTTTTTTAATTTGAAAATTAAAATTTGAAAATTATAAACTTCCATTGATTGCATGCGTTTTAACTTGCAGTTAATTGCTTTGTCCAAGAGTGCTTGATACCCTTTAACAAGAACATTCAATTGGGTCCATTATGTGGTAGAAAATTATGTACCAAGCGCGCGTTGTGCTTTTGGCCTGCCCCATCCAATTTGGGGGGGTCAAAATATTAAAACACTTTGAAATTCCTATGCTGTTGTATTTCCTGAAAAGTGGCATGATCGTATTTTTAACAAAATTTAATCGATGTTGGCTGCCAGTTACAAGTGTAATGAATGTAACCCCCCCAAGGGAGGGTAGTAGGACTAAAACGCAACGGGCGCTAATTGGGTACATTCTGTGTAGAAAACTATGTACCCAGTACGCGTTTTGTATTTTTGGCCTACCCCGACGCCAATTTATTTCGAGGGGTGTACAATCTGTGCGCACCATGACACTCCATTTATCCGGCATCAAATATTGCTCCGCTTATAGTTTAATTTAGGGTTACTGCATGTGACACCGACCCCGGTTTGATCAAAGAGATGGCCGCCAAAACCGCAACGCCAGCTGGTAGATTTTGTACCATGCGGAACCCCAAGAGTTGCACACTCTCGTATCATGCACTCTTGCTTTGACTAATTTGAATATTTTAGCAAATATTTAAGTTTTAACACAAAAACTAAAAACGTCAATTTTTCTCACAGTACAGTTGCAAGAAAGATACGGTTACGTTTACATCGAGAAAGCACCTAAAGCTTACATCCCGCATGTGTGGACCGTCAGGCCCGTAGCCAGGTCACCTCGATAAGGGCTAAAATTTTTTCAGAAGAGCATACAAGGGTTTTCAGTGAGTTACAAGCAAGATTAAAAACTTTTTTGGGGGCAAAAACTTTCCGCCCCACCCCCGGCCCCCTTCTTAGCTGCGGCCCTGGGGACCGTGGACACCTTCGCGCCGTGCCTACCCGTAGTTATTAAGATAGAAAACTGTTTTAACCTATTCATTCATTTTTTGCAGCTTGTTGTTGTTGTTTTATTGTTTATTTTGTTTTGTTTCGGTGTCTGTACCAGATCTTGGTAGTCTACCATCAATGCCATCCGCAGGGTAGGTTGTAAGAGCTATTTCAAGTGATTCGCTTGCTGTTTATGGGATTTAAAAGCACCGGTGATAGACGCTGTTACGTTTGTATCATTACTTTATAGATCGGTTTAAATAGCGAGACGACACCGCTAGCGGATCCGAAATGGGGTCGTTTGAGTACATCCCATCAGAAATTTTAATGTAAAAAACGGTAAGGTCCGCACCTTACAATTCCCCCCCCGTCAGAAAACTGGCACGTACACAGAATACCGTAAAAACTGCCGTTTTTTAACTTTTGCAACTCGCTCCCCCGTCACTAATTCCTGGATCCGCCCCCTTGACTGGGCGGTGAAATTTATAGATCGGGCAAGAAAAATTCACCAAACATAGAATTGTTTTAAGCTGTAAACCAGTTTTATGGACCGGGTAAGTGAAAATGTGCGTCCGGACGGGATACTGTTTTGCAGATACGTCCCGTTTTGCCGTTGCGGATTTGGTTAAAGATAAGCTAAAATGCTAGGAAGTCGAGGATTAGTCGATTGTAGCGCTCCGTTTTGAGTGATTGATTACAGTTTGTTTAGGTTAAGCTGAATTGCAGAAATCCGGCTATGTAAACCAGACCAGTGACAGGATTTTAGGATTGCCAAGCGCAGTGATAACGGCATGCGGCAAATGTATCGAGTCCTATCGTCTGAAGGTTTTTTCGAAGGCTTCTAAACATTTTGGTATTTTTCAGTGCGTATACGTCGTAGGCTTATCTGCTATTCCGGCCAATTACCTATTGACCTAGGCAAATCTGCTATGTTACGTAATAGCAGTTTTACCTTGGCTAAACTGCTATTGAACTTCTAGACCAATCAGATTTGATATTTGGAGATACGCAATACCGTTAACCAATCAGCGTTGCCTTTACATCACTTTCGTATTTCTACATCTTACAATCGCTATTTGGTCTAGGCCAATGTGCTATTTGGGCCGGAATAGCAGATTGGCCTACGACATATACACGATATTAATCGGCTGTTTTTGCGTATAGATTTGAACGACAACTTACTCGAATAAGAGAGTGCACCAATTGTTTGTTAATTTACTCAAAATTAAGCTCATGAGGGATATTTTTGCAGGCAATCTTGAATCATTTTTGTCATTTTACCGGGGTGAGCGGACAGAGAGAGCGTTTCTTCTGTCATTACCCCCAATCCGAAAACGTTTTGGAGACATGCAAAGAATTGTTTTTTGGCGAATTTTTGCGTTTTCGTAACCGGTTGAGCTCTTTAAATGTTTTGTTATTGCTTGAACCGTGTGGCCTATGTATGAAACAGGGTCGTAGCAGTAGTATAAACATATTCTTAAACCTAAACTAAGCTTACGCCTAAGACTAGGTCTAAGCATAGGCTTAGGCCTAAGTACAAGAATGAGGTGGTACATAAGCCTAAGCACAAGAATGAGATTATACCTAATACAAAGCAAAAAAAAAGTTAGTCTAAAGCCTAAGCTTCTATTGCACTCCCGCAGAAACATGGTTCCACCCAGGGCCGTAACAGTAGTATAAGCATATCCGTAAACCTAAACCTAAACCTAGGTCTAAGATGGGCTTACGCCTAAGCACAAACAGGTGTTGGAATAACTTTCTACGTCCTGGAAGTAAAAAAATATTTTTGCGCGTGGACATTGATGAAATCTTGGCTACGAACCTGGTAGAAATGTATTAAAGCTCTTAAATAATTTTTGGTTTCAACTTCCGTCTACAAAGTTCTACCCCAATATGTTTTGAGACTTTGGAATTTGTGTACAGTGTTCCTGGCGTTTGGCTACGACCGATGGAAGATCCAGAAATTTTTAGTAGACAGCCGTAGGATATATTAGAACAATGATCGCGTATGAAGCGAGCGAGAAGTTGAACGCAATTTTAGTGCTAAACCTTAATACAAAATTTTGGTTTTCGTCCGTACATGGCGACTGAGGGTGAATAGACCAGGGTAGTTCCTACAGACACGTTTGAGTTGCGTTTAAATGAAAATTTATAAATGAATTCGGAATGGCATCTCCATTTGGATTAGGTTACAGCGACTGCAGTGTTAATTTCAGAGAGTGCCTTATAATGACATTATATCATCTAAGTTTCCTTCGTTTCCATCGAGCCAAAAACAAACCACTGCAGTCAGCGAACAAGATTTGCCGCCGAACCAATCAAATCGCTACTCCAGCGAGCATCGTAAATCTGCAAACTTAGCGGTTTCCAGTGCGCAAGTGCTCCAAGGCAAAAGCGTATTTATTCAACCGCAACTGCCTAA
Organism: Enoplolaimus lenunculus; assembly: GCA_030248215.1. Lineage (NCBI taxonomy): Eukaryota > Metazoa > Nematoda > Enoplea > Enoplida > Thoracostomopsidae > Enoplolaimus > Enoplolaimus lenunculus. The sequence continues at coordinate 127,742 of JASANG010003360.1, read as the reverse complement.
AAATACCACAGATCAACACACTACCGTTAGCTCCAACTTAATTAACTTCCCAGTCAACACTTGTATTTCAACAACACAATTACACGGGCCAGCAGTAGCTCAAAGCAACGTTTATTCAGCAATACCGTTCAAATTAATTTCGGCATCAAAACCGCATTCAAAAATTTCAATTTCAAATCGTCACGACGAACGATTCGTTTCAACATTCAATCCGTCAAAAGCCTCACCGGACCTCAACTCAAATCCAGTTCGTGGTCGAACTTTCGTTGAAAATTTACTAATCGACACTCCAGATACTCAAGCGAGCAAACTTGCACATGTGGGTAATCACATTTTAGGTCAAAACGACAAATTGAATTCAAATTCTGGTCAAACTATACCTAGTATCTCTAGTTTAACTCAACCGTGGGAACGGGAAAACTTACCAGGAGTGAATTTAGCAACTCAAAGGCTAAAACTGAACCAAATCCGGCAAGAAATGATTTACGAACGACCGTGGTCTGTAAGCTCTGGTTCTAGTACAGAATCTGCTGGTCACAAAGCGAGAGTAGCTGCTGGTGGGGGTAGCTTTCCTGCCGGGTTACACGCTCTTCGAGTTGGATCGAGTAACGCAAGTTCTGTTGCTAACCGTTCCCGGCATTACGATTCGCTTGCATCTATCAGCGGAACTCCTAGCGCTCCACAGCTCAAAATTGCGTCAACTGGTCGTGAATCGTCGTCTCCAGCAGCAAAAGGGAGCATTGAAAGCTCAAGCTCTCACACTGGAACTGTTGCAGACGGCAAATCAAGTCATGGTCCTATAAAAGCAACACCTGATTCAGTCCCTTCTACCAAACTGGATACCACATCTGCCATGGGTAAAGTTCCACCTGCAGATTATGCTCAAACCGCTGGAAGTATTCGTCGAACACAATGCTACCGAGATCCAGGCACAAAAACAGTACGCACAACAGCAGCTGCAATTACAACCACTACACCCACCGCTGCGACGCCAGAAACATCTCGTGGGTCAACAACTGCTATGGGTGGAACAAGCTTTGCCGTCACATCTGTCACTCCAAGCACTCCGACTGTTGTCCAAGGTCAATCTGTTCAACAGGGTAGGGTGGGGACCCATCAAATCGATGGGGAACAGAACCAAACCAGGGGTGCTGTCTCAAATAAACTTTTAGCGAAAGCCGGTTTTCCATCATCTGCTTATTCAGCAAAGCCTAAACTAAACTCTAATACAGATGTTATTCCAGAAGGTTTGTCAGCGTCAAAGACTACAACCAAAGCGTCTATTGGCAAGGTGAGTACGCTCCATGCTCAGCCAGATGCTAACAAGAGCCCTGCAATGGCAGCACTGTCCCCATCAGAGGTTTCTAAGGACGATGGTGGCTATAAACAGTCAGGCGGCGATTCAGGGGGGTCGTCTGAATTTCACTCAGTCAGCTCTGCGTCCGGATCAGCGACATCAAACTTGGAACGATGGAGAGCTCGAAAAGCAAGTCTAGACAAAGCACGGCAATTTAGTGCAACTGCAACTGTTAGTCAATATCAGCCGAACAGACGGGAGCAAGGAGCTATGAACGATGAAACTACAGAAGAAATGGAAACAATGCCGCAGCAACAAGAGCTACGCCAAGAGAGGTCGAAACCAATTATCGCTGATTATATGGAAACACTGAGTCGAGCAGATGATAAAGACGCTCAAAAACGACGCTGTACGGCAACTGCGTTTCATAGTCTTCCTCATCGTGGCAGCAGACGAGCGAAAACCACAGATTTTGAAGTTCCCAGTGGTCAAACCGACTCACCGCCAGCGTTACTTCAAACCGGAACTGAATACCGGCCGAAACTTTGTAGCCAATCGCCAGACATCGATAAAGCTGTCGCGGAAAAAGCCGGACAAACTGCAACCAGCGTGACGCAACCAAAAGAAGAACGCAAGCTACATCCAATTTTGAAGCAATCACAATCGACTGGAGCGGCGGATACGGATCAAATTAAACCGATACTGAAACATTCACAACCGACGATAACAGGCGTTGTTGAAGGAAGTCCAACAAAATTACAAGAAGCGGAGGCAACTCAAGGAATACTGAAGAAGTCAAGCGTAACCAGCATTGGTGATGATACACCGCCGCCTCCGTCAATCTTGAAACGAAGATCGATGTCAATTGGAGTGAGTTCAGACGACCCTAGCGGTGACAAGGCAACCAGAGGGGCTGGTCTGCAAGACTACAGCTGGGAGCAACGCGAATCACATCCAATCACATCGATTCTACGATCATCAAGACGCAAAAGCTCTTCACCAGAAATTGCTCCGATATCAGCAGCAGAAATCGCGCAAACGACATCGATTTTGAAAAAATCCGACGAAAATGGACCGTGGTCAGCGGAAACACAAAGCCAAGACGTCGCAACGCTGGCACCACATTCGATTTTAAAACGACCATCGGCGGAAAAGATCAAAGGCGCTGAAACAGCGGCCCCCGCGCTTGACTCTATACTGAAGAAACGCGGCGACGAGAAAGATAGCCCTCCTGAGTTTTGGCGTCATTCTGTACACTCAGTGACGTCATCAGAAAGTCCCATTCAGCGAACAACTGGACCTGATTCAACTGGAAAACAGAATATTGCAGCACACCGAGTAACGGTAGATTTTCAACCTCAACAAACACGGCCAACTTTTGCCGATGCTCACAGAGCCGCTAGAAGTGATATTACTTCTAGTGGAACGTCAGATACCGATACTAGAAACATTCAACGAAACACCAATTTAATCCAAATGAAGGCACCGGCACCAGCAGCAACAACGGAATCTTCAGCGCATGATCCAGGGTTATCACGAAAACCGCGACGTGCCCAATCATATCGCCAACCTGGAGAAGTTGCAATTTCCGCCAACCGGACGGACATAGGAGCAGTTTGGCAGGACCATAGACTCGTTGCTCAATCGACCGTTGAACCTCCAATCTCTCCAACAAGGGCCGGCCGACCGCAATCTACAGCGAGCCCTCTTGTATCAAACGAACTAGCAGAAGTCTTCCATAGCAGACGAAAAAATCCTGAACGCAATATTCCTGTGTTTGATCCAGTGCGAAAATATTGCAACGAAAATTGGCAAGTTAATCGCGGAGCAAATATGGATTTTAGCGGCGTGCTTCAAAGTAGCGATTCTGAAGGCCAGTATCCGGCCCGAAAAGGCGGCGGCACCTCGAGTAGCAAAGAAGCCAGCCTTTCACCATTGCCTGGCGGGTCTAGATATCAAACTTCTACCAGTGTTCTGAAACAAAATATCACCCAAGATCCAACGTTGAAACCACAGCTATCTCAAGGATCCCGAGAGCCTATTTTGAAATCATCGACACAAGTTCCGCAAGCAATCCAGTCGGTGAACTCTGTGATTAATGCAACTTTAGCGAGTTTAGAACAATCCGAACGCGACGCATTTAAAACTAACAAAGACCAGATATCAAACAGTATATCAACCGGTAAAACTTCTGACCTAATTTTAAATTCAAAAGTATCCCACGTACCCGACAGCGGCTTATTAAGAGCTGCTACAATTTCTTCATCAATGGCTTCTTCAAAAACTAGCCATATCACCACAGTAGATTCCGCTGATAAATCCGAGTCCCAAGATAGATCATTTATTTCTGAAGCAACCGCTTCGTCAAAAATTTCAACTGAGGAACAAGTAAAACATGCACCTATAACTTCTACTACATATAGCAACGAGCCAAAACAACAAATATCGCCAAATAGAAAGACTGAGACTATTGAGAAACACGCACCTTCCACTGCATCTAAGCATGATTTAGATCGGATTATTAGTGATCTTACAGCAGTTGAAGCTAAGACAGAAAGTGGTCGTAATGTTCAGCCTCCAACACAACAGCAACAACAGCAACATCAGCAACAAGAACAACAAGAACAACAACAACAACAAAAACAACAACAACAACAAAAACAACAACAACAACAACAACAACAACAACAAAAACAACAACAACAACAACAAAAACAACAACAACAGCAACAACAACAACAACAACAACAACAGCGGCCAGATAGACAACAACAACAATCACAGCAAAAACGACAACTAACAGTACGGGAACTTGAAAAACAGCTTCAAATTTCACATAGCAAAGACGGACAGCCCATGTCGATAATAAACCATCGTCCACAAATACCGGCAGCGCTTCTGTCATCCGGAAGCGGCGATGACCAACACAAACCCTCAACCATCGACCAAGATAGCTTCGGCCAAGTAACGGCGGGAACTCAATTTGGCGCCAAAAGCCAACATCCTACACACAGAAGAGAACTATTAGCTACGAATACTGATTATTCAGCAAAAATACCGGAACCAGAAGACGAAACTGACGAGCATCAGCGAGTTTCGGTGATTTCGTTGACACCACGTGGCGGTTGGCGAGCGGCTGGACCTCGAACAAAGATCGATTCGGATTTAAAATGGGTTTCAGAAGCTTCAGATTCAACTACAACCGCGACGAAAGAATCCGATAGCTCTATGGGCAGTGAATTGAAACAGAAGGCACGGATTGGGTAAGTGTTAGGTTCTCGTACACTTTCCTTCACATGCTTAGGTATAGGCTTAGGCTTGAATTTCGAGAATGGCTTACCTAAGCCAATGCCTAAGCTTAAATGTTTATTTTTTCGTCTTTAGTTAAATCAAAGCCTTGTCTTAGCCTAAGCCTAAGCCTAACTAAAATGTAGGGACAGTGGACAAGAGCCTGGCTTTATATTTCAAAACAAGAAAAAAAACTCAAATTGTAGTAATTTGATTTATATTGTCGCCTTAGGTGAAATTAGGTCTAAAACTGCTGGTTTATGCTTTGTCATGAAATCGGATCACAATTTTAAAATGCCTTTTGTGTACCGAGAGTAAAGGATTCGACTTAGCACGTTGTTTTGGAATATATATACACAAACCAAATGACTTTCAAAGTTTTGGGTCATGTACACTTTCGCCTCACATTTAAAATGAAGGCCTTTGGCTTAGGCTTAGGCTATGGCTTAAGGTTTGTTAGACGTTCATGCATAAGTTTGCGCTAACGATTTAGGCTTAGGTAAGACTTTTCCAAAACCTAAACCTAGCTAACCTTAGCGTCAGCCTAAGACTGTGTGGCGAGGTGTAGAAGAATCTAATGTTATGATACTTTTGGTACAAACTAGCCACTTCTACTTACATTGATGTTATTCTCGTTTTGTTTTTTAGTTCTGGTCAGCCTGGATTTGCCAAACAATCTGAACCTGAAATTGTTAATACGTCGTTGTCAGCGTTCAAACCTGTTCAAAGCGAACGATTGAACAAATTAATGTAAGTTGAAACAAAACTGAAATACTTAATTGTAACCAAACTGAATACAGATGGCACAGCAGGTTAAATATTGTGCCCAAACTTAGAAATCTGGGTAGTGAGTATCACTGGTTAGATTTCCAACATTTTAGCAAAAATCCTGGTATCGATTTTGCAAAATTTCAAACTTGCAGCTGTTTCATTCCTTTGTGTGAAAAGTTTTTCAAAATTTCAAAAGAAAATCTCGTAACGATTTTGCAAAAATTTTTTGAGAAAAATCTCTCAACGATTTTGTAAAAATTTAAAAAGCGAATTTCGCAACGATTTGGCAAATTTTCAGAAGAAAATCTCGGAACAATTTTTCAAAACTTTCAGAAGAAAATTTCGCAACGATTTTGCAAAACTTTCAGAAGAAAATTTCGCAACGATTTTGCAAAACTTTAAAAAGAAAATCTCGCAACAATTTTGCAAAATTTCACAAGAAAATCTCAACGATTTTGCAAATTTCAAACTCGTAGCATTTGAGAATATGCACATAAAATGTGTGTTGCCCATCACAGCTACAAATGGAATTATGATAACAAATAGGCCATTTATAAATCACGTGTGGACCGTTTTTCCGCGAGACTACAATAGTGTAAGCTTTAGTATTAGACGGATTTTTTCGCTTAGGCTTAGGTTTAACTTTACGCTTAGGCTTACGCTTAAAATTATTCTTATACCATAAATACGACCTTATTCTATACATTAGCATAGCTGATTAACAAAAGCTATTTTTGCGATCGAAACATCGGAATATCTTTCAACATATGAGACGCTGTTCCAATATGACAAAGCCACTAAAATGAATCCAATTAACTTAATTGCGCTTGGTTTAAGTTTCAGATGTTATTTTCAGTTTTTTTTAGTTTTTTTGTGTTACATTGTACATTTTTGTACATTGTACGTTGGGCGGGTATAAGCGATATCCTAAGCCTAAGTCTAAGCCTAAGCCTGAGCCTAAGCCTAAGTGTAAGAATGAGTTTATTCCTAATCCAAATACAAAGCCTAAGCCTAAGCCAAGCCAAAAATTAGTCTAAAGCTTAAGCTTACTCTATTCTAGTCCCACAGAAATACGTTCCGCCCCTGATCTTTACATGGGCCGAAATTTGAACGTAAGGGTTGCCCTACCGTCACACGTCTACCGCCGTCCGTCATCCGTGCGACGCTGTTCGTCACTGTGCGGTATCGTATGGGAATTTTTCACGTACGGGACCATATGGTGACGGACGGTGCCGTACAAGTGCCGGACGGTAACGGACGTCATCAGACGGTGACGGATCGCGCCGTACGGGTAATGGACGGCGCCGGAAGCGGTCAAAAGTACAGCGCTACCCAAATACAATTTCAAAATTTTTCCCAAGCTCAATTTTGTAACACCATTAGGTCCAATGAAAAGTTCACATAACAAATTAAATATAATTTTAACTTCGTGAAATTTCCAAACAGTGTTTATGGTATTCTGGCTTTTCATTGGTGTCAGGTAAAACTGACACCGGACGACATAGATGTCGTACAACTGAAACATCTAAATGAGAATAGCCTAATTTCGGCTAACCTATTGGTCACGCAACCCCTCATGTGATGCATAAAATTTTAATTACTCAGTAATAATTTTGATTCGGTTCAAAATTTAGAAATGTTGTCGGCTTATTCGTATTATCTATTTTTCATTTTTTTGCGGAAACAACGAATTAACCTTGCTTGCTTAAATAACCAACGGTGGTTTTGTTTGCATTCGTGTGTTTGTCATTGTTACAGAGAATATCACTGCGGACACTAGCGTTAAATGTCAGATACTGATAGTGATTCACACAGTCCTACGATTAAATCTTGTACAATTTTTTGAGTTAATATTAAAAATAATACACCTTTCGACGCTTCCACGTCCATATTTTGCGTTCCTGATAAAAAATTAGTTACTTAAAAAGCTGTTTACCCTAATTGCTTATTATTCTTTGATATGAAACCATCATATATTAATAAATAAATAAAGATATATATATGTATATATATTTATTATTTTTATGTATGTTCATATATACACATATATATTTACATATGCACACATATATGCATATGCGTGTATGCTAACCATAATTGAATTTTAGTTACCAAAACAATGCAAAATGTCCCATTTTTATTTTCATTTATTTTAATTTCATTTTTTTTTAATTTCGGTTTTATTTTTATTATTGTTTCGTTATTTTGTAACAGAGGCCTGCCAGGTGCTTTGATCACCGTAACAACTCAAGCGAACGAGCGTGTCGTCCAGTCCGGCAAACTAGTTGCATCGCAGAGCAATGCTCCAATATGTGTTAATAGTGCACGCAATATAGTTCAAGCTGCAGTTTTACGCGATCAGGAACAATCACAGCTCAAATATGGGCATAAAATTATTACACAGGCAGGTAACAAAGTTGCTCCGGTTCCATTTGCAACTGGTTTGAAGTCCGGATCAGCGCAGTCTGTGCTCGAACACCAAACAGCATCGACTCGTCGTCCTCGAAAACTGCTAAGACACTTTGAAGATGCTAAACTTGGAGGAAATGCTCAAGGTACCATCCTGGCCCGTATACAGCGAGAAGTATCGCGGATTGATAAATTGGTTGCAAAACAAAATTTTGGCAGTTTCCAATTGGCAACTTTAGACGACGCAACAGCAGTTGTTGGCGAAGCGATTGCTTATATAACATGTATGCAAGTCATTGAGTTTGAAATGCAACATAAAATTGCCGAAATTACACTCGAATGTAGCAAAGATTTTGATGTAAAATTGTCGATCGCTGCGCCTGAAATTGTTTATGCGAACAACTGCGGGCGTTTGGTTGATATGACTGCCGACAAAAATGCCAGCAATGGCAACATAGATTCAAACAATTCGGTCCAGCGGAAAATGGCTGATTGCTCTTTGAAAAGGGACCCTGAATATTTAGGGGTCGATGATTTTGATTTGGCCTCACCTCGTAGTCATCTATCGGATAGCGGTTCCACTGACGCGGGCTGGGAACGATCTGGATCATTAGAGTACTTGGGAGGCAGCATTCCTGGTGTTCAGGATACCTTTACTTATCAGGCGGATAAACCGTATCGGGAAAGCGACGGTAGCGTCGAAACTCATACAGAAGATGGCGCTCTTGTTCGGAAGGAACATAAGTCAACTATTTCAAAAGATATAAGTTGTGGCAAAGTTACCATTGTTCAGAGTGAACGTAAGCGAAATATTTCTGAAGATGTAAGTTATAAGTTAGGTGCTAGCGTAACAGGCCAATGTGAGCCTGAATTAGTTGAAAACAAAGACGCCGTATGCGTTCCAGCTAAGTTCAAGTCTAGAATTCCGGTACTAATTTCACGACCTCGGACAACCGCTGAGTTTAAAGTTGAAAAACCAGAAGCCGCAGGTATATTCGACTCAAAAACAGGCTTTCATCGAAGCAATTCAGCGGCTGAAAAAATTTGCCAGGGTCAAAATTCCTCTTCATTGGTTTGTTTATCCTTAGCGGCTAAGACTTTATCTAAGACCTCAGTTTCAAGCAAAGAGTCGTCAAACATGGTCCGAAGTGTGACCGAAAAAGCTCTGTTTGAACCGGTTGATGTTCGTAAATGTGCTGGCAAATTACGAACCCATCGCGAAAGCTATACAACACTCGCCAGCAAGGAACCAATGAAATCAAACGGACGTCAAGAACACAGACACCGTACCAGCGACGAACCAATGAAATTCATTGATAAAAAGATGGAATACGAACGGCGCAATTTGATTGGTCCAAAGTCTTCAGGATTTGTTGCTAGATCAAAAACTATCGCAAACATTACATGCAGAGCAAGCAGCAAACGGTCTCCAACTGGAACAAAAATTGTGGGCGAACACAGCTGTGTGGCTGAAGCAGAACAAAATTTATCGCGAACTGCTCGAAAACCGAAAACGCCACCGAAACCTAACATCCAATCAAAAAAAGAATCACTTGAAGACGTTTCGGTTAACTTCAACAAGAGCGAACAGCAAACAAGAAGACATGGATCTAACATTTCAACAGGAACAACCAGCAACGTGGCACTTTTGGGCAGGCGAATAACTGGCGAACCTATCATGCTGGATGTGGCAGAAGAAAATTTATCGACAAATGTCCAAAGATCCGTAACACAGACGAAATCTAACAGTCAGCCAAAGAAGCAATCAATACGAAACGGATCAAAGAACGCAAACGAGTCCGAGCAGCAAACAAAAAGAAATGGCGCTGAAGCAATCATGCCAACAACTATCACGTGGTCCCAATTTGGCTCCCATACCGCACAGTCGCCGAAAACCGCAAGTCTGGGACCGAGAGTGCGCACAGATTTATCCAGTTACAGGTTTTATTTTGTTTTATTGCAAAAATTGCAGCAACTTGCGTGCACTGTGCAATCATTTTTTGAGGCGATTATCTGTGCTCTGCAACGAGTATTTGTTACTAAAAGGGGGAAGGCCAGAACATTTCTAAAAGGGCCAAGAGTATTGCTATGGGGTGTAGCAATAACTTTGCTATCATTAATACACTAAAGTTGTTGCCCTTATCTGATTCGATGAATTATTTTGAGTTAATACAAGGGTCATTAATCGAACCTTTCTGAGTTTTAAATTATTGAGTACGCAAGTTATTGTGAATTTTGTAGTGTTTTTGTTTTTGTTTAGTTTTGTTTTGTGTTTTTTGCTTGCATTTAGTTATATTTATGTTACAAAAAATTAGCAATTAACACTTTTTGCAACTATTCGTATGTACTGAAACGCTGGTTTTTGGTTTGGATGTCAACAAATTGTTTGCTGTTCAAACTTATTAAGCTTCAATTTGACCTACTTAAGTCAACAATACATAATACAAAAGTATGCAACTCTTGGGGTTCCGTATGGTACAAAATGTACCCGACACGCGTTGCGTTTTTCACCGATGCCCCTCTTATTTAGAGAGGGGTACAATCTGTATGAACTATGGCATTGTATGTATCCGGCATCAAAAATGCTCCTCTTACAATTTACTCTTGTATCATACACTCTTGCTTAAACCAACTCAAACTACCATTAAAATGATATTTCTGCTCGCTTATTGTGGCAGAAATGATTCCATCTCTTGATTTCGTACAAACGCTGGTTTATAAAGTTTGTAATTTTTAGGCTTAGCTTGCAATTTTATGCTAATTCGTTTCGCTAGCCAGCTGCTATACTGGCGGTAGCAACTAAGCTTGTCATAAATAAGGTATTTTGGCAACCTTAAAGTACCACACACACCATAGAGCGTTATGGAATCGAAACTTAAGGTAATACCGTCAAGGCTTAGAAGGTCCGTTTTGTTAGAGTCAAAATTGAAAACTTAATGCGTTATAACTTGAAGGCCTCGCTAAACTTAAAGATTGAAATTTAACTTGTCAACATTAGACCGTTGTCTTCCGGTCGCTCTAATTTTAGTTTAATGCCCTATTCACACGTGCAAGTTTTTGCTGCGAGAACTTGCAGCTGCAAATTGCACGCAGAATTCGCATTTTTTCATCAGCCAATAAGAAAGCAGCTGCAGTAAATTCAGTAAACTTATTTTGCATTTTTTCATCAATCAATACAAAGCGGCTGCAGTAAAAATTTAGTAAACATACATGGTTATTCACACATGTGAACAAAGTTTTTAGCTATGATTTTTTTAATGAATTATTTGTAGCTGCAACTGTTTCGAACTGGATTTTTGACAAAGTTTGCAAGTGCAAGTTGCAGTTGCAAGTTCTCACAGCAAAAAGTTGCATATGTGAATAGCGCTTACCACCTTTGTAGGAGTTCAAAAACGTTTTACACGAGGTTATCTGCTGCACAAATTGAATCCTAGTCCCGCTTCGCGAATTACAACCCTTTGAGGCCATCAGATTGTATCCCTGTTTAAAAAATCACTAGAAAAACAGTTGTCAAACTTTCTAGGGTGTTGTCGTTTTCCGGGGGAAGGATAAACGAGACGTGGTAAAGCTTCAGTAGTCGTGGCGTTTCAACCCGGCTAAGTAGAATAACGCATAGATTCAGACCCTTAGACAGCTCATCTTATTAGGGAAGGCTAAAAAATTTTTCAGGAGAGGCATTCAAGGGTTTTTTAATGACTTTCAAACAAAATTAAAAATTTTTAGGGGGGGCAACATTTTTTAAGGGGAGCTGAGCCCCCCTGGCTCCCGTTGGTTACGGTTCCGCATAGATTTCTAGCTGAAAATAGTTCCATTTTCTATTTACTTAAAGAACAACTGCTAAGATGTATCACAGTACAGCATGCAGGAAAATCAGTATTAAGTTACACTGTTTAGTTTCTGAAGGGTTTTAGTTCGACAGGAGGTACGTCCTGAAGACATATTGGTTTTATTTAAGATAAAAGGTACATGACAAAAATTATGCGAAGCTAGTTTTTATTGCAAATATACACTGTTTCACGATGTTTTCCTAAATTTTTTTGTTCTGAACAGCTGTTAGCCCTTCCTCACATAAATATTTTCAATTTCATATGAGATGTAATTTCAAGGTAACATTCGATCTCCTGTCTCACGGGTGGGAGGCGTTTACGATGACCACTAAGCCATAGGAGCTTGACGCTGTTACCCGAGAGAGCTCTCACATCTTGTGGAGATTTCCCACTGCGGATGCATGTTAGAATTATTACACACTGCTCACAGTGCCTGTATTGATCGCATATTAAATTTGTATTTAGTTGCTCATAGTATACTCTATGAGTGGAAACATTTAAAACTGTTGAAAATTGCGTACTCATTTCTTTTTGAAAATAAGGCCACGAATTTCCTTGCCACCGGAGCCAATTCTAAGTTACCCTTGAGCTACAAGTTTAAGACGACTTCACCAATTGTTTCGACCAATTCAAAAATAATACTCAAAGTGAAATAGGTTCAATCTGAACGCTCATTTACGGACACACAAATTTCATATTCATTCGATAACTTTACTTGATAAACAACGCATCTGTCAGTAGTAACAGTTTGGTAACAAAATAAACATTTTGCCAGAACCTAATATTATTATGAACCAGTAATGAATTTATACCGAAAAGTGTTTCATTCAAGGAAAAAATTCAACCTCAAGTATGTTTTTTTGCTTTCAAATTAAGTGTGTAGGTCCGCTGAGGATTTTTTGGTCAAATTTTGAAAATGTACGATTTATGAAAAAAATTATAATTTTATCCGCGAATGCAGCAACGGATCCGTAACAAGGGTGGACAGAGAGGCTGAGCCGGCCTGAAAACAATTTGCTCACCCTTGAAAGGATTCATCATTGCTTGTAAGTCAACGAAAACCCTTGTATGCCACTTGGGAAAATCTTTTTTAGTATCACCGCTTTGAGCTGGTGGCTACATCGAACAGTTGATAATTCTGAAAGAAAGCAGGCTAATTTTAATGCTTATTGAATTATCTATGGTTTCTCATAGTTCTAGAAGTTGTACAGTGATGGATTTACATATCCAGTTGGCATCCACTGCATATACTCTTGAAAAAATAGAGTCAGCTTTAGCTTTAGGCAGATCTTAAGTGTTATTTTAGACCTAATAACATAAAAAATCAATCCTCTGTACTAATTTAAGCTTTCGATACAATCTGCGACGAATCAATTACAGATTGAATTCGTTGTATGGGTAGGACTTATTACATTAGCTAAAATACATCTTTTGTTTTATTACAGGCAGTATTTCGTTGACCCTGCCAAAAGATTATGTTAATATTACTTTTGACATTTTACACTTATAGAACAATCTGCGAAGACCCAATCACAGTTCGCGTAGAACGACACTTACCATCGGCAACAAATCAAAACGCTGCTCGCCAGCAACAGCCAATGCGTGGCGTCGACGCTGGCATACGAGGCGAACGCTCATTGGCTAACGTTCCCCAAGAAGCGACGGGCTCCTCAAACACGATTGGCGGAACAGTCTACGCAACAAGTTATCGGCAATTTCCTGATTTGATTCCTGCAATCGAACGGCAACAACGAACCAATGAAACAACGCGACGAGCAAGCGAAGGACAGTCCCTCAGCCGAGGGCGGCGACAAAGTCCACATGCAAGGGGTATGGATCCCCCTCGGGGGTCCGGGTCACCCCCTGTGGCTGGGGGTCAACCTCACCGGCGACGGACGTCAAGTGAACGTCTGGACGACAAAGAACCCGAAGAAACGACGGATCCGAGCGCAGCTCAAAACGTATCAGCAAAAATGAATTTATTCGAAACAATAGCGGCTGAAAAAGATCTAGAATTCCGACGAAGTCAAGCACTGGCTGTGAAGAAACAACTGTCACGTTCGCAAACTATAGCTGGATCAGGAACAGGGGGCGGCAGCCATCGAGCAGCGATGCTGCAACAATCTCAAGACCTGCGAACTGGTAGGGGGCGACAAAATGAAGAACAGGGTAGAGCAATTACGAGTTCTGGTATGCTTTCACGGCAAGCGACGTCGTTTGATGAGTCTGGGGGGCGAAAAGCGTCGCAACAACAACAGCAAATGCAACAACAACAACAACAAAAACAACAACAACAGCAAAAACAACCAAGTCTTGACGGCGGGAGTTCGAACGGGAACGACGATGACGAATGGGCGGACGCACTTGCCGACAACCCTGCTTTTTCATCTCCATCGCCACCTGTTCAACTTTTAGAGGGCTCTAGTCGATCACCAAAACAACAACAACAACAACAACAACAACAAAACCAACAACAACAACAACAACAACAGCAGCAGCAGCAGCAGCAGCAGCAACAACAACAACAACAACAACAACAACAACAACAACAACAACAACAACAACAACAACAACAACAACAACAACAACAACAACAACAACAACAACAACAACAACAACAACAACAACAACAACAACAACAACAACAACAACAACAACAACAACAACAACAACAACAACAACAACCACAGATTAACGTGGCTACAGGGCAACCGGCGCACAAATGGACCAGTTCAGAATCGAAACGAAGCTTGGCGAATGCAGAAGTTGCGTTCGAACAACACGTTAAACAAGCCCGACGGCATCATCAAAGACAGCCCATCGGCAGGCCTGGCGATCATAATGCACCGACGGACGACTCCGAAGAAAACACAACAGGTAAACAGTTTATTCGATTGTAGCGAGCAACCATCCATCGGCCCGGTCCCATCAGTAATCCTAAATACTCGGCATTAATCGCCGTTAGGCTAAAAAATTTTCAAAATTTTCATATTTTTATTTACTAAACATTATGAAACGATGATGGTCTAAAAAACCGAATGATAAAAGTTATTCTGTTGGAAAAATTTTTGAACTGCCCCAATATTAATAAGCTTAGTTCAGTTGAAATGCTATTCACTGTGAATGATGCTTACATTTTTGAAAAGTTTACCGTTTACGAATAGACTGGTGGTTTTCACAGAATTTACTAGTGATGGGTATACTTTAATATGTTATGGCTTTGAAACGCTGAGAGATATATTTAGTTCAAATGTTTACATTTGAGTTTGGTAAGTTAAATCTGCAATAAGCATAGGCATCACTGGAATATTATATTGGGGTTTTGACGGGTCTGTAGTCAGAGGGAGAACAGGGGGAGCTCAGCCCCACCCTGAAAAATTTTGCCCCCCTTTTGAAAAATTTCAATCTGGTTTGTAACTCATCGAAATCCGGTAGCCCCCTCGTGCAAGATGAGCTGGCTACGGGCCCGGGTTTTAAACCGGGATTCTGTGAACAAGATTTTAAATGACATATCTTTGTCACAGATGGAATGACGACAATTCGTCCCTGACAACTCGTCAACCGGCAATTTGTAATCCCAAGGTTCTTCGACACGACAATTCCTCGTGTATCGCTTTGGTTTATTCTTAGCTTTAGGATTAGGTTTAGGATTATGCATAGATTATTACCACAGGCATTAGGACACTGTTGAACGTATCGGACGACGAATTGTCGTAGATGTGTCAAAAAGAGTGTAGGTACAGCTCTTGCAATTGTAAATGACTATGAAACAGGTCAACTGCAAGAGACTGACACATGATTTTTTACAAATCTAACCCAACTCGTCGCCCGACAACCTGTCCTCCAACAGTGTCTTAAAGCCTATAAATCAATCTAAGCATAATCGTAAGCGCAATCATAAACCTCGGATTACAAGTTGATGGCTGACGAGTTGTCGGGTGACGAATTGTGATATATACCGAGTTTTACAATCATTGTATCTCAAACTTCGTGTTTAAGTTAGAAATTTTCCGCTGGTTGCAGTTAATATCACGTTGTAATTTTTATAATCTGGCGTCGCGTAAATTGTAATAATTGTTGGCCAGTTTCACTTATAGGCGTGTAATCGTAACCTAAAACAGGCTTAGGCTTCGGCTTAGGCTTCGGCTTAGGCTTAGGCTTAGGAACTCATTTTTGCAACGCTTAGGCTTAGTTTTAGGACTACGGCTTAGTCTACTATTACGCCCCTTAAAGTAACGTTCGCCACGATAATGCTAAGGTTAAGCTTCAGGGTAGAGATAAGTCTGAACTGAATCTAAATCTAACCCTATCCAAAAAATTACTGCAAAGATTTAAGCGTAGTTTGTTGCAGTGCCTCAGGGAAACGCTATGCCCCTAAGATTAATATTATCCGAAACGCCAATGAAGTGGTTACCGGAAATTCAAATAAATTAACTGTTTGGAGCAGAAGGCACTGTAGCTCGAAAGAATCATAGAAGCTTTTACGGTTTTCAGCAGACGAGCTTACAAGTCTTAGCCTTGACGAAAAAATGCGTTTATTCGAATCGAAATCTACGAGCAGTCAAAAACCACCAACGACCCCTCATCATCAGCAGCAACAACAGCAACTGCAACTGCAACAACAACAACAACAACAACAACAACAACAACAACAACCACAACAAATCCGGATTGCAATGCGACGTAATCGACGTTCGGCAATGCGATATCAAACACAACCTGTGACACCGGTAAGCTTCAAAGTACCCTGGATTTTGGAAAGGGGTCACGTTCTGTAAAAATTTCAAGGGGGGTGTTCCTTGCGTTCCTATTTGGAAAAGTTCCTAAATACTTTTGCTTAAAATACAAACAGGCCGATTTCTAAACCACCCTGGCTACGACCTTACCGGTAAGGACAATTGGTTAATACAACGAACACGCCAACGGGTTCGAACCGTTCTTAACATTCTAACAGGGATAGGCAAAAAATACTAGAAAGGTAAGCGGGAATTTCCCGTGATCAGCGGGATAGAACTTTTAGACCCATGTAAACAATTAGGCACTGCCAACTGCATGTGCCCACCGAAATCTAAATGTATGCTTAACGTAGCAAGGTTAAACATCAGCCTAATCCTTAGCCTAAGCCTAAGCCCAAGGTTTCCAGTCTTTAAGTATCGCTAACGCCTTTTGTCACAGTGGGCAGGCCCCCATTCTTGCCACAGGCCGAAATTTTGTTTTGAAATGCTTCCGCTAGACTGCAGACACTTTTCTTTAAACTTTATATACATTTACATATATATTTATACATATATATAAAGAAATAAATAAGTAAATAAATAAATATATATACGAAGATATAAATTAATATAATATAAATATATATATATTTATTTATTTATTTGAAATGAGAAATGCCACCGTAAAAAATTATTTTAAATTTCATTTTAGGAAGAACTCATGGCTGCATCTTCTAAAGATCACCGAACACAACTGGTTTCTTCACGACAAGTAAGTGTGAAACGCCTTGATTGTGTATTTAACCCTGGATTTTAGGTAACCCAATCTAATGCGCAAAGGCCGTGTGGAAATATTCACTCGAATATCAAACGAACCTTTACTGATTGTTAATTTTTAAGACGAATCATAATATACACATCTCAGAATTTCATATAGAAATAGCGGAATCTGAAAATAAATTTGCCCCAAAACGTCAATTCGTTCTAGCTTTTAATATATTGCTCAAATTTGAAATTTAAGATTCCAATTTTGCGTTCAATTTGATCTTAAAACGGAGGGCCAAGGTATAGGCTTTACAGTAGTATAAGCATATTCCTAAGACTAAGCTTATGCTTAAACCTATACCTAAGCTTAGCCGTTATAATGCGAACTTATATCCAAACCTAAAGCCTAAGTAAAAACTTAATTTAAAGCTGAAGCTTACTCTATTGCAATCCCGCAGAAAAACGTTTCACTCCTAATCATTGCATGGCCAAACAGAGGAAATAATCAGAACGGAAAAACAAAAGTGTAACAATTTTAGGCCCATGTATAGAACAGGGCCGGAACGTTATTCTGCATGACTGTGATAGAGTAAGCTTAAACTTTACACTAACTTTTTAGGCTTAGGCTTAGTCTTAGGCTTTGGCTTACGTATAAGCTCATTGTTACGCGTTGGCTTAGGCTTTGGCTTAGAAATATGCTAATACTACTGCGTTTCGGTCCTGTTCTATACATGGGCCCAATTTCACACCATATACAGTGAAATTTTGTAATTTTAGGATTACATGATACGACCGGGTGAAGCTATGATAACATTGTCATCTGATGGTAAGGTTGTTTCTTATCAATTTACCGCACCAATTAAATAAGGTTACAGCGAATTTTAAAAACCAGCCGAAACCATGATATATTTGAATGCAGTCTGACGTTTTGTTGTAAGAATTTCAAAGAAGTGTTTCTTGTGTTCGAACTTAAACAGTTTCAAAAAATCCTAAAAGAACGGTTTTTCAGCTGGCTTGTATTTTAGAGAAAGCTTAAGCTTTTAGACTATTTTTCTCCTTGCCTTAGGCTTAGGCCTGTGCTTGGTTATAGGATTATCCTTATCCTTGGGCTTAGGCTTAGGAATAGACTTAGAAATATGCTTATACTACTATGACGCCCGTCAAAGTAACACTGGCTACTTTGATCAAAATACACCGTTTGTAATTGAAGGCAACTCACCACCTACAACTCCACGGTCAACAACTGTAACGACGCCAGCAGCTCATGAAATGATCATGAGCACATCATATCATCAACTGCAACAAGAACAACTGGCCCAACACGGCAATCAACAACAATATTCATCCCTTCGCTCGGCTCGAATGACCACAGGTGCCCTTGGGTACTCAGGAACGAGCTCAACCAGTCATCATCAAGGCCCAGGTCCGCCTTCAAAGGCTGGATCAACGGTGCCGGCCGGCCCTGGCCTGGCGAGCGGCGGCGATAGCGCCAGTCAAGACTTATCTGTGATCAGTCGAACAATTCCGGCGACGCGGCCTGAACTTCACGGCGCGAACGTTCACGGCCCGGCGGGCGGCGAAACGGTGGTCCGGTTTGAGCAGTCTGAGTTACAAAAGAAACACGGGTTGCTCATACCGGATCCGATACGTGTGATTGGTGAAGCCAAGCCGCGGCGCCGGCTCGAATTGCATACCGATGATGCCGATGATGATCGAACGACGAACGAATCGATGTAAGTTGTTTGACAAAAATTTTTTAATCTGTACCCTCAACTTTTGTAATCAGGGGCGTACCTAGGAGATTGGAAAAGATGCGTTATGATGTAAAAAAATTCCGAAGGGAACATTTCGCTTGTTGGCAACTGAAAATGTTCCTAAAACTCCTGGACAAAAATACTTAACGAGTACTTTTACTCCAAAGCCCCTTGGATACCTACACCGTAGTCTCTAATGTGTGAAGCACCCCTCGTGTCGCTGTCGACCGGTTAATTTTGAGTTTCGAACTTTGGATCAAGCTTCAATATAACCTAACGCCACATAGTTGGTTTAGCTTTAAATTTCAAAAATTTTCCCGTTTTTTAAATTTGACCCAACCTAACTCATTACAAGTGTTGATATCCACACAGGCTCATAGCCAGCTCATCTTGCTGCGGGAGCTAAACATTTTCCAGGACGGGCATACAACAATTTTCGATGACTTACAAACAAGGTTGAAAATTTTCTAGGGGCGCCCAAATTTTACTTGAGGGGCTGAACCCTGTCTGGTCGTTCTCTGGCTGCGGGCCCGAATCCACAGCTTATCGGCATTCTACTTACACAGCTATAATTTGTCTGTTATTTTTGTTTTGTTTTATGTGTTCCGAGCGTTTATTTTTCGTTTGACAGCGTATAATTGCAAACGCACGCACAAATTAACGTAAAATTTGACTGCATGAATTGAACTGCAAAAACAATAACTTGTGCCTTGAAGGCATTACAGTTGAACGCATTTTAATTGTATCATTTTCAAAGTATATGGTCTGAGTTTAATTGCTACTAATATTGCTGCAAGCAAAGTGCAATAAATTGCGCTGAGAAACTATTGCAATTTGTACCTGTAATATTTATTTTCATAGACGTTGCAGTAGGTGTTTCACTTGTATACGTTTTTCACAATTAAAGTTAAGTCTTAGGCTTGGGTGTAGCCTTAGACTTGAAAAAAGGCTTAGGCAAGTTATTTAGGCTTTTTCCTGTACAGGGTCGTAGCCAGCTCACCTTGCTAGGGGGGGCTGAAAATTTTCCAGGAGGGACAGTCAATGGTTTTCAATGAGTCACAAGCAAGGTTGAAAATTCTCTTAGTAGAGCCAAATTTTTTCCATGCGGGGCTTAGCCCCCCTGCCCCCCTTGGCTACGGGCCCGTTCCTGCACTTATGGCTAAGCGTGGTCCTAAGCTTAGGTGGAAACGGAACAAGTAGCATCATTTTTAAGACACGAAGTATTAAAGTTCCAGCTAACGGTGTCAACTCAAGTTTTCCCCTGTGATTTCAAGGTATCCAAAGGCTCAGATGTGCCATGGAACAACCTTTTTTGCTGGGAATGTAATTGGTATCACCAAGAGTGCATGATACACGAGTGTGCAACTGTTCGGGTTCAGCGTGCCACAAAATGTACCATAGGGTGTTGCGTTTTCAGCCGACAGCCCTTGTCTAAGTCTAAAGCCTAATGCTCTAAGCATAAGTTATGACCCCCTTATTTACAGGGGATCAAATTTGTTTAATTGACTCGGAATCAGTTACAAATTTGCGGGCACTAAAAGAGCAGTTCATGTGTTTTTCGTAAATATACACGTATTGAGTGTGAAACGCAATGACGGATCCACGGGGGGCCACCCCGGCCGTGCCCCCCCCAACAGCATCTCGACAAAAATTATATAGTGTCAATTGCTGTTCTACGCTGTTTATTTCTCCGTTTATACACAATAGTATAAGCACGCTTTAAAGTTTCTTGGTCCTGGAGTCATTTATGCGCTACAATTAAGGATAATAGACATTTATGGACTCTAAACAAGGGTTTAAGGACTCTACCTGCTTACGGATTCTTATTAGGGATACGGACTCCTATTAATTGGGACTCAAAATGGGGACCCCCCTCTTATTTGGGTCACTACAGTACGGGTCAAAAATAAATCCTGGATCCGCCACTGGTGAAACGCCCTCCCCGAATTAGACGAACCGGGCTAAAACGCAACACGCGATGGTACATTTTGTGCCATGGACTAAACGCGTAAGTTGCATACTCTTCTGTAACGTGGACATCATTGATTCTTGGTATGACCAAATCCTGTTGAACTGAAAAATCACTAGTTTTTCTTTTATTACTAATCTTTAAATAATAAAGAGAATTTTATGTTACAAAATGGAAAAAAAACACAAATTTTTATGTTTAATTTAATAAAATTTGTATCTCCATTGTATTTAAAATGGACACTCAATCAAAATGACCTCATTTTAATTCTTGTCACCAATTCGTGTTGTTGTTGTTGTTGGTGTTGTACTGTAGACAACAACAACAACAGCAAAAACAACAACAACAACAAAAACAAAAACAACAACAACACGAATGGCGACGCCATCTGCGCGTCGTTGCTCGAACGCAGTTGTTTCCAATTTACATGTTTAATAAAAATTTAAATTTGCAAAATGTTTTTCAAATCCTGTGTATTTTCTTGTTTTAACCAATAGTAATTAGTCAGAACAGGGGCGTCCGCAGAAAATGATGATTGGGTGACACCGAATATAGGCCCATGTATAGAACTGGGCCGAAAAGAGTCTGTTTAAGTTTTAGCCTAAATTTTTTGCTTGGGCTTAGGCTTTTAGGCTTAAGAATAGGCTCATTCTTACGCGTTCGCTTAGATTTAGGCTTAGACTTAGGCTTAGGTATACGCTTATACTACTTTTCCGGCCATGTTCTATACTTGGGCCGACATATTTTGGGGGCCTACTACAATTGCAATTCAAAATTGTTTACTTTAGACCGAGTCCGTTTTGGATGCAGCAACCAAATTTGTCGGGCACGCGCACAGCGCCCAATGCCCTCCGTGGGGACGCCATTGAGTAATAAGTCAAAGTCATCGCATAAGGGAATTAACGGGATCAGAATGTTTTTGAGGACTATTATATGTTTTTTCACTTGGTTGCTTCTAAAAATCAGCTGTATACAAAACATTCGGTGAACGGCCCAACATCCCACCTCACCCCTCCCCCCGTGTAACCGCTCATGATAAGGGAACATTATAGCCTGCTCTAACCTGAATGCGTTGCGATTAAGTTATCCCGTTCAATTATTATAACACTTGGTGTGTTATATAGTTTATTGCAAACTTCCGACCCCAAAATATTATGCTACAGACTGAATTGTTTCTTCTTCTTATTATTATTATTTTATTATTATTATTATTATTATTACTATTATTATTATTATTATTATTATTATTATTATTATTGGTGTTGTTGTTGTTATTATATTTGTTTAAACTTTTTATGAAACGTTTTTTACCAAAAAATTATTTTCTAGGTTAATTATTTTCATATTTATGCGATGGATAATTAAAATATAATCATTTTCAAAAAAAATTGTCAAATTGTCAAACCCAACAAAAACGAAGGTGTCGTGTCGATTTCTAGTCTGAGCAACCATATTTGTTAGAAACGTTTTTGAAACATGCAGAGCCGTAGCCAGCTCATTTTGCTATTCGGGCTAAAAAATTTTCAGAAGGTGCATACAAGGGTTTTCGATGACTGACAAGCAAGGTTGAAAATTTTCTAGAGTTGGGGGGACAACATTTTTCAAGTTTAAGTTGAACTAAAGTTTGCTATCAACAAAATATGACCCGTTTAATAATAGTTCACTACAAAACGTGCTACAATTCATGATTTGGGTTCAAGACTTTATTTTGTAGCGTCAATAGCAGTTTTACGCTTTCGCTATACTTCATGACAACCTTGCTAGATGGCGTCACACCGCATTTACCAAATTGTCAGAATTTTTTCACATTCGACGTCGTTGGGTGCCGCATAGCGCCGCACAACAAATATTGTGTGTATCTTGGATATTAATGTTGGCCCATGTATACAACAGGGCCGGATCATTTTCCGGTGGGGTTCTAATAGAGCCAGTTTAAGGTTTAGACAATTTTTTTTGCTTAGGCTTTAGGCTTAAGGGTTATCGGTACGGTTAGGCTTAGGCTTCGGCGTAGGACTATACGTATACTACTGTTCCGGCCCTGTTCTATACATTGACCTTAATGTTTTCTATTTGCGTTTTTATCCCGTTTGTCCCGTGCCGTTTTAAATGAGGTGAGTGATTCATATGGGTCGAGTTTGTTGCAGAAATAGCGAGACGAGCTTGTTTTTTTTCGCTATGAGTCACGTTTGGTTCCCTCAAATGTTGCATATTTTTGATATTTTATATGCTGTATATATACGTCTCAGTAAGTGCTGTGCTGATGATGGGGGCTAAAAAATTTTTAGGAGGGGCATTCAAGGGTTTGTAGTGACTTGCAAGCAAGGTTGAAAATTTTCTAGGGGGGGGCAAAATTTTTGCAGGGAGGCTGAGCCCTTCTGCCCCCCCCTTGGCTACGGGCCTGTATAGTCCTGAGCGTAATGCTAAGTCTAAGACTAAGTCTAAACATAATATGATTGACAACGAATGTGTCGAGTCGATAAAATCTCGGATTACAAGTTGTGGTTCGACGAATTTGTTTTGATATCTGACCGTAGTGCTGGCAATTCCTAAATTTACCATTACAACTGTAAATGATAAGAAGTCTTAAACTGATTATCGTGTTGTGTGATTACTTTTGTACGAAGTTGCAATCACTTGTACTTGTATTATCATGCTATATACGTCTAAACACACCCAGTGTCGGAGCAGGCAGGGGTGGAGGCTCCCCCAAATTCTAGGGTGGGGGACACGAGACTCGCGAGCGAGAAGCCAGATGCATTTTAAAACTTAAGCGGTTTTTGTTTCAACCGGTTAGGGTGGGGGCCCTTTAGGGGTGGCTCCCCCCAAATGGGGGTATGAGGGGTGGATGCTCCGGCCCTGAACACACGAATAGAACGCCAAAATCCTGTAACAAATGCAGTAGCTTGGAAACGTATGATAAATTACAGAATATGACACAAATTGAAAGTTTTAGCAACGCACACTAAGACAATTTTAGGAATATGTTAGGATTTTCGAACGAGAAAAACTTTCAGTACCGAAAATATCGTAAAAATTTTGGCGAACAAAAACCGTATTTAATACCGTAACCGGATAGTAAAAAATACCGGATGTCCCTTCCGGAACCGGAATTCCGGTTGCACCCTGCGTGTGCATACGTATTTTCCTCGTCTGTACAGTTTTACCGAAATTAATCGTTTACCAGCTTAAATTCAGTCGTACGATATAAAACAAGAATGTGCCGAATAATCAGCGTCGACAATGAATCGGCACTTTTCGTGAGTATCCGTGTCGGCATCGGCACTGAACAAAAAGTGTCGGTTCTTTGCCGATAATAAAGAGCCCTTTCAGCAAATACGAAGCGACCCTAATTATTTACTCGCAAACGACGCCTCTACATTTCCTGATGCCTTAAAGTCTAGCATTGCTATATTCGTAGTGTGTGTTCGTTATAGTGACACTTTCCAAACTCGCAATGCCCTTGTTTTCACCAGAGGCGTTGACATGATTTAATTTTTGAGGGATACCTTCGTATAAAAGTTTTTAGTAACAAGCGTACAGCCTGAAAACGTGCGCGTAGCCTAGGGGGGGCAGGGCGGGGCCTTAGCCCCCCCTGGAAAAATTTTGGCTCCATAGAAGATTTCTAATCTTGCTTTTAAAAACCTTTAAATGGCCCTTCTGAAAAATTTTTAGCCCCCCTAACAAGTTGGACTGGCTACGAGCCTGCTGTATTTCGAGTCTTTAGAAATTTTGGAAATGATTTGATTCCATCTATCCCTTATGCCTTATGATGCGTTGTAAATATGTTCCAATAAAATTAACCCACAATGGGTCCACCTGTCTACATATGTAGACCTGACATGTTTATACAAACATAAAATTTATATGAAGAGCAGCTACATGGCATTTCATACCCGTGAGCGAAACAACCCAATAAACCTATAATTTATCAGTTTCACATCGTTGGCGTTGTGGTGAGTTGCGTTGTATCACTCGAGTCCTTGAACTGTCATCCGTGCGTTTGAATTTATCAATATGTACACAACACACAAAAGTGATATTGAGTATAAAGTTACTTCACTCAAAAATCACTTTAAAATTGTTTTTTTAATTGTCCGAGTTAGCAGATTTTCAGTGTGAAATAAGACTCGCGAATACAACTGCTATTCGAAATGCGTACCCCTGCTGAAATTGTTTTAGTCTCACTAGCAAGTTGAGCTGGTCGCGGGTGTGTTATAGGTATATTGTTAATTTTAATTGGTTCTCGGCTCTGGTGCTCATCTGTGTAGGGGTGTGGACGCACAGGGATACAAAATGGGGGGAACAGAAAGAGACATTTTGCGTCCGATATCATGTTTAGAATACAAAACTATCGGTTTGCGAAAACGGGGACATCCGCGCCAGGACATGAGTGTCATTTTAATGCTAATCCTACGGTTGGAATATTTCATAGTTACTTTGCAGCGAGTGCCGGCGGAAGCGCCCCACCACCCAAATCCATCAAATTGAGGGTTCGACCCTTGGGGGTCGGTCTTGGCAAACTAAAAATTGTTTTTGCGGACTCCTAACATATTAAGCTATGAAACATTTTATTGGGGGCCACATCAGACGTTTTTTTGGGGGGGCGACTGTCTTACCGCCAGCCCTACTGCTATTTAGCTGAAATATAAGGTAAGCGTTTAATAGTTTGTACTTAGATGTTGTAGCATGCCGCGGTTGTTTGGGAATGCACATTCATAATAATGTGTAACCAAGGTCGTATACAATCAAAGGGGTACCCGGATCATACCCCCCCAGAAATTTTGAACTCACAAGAAAATATGGCACTTTTAGTAGGTTTTACAAGTTTAGGACAACATAATTGATCGAGGTCGAAAAAATTTTCTCCCACACGTCCAGCAAGTACCATTTATACCGGGGGTCCGTAGCCAAGGGGGAATAAGGAGCTCAACCCCCCTGGAAAACTTTGCCCCCTCTAGAAATTTTTCAACGTTGCTTGTACGTCCAGTGAAAACCCTTGTAGGCCCGTCCTGAAAAACTTTTCGCCTTGCTAACAAAATGATCTGGCTACTGGCCTGATTTATACGCTCCCGAAATGAAATCCTGTGTACAATCCCGGGCGCTGGAAATATGTTATCTCGAAATTGAATATCAAATCCAGAAGTACCGTCCAGTGCGTGCCGAAGCCACACTACTGATAGTGCTTCGTTAAAAATACATCTGCGAATTTTCGCAAGTCAAACCGTTTATACGTTTTATTTTTTCAGTCTATTGTTTTACACTGTAGTAGTATTTTTAAGGATATTTTTTGCAAATTACGCGTAATTAGTTAAATTTGAAAAAAAACTATAAAACAAAGTACAGTTAACAGCAGTTTTGTATTTAGTACAAAAGCGTGGATTGTAAAAATATTTCGTTACTAAAATTATTTTTTAACTTTTAAGATTTAATTTTATATCGCTACGGTTTTCCGAGCTGCGGCTGGGGTGGCGGGCCCGTAACCAAATGGTGCAGGGGTCTTAGCCTGCCGTGGAATTTTTTTGGACCCCGCCCTCTAGAAAATTTTCAACGTTGCTGGTAAACTTATTGGAAGCCCTTGTATGACCTGCGTGAAAAATGTTTAGGTCGTCCTAGCAAGGGGGGGCTGGCTATGGACGTGTAGGGTCATATGCGAGATTTCTCACGGCCTGAGAGAACGGTGCCCTTGTAAGGTATCATCAGGTTACCGCCTGACAATAATGAACCTAAATTGTTTTCTTTCAAATCTCTGGACCCGAATACTAACAGATAATTCAAGTCTATGCGTTAGCCAAAATGCGAATAACGAGATTTGTAATAAACATTGCACTGAAGGTACAAACATTCTTGAACCTGCATACAGAGGCAGACCCAAAAATTTTTGACGAGGGGCTGGTCAATGTTATGAAGCGCAAAAATTGTTTGGTAGGCCTTATCATTTTATTACCAAACATTTTTCTCAGGGCGAAAAATTGTAAGGTAAGACACTACCATTTTATCACAAAGAAATTCTGCGGGAAAAATTGTAAAAAAATTAATAAATATTGCACTGAAGGTACAAACATTCTTGAACCTGCATACAGAGGCAGATCCAAAAATTTTTGACGAGGGGCTGGTCAATGTTATGAAGCGCAAAAATTGTTTGGTAGGCCTTATCATTTTATTACCAAACATTTTTCTCAGGGCGAAAAATTGTAAGGTAAGACACTACCATTTTATCACAAAGAAATTCTGCGGGAAAAATTGTAAAAAAAATTAATAAATATTGCACTGAAGGTACAAACATTCTTGAACCTGCATACAGAGGCAGATCCAAAAATTTTTGACGAGGGGCTGGTCAATGTTATGAAGCGCAAAAATTGTTTGGTAGGCCTTATCATTTTATTACCAAACATTTTTCTCAGGGCGAAAAATTGTAAGGTAAGACACTACCATTTTATCACAAAGAAATTCTGCGGGAAAAATTGTAAAAAAATTGTGAGGTAGGGACATTACCATTTTATCACAAAAAATTTCTCACCGGGGGGCATACAACCCCCCTCTAGATTTGCTAGTACCTGCATACGGAATAATGCAAATTCCGCAATGTCGTGCGTACACCAGGTAACATTTGATGAGGTAGTGTAATGAACACTGTAGCCAAAAAAGCTTCAGTGTCCGGGATACTGAAACCAAAACCTTCAGCTTCAGAGACACTGAAGCCAAAAACCTTCCGTGTCTATAACAGTAACCAATCAAATGTTACCTGGTATACGCATAATATTGTGAAAGTTGCATAATTTGTTGGATCCTAAGCCTCAAATCATAGAGTTATTCCCTCGCGAAACGAAATCCTGGCAACGCCATTGTTTGTTCTGGTCTTAGATTACTATGCATAGCCTACTCGGCCAATGTTACTTTAAGCTACGTAACAGTAGATTAAGCGTATTCCTGAGCCTAAGCCTAAGTTTAAACGTTGCAAAAATAAGTTCCTAAGCCTAAACCTAAGCCTAAGCAAAAAAAGGTAGTCTAGAATCTAAAAACCTGCTTTTTTATCGACCAACCAGGAACCTGAACGCCCCGTAAAGTAACATGGGCCGCCTATACTATGCACAGCCTACACCGTAATAAAAGTTAATTTGGCTCATCTTCCAATTTGAGGTTCTGCGAAATGGTTGAAAGGAGTAACCTGTGCTTGTAATTAATAAACATAAGGGGGGTGTCAAAATCCAGCGTCGACAGAGCACCGTTTGGAAGGTGCAAAGCTAATAATATGGCTTTCTAGAGGCATTCGTAGATGTTGTATACAAGTAGTTAGTCTTGCAAAATTATATACTTATAACGTTGAAATATTCAAAAACATTGCCTTCTATAAGCTTTGGCGACAAGATACTCACGAATTTTTATACAATTTCGCTCTACCCTCGGCTTCTACGGCCCATGTAAATATCAGGGGTGGAACGTTTTTGCTGTGGCTCTAGAATAGAATAAGTTTAAACTTTAGACTAATTTTTTTGCTTGGCTTAGGGGTAGGCTTAGGCTTAGGTATAAACTCATTCTTACACTTAGGCTTAGACATAGGCTTAGGCTTAGGAATAAGCTTATAATAATGTTCCGCCTCTGTCCTTCACATTGGCCCACTAAGCCCTTGCTACATAGGTTGTTCGATTTACTAGAGAAATTCTACTGGCGTATGCCAGGAATGCATTCCGGGACTAGCCCTCCGCACCCACGAAAATGGGTAAAACGCGAGATTTTGTATCAAAATTTAGCTCTAAATTTGCGTTTGGTTTTTGGTTTCGCTTTCGCGAGCTTTTTTCACTATTATATATTGCGCAAGAGCACCCTGTTCGAAATTCCTGGGTTCGCCACTGCACATTTTTCAAATGTTCTTTGACCCTTCGTTATCTGACAGTGGCGTTCGTTAACCACCCACAGCCGTCACGGATAGCGGACGGTGGTAGGGCGACATATTCGTGACTTTAAGTTAAAATTGTAATCTTTTTGTTGCGAGCAAAGTTGTTTTTAAAACGAAATACCGTCAAAATATAAATTTCAAACACAACTACAAGTTTTTTTTAAACTTTTGCATCATTTTTTGAACACCCGCAACACGAAAAAACTTCACCGAGTTTTACGTATATATCTAAATTTTGGTAACTGCTTGATACGCCGAGGGAGGCACCCTGTAGGTACATTTTCGGTTCCACCTGAGCGGAAACAATTTCTTCCACAGCATTAAACTGATCGGCCCATGTTACTTTAAGGGGTGTCCAATGTTTCTTGTGTGTCTAGAAAAGAGTTGGTTTAGATTCTAGATTACATGTTTTGTAGGCTTAGGCTTCGGCTTAGGCTTAGGGATTCATTTTTGCAACGCTTAGGCTTAAGCTTAGGAATACGCTTAATTTACTGTTACGACCCGTAAAGTAACATTGGCCAACTATTCTGTGATAGGAAAATTTTCGTTGCTTTGGTTATAAACGTTTTCTAACTTCCCCTTCTACTAAAACATTTCTATTTGCGGGGGCGGTATCTACAGTCAGCGGTTTGAAAAGTGAAATAATTTAAAAAAATCAGATACGTTTTGTGTACATCGTAGCAGTTGCCTTTTTGTGTTTGACGAGCTGAATCAAAAAATTCGTGCGGGTAAATTTTCGAGGTAAGACCGTACTTTAGGGTGTCGCATTTAGGGTGTGAGCCCCACCGGAACGGCAATGTGAGCGGCCCCCCGGAGGCAGTAACTTTCCCCTCACGCCCGAGTTGATCTCAATCGAACCGGGTTTACCTAATAATGGTGCTGTTTCGAAAATCAAAACAGTTCACTCATATATTTATTACTTGAGTATTATACACTGGTGGAAAACAGCTCTGGTTCAGGCCGGTAGGCACCTCACCTTTCCAGAGAGCTAAAAAAAATTTTTTGGGGGCGTACAAAGATTTTTGTTGACTTACAAGCAAGGTTGAAAATTTTCTGGGGTGGGCTTTTTTAGGGGTGAGCCACCTGGCCCCCCTTGGTTACGGGCCCACGCTAGTTTGTAACACAAATGCATGGCAGGCAAAGTATTTTATGCATGAAGATCAGTTGCTAACTTGGACCAATCGGTGTTGAGCTGTTGGACCCAGAGTCCCACCTTTCCTTTTGTTAATAAAGTGTTTCTAATGGTTTCGTAAAACTTGATAATGAAATAGCTGAAAATTTGCTTAACAATCAATTGTTTACAAGTTTTCTAAAAATTTATAGATGGATGACGCCAAATTTGGCGTTCTACTTGTAACAGTTGGATTCTTATATTTATTTATTACTTCTGTCCTGCCAATTATTGTTGTCTATTGTATCTTACGATATTTCGAACACCGTCAGACGATTTCGTTCAATAATTTGCCACCCACAGGATCGTACTCATTTTCGCCATTTCCAGCCTTCAAAGGACAAGAAAAGATCAATTATTAATTTTGCATAAAACACGAAAGAACGAATTCATTTGTTCGCAAAGGTTACGTTGAAAGTAAGTGAAATAATAGTAGTATTCGTAATTGCACCCTTATGCAATTTTCCTAAAGTGCTGGGTTTTTTTACACGTTTTCACAAAGTGTATACTATATTAATAGGCATTCATTCGTTAACCCACGCTTTAATCTTACAGAATTAATAGATTATCACTAAACTTATATGTACTAATTTTTTTGTAGGACGATATGTTAAATATTGGGCGGAGGTACGAAATCCGGACCCCATAGGATTTGGATAAAGAGTGGTCCATCCTATAGATCTCGACGCGCTGAATTCAACAGTCACATGTTCATAAAATATAAGCTTAAAGATAGTAAACTGAAAATTTTTCGCTTAACGCTTTCTCACATGAATATTTTCTATTTCCCCTGAGACCTACTTTTATGCTAGGATTCGAACTCCAGTGACTGGAGTGGGAGGCGTATACCATCACCACTCAGCAATAGGAGCTTGACGCTCGAGCCCGAGGGGGCTCTCACGTCTTGTGGTGACTTAGTACTATGTATACGTGTGGCAATTGTTAAACACGGTGCGACATATATTATTTAACGTATATACACTGCGCTGAGTTGCCTCTACGCAACTCATTGTGAGAAGGGGTTAAACCAGGTCTATTCTTTACACAAATTTGATTCTTGTTTGTACATGTTTTATATGGTAAAAAGTTAAAATTTAAAGGGCCAAAACTATAGAACCGGGCACCCGGCAGCGCTAAAAATGGCACCTTTGAACTAAGCGCGTCTTAATCTATAAAATGAACTATTTTTTATTAAATTCCCGGAGGGTCCATATTCCGTCGTTCCTACTTTAGTGTAAACATTGCCGTCAAACGCAACATTTTGTAATGTAAAAGCAATTAACTTAAGTTGCGTAATTCTTAGATATATACGCGAATACACTGTGTTGCTAACTGGCAATATGTATATACTGCACATTGTTGGCAATATCGCAACATATTTAGGGGGTCACAGCGGGCTGTACATAAAATACATGAACCAAAAACGAAAGTTTTGCCTAATGTTTTGGTACTAAAATTGTGGTCGGCTTCTGGGTTGCTTTGCCTCGCAAGGTTTTATCAAAATTTTACTTCTGTAAAAAAGTTTGGTCAAAAAATTGAAATTCAATTATTTTAACAAATGTTCACTTTTATGCTTCGCAGATAGGACGCAATGTGTCATATTTTGATACAATGTCATCAGCGCTGTAACAGTAGTATGGGTGTCATCCTAAACCTAAGCTTAGGCATAAAAATCAGCTTATATCTAAGCCTAAGCCAAACGAAAAAATAGTCTAAACTTTAACATTGACTCTATTGCAGTCCCCGCAGAAAAACGGTCCGCTCCTGATGTTTACATGCGCGGATGTTTGAAACGAAACGCGTTTACTTATAGCATATTGCAGCTTTTAAGCTACTTGAATGTTTGCTTATAAAAACGTCTACGATGCGTTTTTGAATTTTTAAGTCAAAACAGAAGCGGCGTCGATCGCTGTGTTCCAAATTACGGCAGGGGGGCCTAGAAAGAATAATCGGCGTAAATCATTTTTTCAAATACCTTCCCTGGTCGGCAATTAGGTTAAACAGATTTACATCTATTTTCTAACTGTGTATATGTTAAACGCTTATTAGCAAGTTCAATTGGTTTTACCTCGTAAAGTAT
Source organism: Enoplolaimus lenunculus (assembly GCA_030248215.1). NCBI lineage: Eukaryota > Metazoa > Nematoda > Enoplea > Enoplida > Thoracostomopsidae > Enoplolaimus > Enoplolaimus lenunculus. Next base: position 95,802 of record JASANG010003360.1, on the reverse strand, counting down.
ATTTTTTTACTTAAATGCTGATTTCATTACTGGTTTTTAAGGACATTATGTTAATTGTGCCATAAATTCGCTAAGATATTGAGATTTTACACATGTGTAGCCATTTTGTGAAACATACCAGTTTGGTTCACCCTACCGTCATTCAATGGCGTCCGCAGAAAATTATATTTGGGGGTGCACCAAATAATTTTGAGGGGCCCCAACAATTGCAATTCAAGATTGTTTACTTTAAGAAGACCGAGTCTATTTGGGGGAAACCCGCCGAATATGGAGGGCATAGCCCCCAATGACCTTCTATAGGGACGGCCTTGGCCCCCTTAGTTGTTTTTACAACAATTACAATTGTTGAAAAATATGTTTTTCTACAAAAATACTAAATTTTTCAAGTATTTTTCAGTACATATTTGCTTTAAGACTGCTATAAAATTCGAGCTTAATCAACGTTTCTAAGCTTATAGCGCATATGAACGAAACGTCGTTATCAATTATATCATTCTTGAATACGAAAATCATAAGATATGGGTTTATCTTTTGCTTGGTTTGGTGCTGTTTGCCTATAATTATAACCTGTTTACTGAATATCTCGGTTAAGCAACGCGTATTTTACAAGCCTGTAGTTTAGTTAATATAGTTCGTAATAGATTGTCTTATTTACATGGGATTTACTAAGTTGTACTGTGTGCACTGCAAAAAATTGTGAGTCAAATTGACCCTCTCCGAAATAGGCTGTACGCGACAACACAAACTGTGTTAAATTCGACTCCGCCAGAGTCAAGCGTGCGACGCAGTGAGTCGAATTTGACTCTGACGGGGTCGAATTTGACTCTGGCGGAGTAGAATTTGACTCAGTGTGATCCCGTACAGCCTATTTCGGAGAAAGTCAATTTGTCTTACCATTTTATGCAGTGTGCTAACTTGGTAACTTGGCTAAAAAGTTGGTCAATTTTTGAACCAACAACTTGTAAATAAGAAGTATAATTGATTTTTTCAGAATCGTCGCTCATCAATTGCAGTTCGTAAGTACACTCCCCCCTGGGCATAACTTTGACTCGTCCTTGAAAACTTTTAGCCCGCCTGTAACTCATGCGAATTATCTGTACACCCCAATGAAAAATTGTTTCGGTCTCCTATAACGCGGTGAGCTGGCTACCTGACAGTTTAGAATACGGACAAATTCAGATTTGAAAGGATACTTGTTAGCTTCTAGTATATATGTGTCGAGTTGAAAATATTCTCATTAGATTTGAAATGAATATTATCCTGGTCGACAAGGCAGTACCTCTGTTTTAAGAGTAGAGTGCAACGAGCTTAACTCTAATCAAAGTTCCTTGATACGCCATTGTTTTTCATAATTGCTGCGAAGTTTTGGAAGTAAGACAAATTAATATTTAAAGAAGGCATTTCCTATGTTGCCTGCCCATTCGGTGGCTACTGGGTATGCTACATGGTTGAAATTATACAGCTTGAAATTAATATCTCTAACGCATGCACGTAGTCTGGTCACCTTTTTGAGGGAGACAAAAAATGTTTCAGTAGGAGCTTACAAATGTTTTCGATGACTTACAAGCAAGGTTTAAAAATTTCTAGGGGCAGCCAAAATTCTGCCAGAGGGGTGTAGGGGCTGAGCCTTGATCCATGGATCCCCTCTAGTGATGGGCCCGCGCTAGTAGTCGGCGAGACTGTCTGTCTAGGTTGATAACTGAGCGCACTACTAGTTAATTATTATGTCTAAATTTATAGACGTCTGTCAACTATACGGAATATTATCAAATAACAATTTTAACACACGAATGTGTTAGTTTGTGCCTGGTAAACGCAATTTCATGTCTCCAATTACGACAGTGGTTTACCAGTCCATAGGTGGCAATCCTGCTTTCAGGGGGCAGTATTTAGGCTCGTAGACACTAGTAGATTACCAGGGGTACGTACGCGCCCCGTTCAAATATTATTTTTCATAAAATGGTACGGTCGCTACCTTACAATTTTTCTCATCAGAAATTTTTTTGTTATAAAATGATGCAGTCACAATTTTTCGATTGTACAGCAAAAAAATTTTGCTTCATAACATTTGCTATAAAATCCTTTTAACACACACCCCCCGTCAGAAATTTGTTTGCGAACGCTTACCCTGGATTGCGGCGAAAGTGGCAATGTTGTTTGAACTCAGGGGTCGAATCGGTTTTGCCAGAGGACTCTCTCTTTACGGGAAAGGTTGGATGACAGATGCGGCACTGTGTAGCTAGTAACCAGCTCAATATATTAACGGAACGAATAATTTTCATGACGAGGGTGCGCACGGGCTTAACAGTGATTCTGATATGCCAAATATTTAAACGGCAAGGATGGCGCTGCACTTCTGACGACGTCCGAAGCTGTCCGTCAGCGTCCGGCGCCGACCGTGAACATACGGTATCGTATATAAATAATTCACGTACGATTCCGCACGGTGACGGCACGGCGCCGAACGGTTGACGAACGGCGCCCACGGACAGCGCCGTACTACAAGCATAGCGTAACCCTAACCCACAGTAGTTCCATTTGGACAAATGATTTACTTGGGACGATGAAGAAAACGGTCCCATACGCATTTGTCGGTCTAAACTCGATGTCAAGGGTAGAAGCTTCGCGTTCATATCACATCCGTTACACCGAATCATCATTCATATTGAAATATTTAATCGATTTATGGGATTAATCGCTTTAAGTGCCGTAATTTTGCGAATATACTTTAGTCATGGATTTTAGATTATGCCATTGATCAATCTTAGAGACGCTTTAGTTTTCTAATTTGTTCTGATATAGGAATAAGGTTGGCTATGCCAGACCTCTGGCCCATTTCACTCGACGGTTTTGGCGTAGGATTATGTCTTAGGCTTAGAATTATGCTTTATTAGATGAAGTGAAAATTATTCATGAAAGTAAGGGCTAAAATTGCAATGACATTTATTCTATTAAATCCCGTAGCCAGCTCGTTGTATTGAATGGAACTAAAATTTTGCAAAATCATATAAGGGCATCCGATGACTTGCAGGCGGGTTTGCAAATTTTCTAGGGTCGGAAATGATATTTCCCGAGGGGCTGAGCTCCATACTCCCCCTCTGAATTCGTATCTGATTCTGTTTATCCCAGTTTGTTGTACCGATTTGCTACATTTCGAAAATTCGCTATTGAGCTAAATTGCTTTGTTGAACCGGTTCCTTTTATGGTTTCGACCCTGGCGTTGTTTCCATCGAAAACCTACTTAACTTTTTGTACCAAAAAACTTCTATCTATGTCGCGCGTAGGTCATGGCAACCAACATTAAGCAGCCACTCATTAAAGTGTCTTATAAAAAGGTTTAGGACAGTCGGCATTTTTGTGGCACAAAAACACAATCTCGTGACCAGCTAACGTTGCTAGGGAGGTTGAAAAATTTTTCAGATGGTCATGGAAAGGTATACAACGGTTTGCAATGACTGACAAGCTAGTTAGAAACTGTTCTAAAGGGGGCGAAGTTATTTCAGAATGGCAGATGAGCCCCTGATCCCTTTGGCTACGGACCCGCATAAACATGGACGTATAGAACGTTACTTGATTCAAGAGCCCAAACAACTTTCTCAGCCGGTACGCTTGTTCGCAAAAAACCTTTATGTGAAGTTATCCACTCCCGAAATGAAACCTTGGCTACGGCCCTGTGTGGTAAACCAGCAACCTCTGGGTAACAATAAAAACAACAGATCGGGCATTTTGTTGTTATGCAGGGTTTCTGCACTGTTTTCAAAAAACTTTTATTTGAAGTTTGCGCTCTACTTGACGTCCGGCGCCGTCCTTCACCGTGCATCACCCGTACGGTGCCATCCGTCACCGTGCGTCAGTCGTACAGCGCCGTCCGTCACCGTGCGTCACGCGTACGGCGACTGGCTTCGCCACGCCGTCTCTGTCCAGAAACCGGCGATCTCTGGATAGCAATAAAAAGTATACTATACACAGTATAAAATTGGGTTATTATGGTGGTCAGAGTTGCTCTATTTTATAATATTTTCAAGCCGAGTTAAAACCGAAATTTTTGAAACACTTTCGATCTGTCGTTGAACATGAAGGTAAAAAAATTCAATTGCAATATTAAAATCGTGACCCATGTGGTTACTTTAAGGGGCGTCCAGGTTTGTGGTGGGCCTATAAACGAGTTGGTTTCGATTCTAGGTTACATTTTTTGCTCAGTCTTAGGCTTAGGCATAGCCTTCGGCGTAGGAACACATTTTTGCAACGCTTAGGTTTAGGTTTAGGCATACACTTAATCTACGGTCACGCCCCTAAAAGTAACATTGGCCAAAATCGCGACAAGGCCATTGCATTAGATACGTACGTGAGAATATCCTGAATTATTGGAACAAACGTGATACAGGTGTCATAACCGTCCGCGACCCTAATAAAACTCTTGTAGGCAACTCATTTGAACGATTTCATCGGCAGCTAACGGTATTTGCAGTCTCAAAAATGGTTTCAGTTTTATCGATTCAATTTTAAATTCCAGCATTACGGGAACTGTAAAAATTTTAATTTACGACAATTCGTCGACCGACAACTTGTCGCTCGACAGTGTCCTAAGTAAGGCTTTGCCTGAGCCTGAGCGTACAACCCAAAGCAATAGATTAATTTCAAATGTGACGAGGGCAAATGTACAAGAGCTCCCACGTCGTGCCTGTTCTGCTTTTTCACCCCCCACAACTGGAACCAGATTCAGCACGGTTCTTAGTTGTATATAAGGACATATCGAAGCCACGAAAGGCTTTTGTCATTTTCACATGTTTCAAAATAGGTTTGTTACATGCATGACTAATCATATAAACAGGTTTCAAAAGCTGGCTTGGTATTCGTTGAGGCGTTCTTGAGTGGTTTATTCATGAAATGATGTACACTTTTTTCTTCAGGGCTGAATAACCGAGCGTCGTTATTACATGCAATCGGGTCCGTAGCCAAGGACACAGGGTGGCCAGAGACGGCTCAGCGTCCCCTGGAAAAATTTTGGATCCCAGAAAATTTTCAACCTTGCTTGTAAGTCAACGAAAACTCCTGTATGCCGCCCCTCGTACAAAATTTTTGTTCACCCCCTAGCAAAGTTAGCTGACAACGGGCGTACTTGAGTGCTTGAAATTGCTAAAGAATGGTTCGATTTGGGGGTCGCAGAAAATTTTAGGATGGGCATGATGCGACGAGGGCACCATAACTTAGAAGTGGGGTAGAAAGTTTTTTAGGTATGCAAAATTATTCATGGAGGTCTGAGCCCTTATGGTTCTCTTTTTGCCTAGGGTCCGTGTTGCTTATTTTAGTATTGATATCATTGAATTTTACAATTCAAGGGTACACGACTGCTCATGTGATTATCGTACGGGCTCTCGTGGTTGAATTCGGTGTCCATGAATTCCTGTTTACAGTTAGTTTAAGCTTAAAATTAGGCTCTTTTGTTCACTTGAATACTACTTTAGCTAATACAAATGAACGGTCGGAGCGTTTGCTAATACAAAAGAACGGTCAGAGCGAGAAAGCTTAAGATTTTAGTTCGCCAAGCCCATAGCCAAGCGGGTTGGAAAGTTCATGCCTCCCCCATGCAATTTTGGGCTCGTCCGGAAGGCGTTTAGTGACCCCTTTGGAGAAGTTTTAACCCAGTTTCTAAATTATGTTACAGGGCAACGCTGGAACCTCTTTAAATTTGAGCGGCCCCCTCGAATATATTGGCAGGTTATCGGCTTGTGTACTTCTTAGACTTGATTTTAAATAATGCATGTGATGTTTGTATTGTGGTGGATAGGTTTGAGTGGTGTACCAGTAGATACCATGGTACGGTATTTTGAAAAGTTCGGAGCGTGCCTGTAGCCAGGGGGGTCAGGGGGGTTCAGCCCGCCTGGTAAAATTTTGCTCCCTCTTAGAAAATTATCAACCTTGCTTGTAAGTGAATGAAAATCCTTGTATGCCCTTCCAGAAAGCGTTTTAGCCTCCCCTAGCAAAGTGTGCTAGCTACGGGCATGGTTCGGAGTCAAGTTTATGCCACATTGTTGTCTTTATAATCTTGTCAATCGAATTTCTGTCGGACGTAGAAGAACCGAGTGTTAAGATTTTAATTGATTTTGTCACAAAACTTTGAAAATTTGGGACATTGTTTTATTGTTACTCACGTCATGTTTCATGGATAAGCAGCCAATGATATAACTGAGGGTCATAACAGTAGTATGAGCATATTCCTAAACCTAAGTGTAAGGATAAACCTATAAGCCTAAACCTAAGCTTAACTGTGACTCTTGTACACTTTTGTTACATTTAAACTTAAGCTTAGGTTTATGAAAAAGGCTTACGTATGCGTGAGCCTTTGCCTAAACTTTTTCATAAACCTGAGTTTAATGTTTAAACATAAATTTTGCCAAAGTGTATGAGTGCCATTAAATGTATCATATCGCAGCTTATCTGTGTGTAACCTTGAGGTAATATTCGATTGGCTTTTAATGGATATGCCACTATTTTACATGGGGTCTTTTCCATTATTCGCCAGCCGGCATTTGCTCAAAAATGGTAGAATTGCAAAAATTAATGCATACAAATTTATATTTGGGTGTGTGTAATGATCAGCGGCGGGCCGCTCGCAAGTCATTGTACACCCTTGTCCGCTCCTCGTGAAAAATGTGTAGCATCACTGGCAAGGTGAGCAGCTGGCTACAGGCCTGATCAGGGGAAGTCAAGAGAAGCTGAAATAGGCAAAAATTTTTTTAAATCCCACCATTTTTGTGCATACGCCGGTGTAGAATATAATTATTATTAACTCCCCAGGAAAATTAACTCCCAAGTCAATATTATGTATAATTTTGACTCCTGCAGTCAATATTACATATAACTATGGGAGTCAAAATTATATATATATATATAATATATATATATATATATATATATATATATATATATATATATATATATATATATATATATATATATATATATAATATATATATATATATATAATATTGACTATGGGAGTTAATTTTTTTGGAGGAGTTACTTATTATATGCTGCGCCGGCACACCGGATACGGAAAGAACGAAAATGAGTTTAATGGACACTAACAGTAATTACGTAATGGTCATTTTTTAAATTTAATTATTACAATTTAGAAACCCCGAATTGCAGCTGTTTGTCTGGCACTGTTGTTTTTTTTGGTTTGTTTGGATTTCCTATTGTTTTTCGGCACTCCATAATTTGCCTAAATTGCTGATTGCTGATTTCATTATACGTCGAGCCTGATTTCGTAGCTGTGTTCTGGTTCTAAATTTATTTCTAGAAAGCTTTATTATTACTTCGCTGACAGGTTTTTTCAGTAATAATAATTTTTTACTTCAATCTATCTTTTCTGTAGCTTTCAATTTTACGCGAACCAGAAAAATATTGATGTTTTGGTGGTATGAAAACGTTGGTGAATGGCCCGAATTAGCTCTTTTGAATTAACGTTTAGATTTAGACCGGTTTTCATCAACTTAGCAGTTTTATTGCTATACTAAGTGATCTACGAAGACTTCATACTGTCAGTGTGTTTGGTTCTTTGGTTTACTAGAAGTAGTTGAAGGAAAATTACGGCAAAGCTCAGACCCCCCGTAAATCTTCTAAATCCACACTATTTGCCGCATCACTGGTTGTACTTAGATCTCGGATCTCTCCGTATATATGCATCTGGTCAGGCGTCAAGTACTCAACCTTCAACAGCATTAAGATACATTGGAGTTTAAGATTGAATCAACTGTGTAGCCAGGGTCCACGATGGGCGTTTATCCCCCTAAAATGTTAGCCTCGCTTTTACGCGTGAAATCTTTGGTAAGGCCCCTGCTGAAAATTTCATACTCATTCAATCATGGTATTATTAAGCTCTCTGGCTCTGGTTAGTAAATTTTTTGGAAAATTGGCAAAACTACATTTTGTTTTGGTTTATTTTTTAGAAATACAACAACATTCGATAAATATACATCGAATCAACAAGCAATAAACAGCAGTAATACATTACCAAAACGGTACAAAGTGCGTAGTTTTACACAACCGGTTAGTCCAGACGAAATTCGTCAAGCGTCGTTGATTATGTCTGAATTTGGAACCGCTGGGGTTACCGGTGGAACGATTTCGGAACGGTAGGTACCGGGCAGAGCCAATGTGTAGAACAGTGCCGTAACAGTAGTATAACCGTATTCCTAAGCCTAAGCCTAAGCTTAACCGTAACAATGAGCATATCCCCAAGCCTAAGCTTAAGCCAAGCAAAAAAATTCGTCTCAAGCTTAAGGTTACACTATTGCAGTGCCGCAGAAAAACATTCGGTCCTTGATTTTTATATGGGCCAAGGGTGGACAAACCGGGGGGCAGAACGCAATGCACCTTAAGCGTCTACAATGCTTGGGTTAGCTGCCCTAGGAAGACATCGCCCTGTGTGTATGATGACGGTTTAAGTGGGTATAAGCTTTCCGTTGGCACTTGGGAAACCAAGATTTCTAACAGTCGAATTTCTTAGCAGTCAGCTGACAAATTTCGCAAGAACATCAGGTTACTTTATAACCAGAATACAGCATCTTTTACTAATAATTTGGAAGCCTCAGTGAACAACCAAGAGACTCGATGTTCATAGGCATACTGGACCCATTATGACCCGTACTGCGCTTAGGCTCGTAGCCAGCTGACCTTGCTAGGGGTGGGGCGCAAAATTTTTCCCGGAGGGGCATTCAAGGGTTTTTAATTTTTTTTAATCACTTACAAGCAAGGTTGAAAATTTTCTAAGGAGGCCAAAATTATTCCACGGGGGCTGAGCACCCCTGGCCCCCCTTGGCTACGGGCCCGACTGGGGGTCGCCATAAGTAATGTCTTCTTCAGACTGTCGGTAAGATTAATCGTCTTATATATGCTGTCATTGGTTGGTTCGACTCTTTACGTCCCGAAATGGTATCGTTGCTTAACTGACGGGTATCTTATGTTGTTTTAATTTCTTTTAATAACTTTTTCGGAACACCTACAGTATACCATAATTAATAGGCTTATGGTCGTTTTTAGAAATACCAAACTAATTTTTAGCCTCGCCGCATTGAAACGCAGCGGCGAAGAAGATTGGAAAAAGCGGATTACACCCAAGAAAGAACGAGAACAATCTCGAAGTCCGACTGGTCCAAGTGGGGCGACCACCACAACGGACAGTGACACAGCTGCGGGAACGACTGCTCCAACGGTGTTGCGGGATAAAAATGTGAGTTGAAAACTTGAGCTGCGTTTTAATTCCTGTATATATACATAAATAGTATAAAAAAAGTATATATAAACATTTATATAGGTATATATAAATATATAAAAATTGATCAAGATTCGATTGAAATTAAATTCAGTTCGGTAAAATTACATTTTAGTTCATGGTACGTTTGGGCCTTAGGTATCACATTATTTTCGATAAACCGCTATGTAGCCCTTTGCATTGCAGTTAGCTTACCTTTTTTAGGCCGATGTAACAGACGGCGGGGGGTCGCGTCCTAAAAGCATCGCGGATCGATTAAGTATGCTCACTGAATCACAATCGACATGGACGAAACGAGCTGAGTCGAAGGTAAAGTTATTTGCTTACAGATATGAGAAACGAGATTAAACCCTAGCAGCTGGCGGTTCTTGAAATTTGCAATGGGGCCAGAATGGGAAAAACATATTGCGAGCTTGAAACCAACCTTAATTTAATCAAAAAGTTTTAGTTATTATCTCTGTTGGGTGTTCAGGACGTTGCTAGGCGCCTGATGTGCATCCGCCAATGAACGTTTTGTTATTCAGAAATTAAATTTACTAGTACACGTAGTTGCACACATGTGCAACTAAACTAAGGCTTGCGTGACGTAAACAAAAGTCTGTTGGAACGCTGCCCAAAATACGTATGTGGGACGTTTCAGCTTTAACATATAGATGTGGTTTATAAGATTGTTTTTCAAAGTTGGTGATTTGTTAGTCAGTAATAGTAAACCTTTAAAAGCTAAACCTGTAGTCTCTCCGTATTACAAGGATCCACAACTTTCAAGGAGCCAGGCACTGATTGTGCATCTCCATATGGAGCAGGTCTGTAGACAGCTCACCTTGCTGGGGGGGCCAAAAATTTTTCAGGAGAGGCACACAACAAGGGTTGTCGTTAACTTAAGGTTGAAAATTTTCAATGGGGATCAAAATTTTTCCAGGGCGGCTAAGCTACCCGGTCCGGCCCCCTTAGCTACGGCCCCGATATGAGGCCAAGAAATGTTTTACGACACAGAAAAAATTCCAGAAAATGGCTGTGCGTGGGATTAATTGCCTAGAATACTGTAAGCTGTTTAATATTTCGTTACGTAAATTTTGCGCAAGCGAAATTTGGCATTTGATAATTATTCGTTTAATTAAATTTACATATTTTTAATTTTAGGATTCAACTGCGTTAACGGTAGCCGCGAAACTTGAAAAAGCTGGTCTTCTAACGACTCCAGCAGCTGCTCTTCGTGACTCCACTGTCGGCGAAGGTTCAGTTGGTCAGGCTGGCAGTGCTTCGTTAGGTTCTGTGCCCAAAGGACGGGCGCCTGCTCCGGTCGCGTTTACGAGTCCTAATCGTACGTTTTTTTGATTCTGCGAATGCTTGAATGATGCTTTTTACTGGTTGTAAATCAAAATATACGGCTAAACTTATGGTTTATTCGAAATTTTCACATTTTAGTAAAAGTTAGGGTGCCACTATACTTATCGTACGGCGCCGTCCGGCATCGACTTCGCGTAGGATACCGCGAACTAACGGCCGGTCCCGGATGTTATTAAAAGTATAACGCCCCTGAGGCCTAGGAATTAAGTTAAAGCTTTGGAATATGCTTTGGCTTATACATAGGGGCTTTGCTGGACAGGTTTAAGTCGCAAACGTACACGGTAATTGTAGAATTTAAATGTGTCCTTGGCCGTAGACATCCGGTAGGTTTATACAGCGTTCCGAAACCAGCTAAACATTGTCCGCTATGCTAAACCGGAACCAGATAGCTCGTAATGTCGTAGTTCTTGTTTCATAGGGTCTATATATACATACATTATATATGTGTGTACATGTGTATATGTATATATGTGTATATTTCAGCTGCAATCCATAACATTGACGATGCCGTTATAGATGAAACATCAACTGTTCAGTTTCGCAATAAGGCTGCACTCTGTGGATATATAACAACCACAGGTGAGCGCAGAGCCGAAGTTATGGGTGGACGACAAAATGTTTTAGACATTTAATTAAAATTGACATTCCAATTTTCAATTTAACTCAAAAATTTTAACTTTTAATTGAAATTTAGTTTCCAAATTTAAACGTGAATTTTAAACTTTCCATTGAAAGTTGAAATCCAAATTTAAAATTGAGCTTAAGATTCAAAGATTTCATTCTAATTTAAATTTCATTCTATTTCAGGATCGACCGTTCAAAAGGTGTCCAGCAGCGTTCCGCCGACGGAAGATGCCGGTCTTTCTGCGTTCTATGAATCGCCCAAATCTCGACCGAAAGCCACCGTCGCGGACGGGACTCGAGGACCGCCGTTGAACGACCAGTTGGACTCGAGCGGAAATCGTGTAACGATTGATGAAGCTTCATTTCGTCAACTGGCAATGGCTGATAATTCAAGCAAAAAGTAATAACGTTTTTCGGCGTTTGAAAATTTTTGGAAATGAAAATTTTTGGAAATGAAAATTTTTAGAAATGAAAATTTTTGGAAATGAAAATTTTTGGAAATGAAAATTTTTGGAAATGAAAATTTTTGGAAATGAAAATTTTTGGAAATGAAAATTTTTGGAAATGAAAATTTTTGGAAATGAAAATTTTTGGAAATGAAAATTTTTGGAAATGAAAATTTGTATAGTTCGTAAAGCCAATGTTGGCTCAGGAGCGGCATATGCACGCGAAAAGTGAAAATCCTTGTTTTTGGTAGTCTTGAAACTTAAAGTTAGGATCATAACTGTGACGGCTGTTTTCAGCGTCTCAGCTGTATCATTACGGCATTACGGCCTGTATAGAATAAGGTCGGTCGGGAAGTCTTTGCTAAGTACAAAAAATTTTAGCCTCTTCTGAAATGTTTTGCCCCATCGTAAATCATTTACAATACCCCTCATGTCATTGTTATAATGCTTTTAGTCCGTTGTTATTCTGGGCTGACTACGGGTCTATTTTGGCTCGAGTTTTAGTTGTTGGTCCTTCATGTTTAAAGTTCAAAAATAATCGCCGGTATGGTTTCAGATCATACCAGTGTTGCAGTCGGTCCTTTTAAGATTTTTAAAAAACTGTTTCGTGAGCTATTTTTAAACTTATTTTGTTCTCAAACTTTCCTGAAAATCGTAAAACAATAACTTTATCATTTTAATTTGATTTTGTTTCAGACTTGTGATATCGAAAGGCGTTCGTGGACCTCGTCGAAACGCGGCACCATCAGCGAATCCGCTGCGAACACTTGCCGCACGAGAAGATATTAAAAGCGAATATGTGGATACTGAAAGTCACAGTCCTGAACAAAGACGTCCGCTGACAATGATCACAACGCCGCCGTCAACTCAGAGCTCGAACAAAGGTGTAAGATTTTGTTCAAACTTTTTAAATACTTTTTAACTCACGTGATTTGCCTAACCAGGAGCGGAATACAAGAACGTGGGTCGTCATTCCACCCGCAGATTTCAAAAACCAAAACTTTGTATTTAGATTTTGCGGTAAAATTGCGTTTGGCTACTCGCGTACTTCGCTGTTGAGGTTTGAATGGCGTATTTTGGTTTTTTAATCAACTTTTGCGCCGCTATTAAGCCTTACCACAAATTTAAGACAATGGTGGACAATGGTGACCGTCAATTGGTTTTCCAGTAATGGAAACTGCGAATCACAACAACATTAGTTTCGATTCGAAATGATTTTTGTCAATTTTAAATTGTAAATCTTGTAACTTTTCAATTTTTGTTTACTCAAAATTAATGAAAATAATTTCGAAACGACGTTGTTAATTGGTTTCACTGGGTTTGATCATTTCAGACACTCCTGGGTCTATTGTGATGCGGCATCTATGATAATATTGATAATTTGGCCGTGAATATCTTTAGCAATATTTTTGTAATAATTTTAAAACTTTTGTAACTTTAAATGCTCACATTACATTTTCTTGCCTAATCTTTCAATACATGCATATACTAATTATTTCATTGATTAATAATATAATAATAATAATAGTAATAGTAATAATAGTAACAGTAACAACAACAACAACGACAACAACAACAACAACAACAACAACAATAATAATACTAATAATAATAATAATAATAATGATAACCATAAATAAACAAAATATTAGATGATTATAATAGTAATAATAACAGAAGAATAAGTATAATATTAATGTTACTGTTTTGTAATCTTTCATAAAATAATAAGAAATTACGGTACAAAAAGATTAGTATTAAACGAAACAGTTTCGCGGATTGACCTCCTGTTCAACCGTAAATAATCGTAGGTATGTTCGTTTGCCTGCGAGCCGTGTTCCATAGTCCACAAGTGTGTTTATTACACCCTCCTGTAGCTTAATTAATACTAACTGTAATCATTACTGACAGATTTAAGGAGTGATTTGCTATTTTAATATTTTGAGATTATGTAGCACCTATCGTCAGCTGCTGGTGTAATGGGTCTTTACGGGTTTTCAACCAGTTGGTGGTTGCCTAAAAATGGTTCGATTTTAAAAATTTTATATATCATATGCCACTTGGTACTTTTTTGAAATTTATTTGTATAGGTTAAAGTGAACGTGTTTATACGCTTAACACTTAACCACCAGTGCATCTTTGAGGTCAAATACTTTTCGTAGTTCGCTAGTCTCGCTCCAACATTTTTGTTTTGAAATTTTGCCTTTCCGAAATGAAATTCTATCTCGACTTGGGAAGATTTTAGTTGTACATTCAAGAAGTTTGAAATTATTTTATTCGCAAAAAATACGCGTTCGCCAAAGAATTAAAAAATGCATGGCTTCGTACCGAAACTATTGTCTTTTTCGTTGTTTAATATCCTCAATTGCATGCTAACACAATAGCATAGTTTATATCATGCACTCTATCGGATGCAGGGCGGGCGGTGGGGCGTATGCCACCCCGTCAGAAAATTTTTTGTGATGAAATAGTAAGGTTCTTTACCTTACAATTTGGTCTCAGAAAATTGGCACATACGTATGCTACAGTAAAAATTGATTCTCATAAGTTTTGCCGCCGCTGATATGAATTAAATATCATCAGACAACGGTGAACTAATAACGAAATCCGCTCATCAACAAGGCAGGTCCAGGGCAGGGGGCGGGCTTGGGCTACAAAGGCCTAGGAATCTTCATGCACAGATCAAAATCAAATAAGATTTTGTAGCCCGTGTAAAGATCAGTGACGGAACGTGCGTCTGTGGGACCAGAAAGGAGTAAGCTTAAAGCTTTAGACTAATTTTTTATTGGCTTAGGCTTAGGCTTAGGCATATACTGATTCTTACGCATAGGCTTAGGCTTAGGAATATGCTTATAATACTGTTCGCCCTTGTTCTTTATATCGGCCGATTTTGTAATGAAATTGCGTTTGGCTTTTCGCTCGTTTCGCTCGCTAACTTTTTAGGTATCGTGCGGGTTTCCCTGTCAAAAATTTCTGGATCCGCCACAGCTTACATATCATTTCAATTAACATCTGCTAATCTTCCGCTAAACATAACAAAATTTTCTGCCGGTTGCAGCTCAGAATGCTTATACTACCACCGGCACACCACACATATTCATTAAGAAACCATTGCTTTGATATTATGTATGCTAAAAGGTAAATATTTTCAGCCTATTCAAGCCAATTACTAATTGAGACCAAGGCAGAACAATCTGCTGTTCGGTGTAATAGCAACTTAGCCTAGGCTAAACTTATAGCACAGTGAATATCCAATAAAATTAATTTAATTTCACAATCAGACACGTTAGCGGCAACCAATCAGCGTTGGTTTTACTTCATATTATTGTATGGCTAATTCTCTCAATTGCTGATTAGCCTGATTATTTTATGGTAATTAGTAATTTTCCTAAATAGCAGTTTGGCCTACGACGTATATATGTGGTGAACCGTTTAATTATGTCGTTTTTATTACATTTTAGCGCACAGTCATCTGGCCGCCGAAGCTCTCGCAGGTCTGGCAAGCAAAGAAGACTTCAGCGCAATCAAACTGCGGCCATCTGGTTCAGTATTAGCCGGGTCCACTGAGAACCAGAATCAAACTTCGCCATTGACGGCACAAATCATTGCCCCGGGACAAAATCCAGAAGATCTTCCATTCAACGATTTGATGCTTATTCAAATTAAAGGTTTGTTATTAATAATGAAATATCATAAATATTATATATACATATATAACATTATATATTATTTATATATGCGTATATATATGTATATATACATATATATGTATATATCTATGTAACTATTATGCAAGTCCCATAATAACTTTCGTACACCAGGTTACAATTTTCGTATTGCCAAGTTTGGCGTGGCCAAGTCATTATTGTGCGATGATTTAATTTTAGGCAAACGGTTCCCTCAGTGTCGGTTGGTCAAACCTGACGTTGCAGCTATTAACAGTGGCGATTCGTATTTGCTTATTTCTGCACCTGATCAGGTTTTTGCGCTTCTTGGCAGATACTCAAGCGTTATGGAAAAGGCTAAGGTATTTTTGTTTAAAAACAGCTAAAATGACTATGGTTAATAATTTCGAGATGTGCTAAATGTTTACTTAACGATGCCGAAAATACTGATGAAAATGAATTGAAGTGGACAATGATTACAGGTAAAACTTAAATTTTAAAGCTACTTGTAAGCGAATTTTTGAATCATCGTCTCGTTTATTTTGTTTCAATTGCGTATTTTTTCACTGTAAAAAGCACGACATTTTGGCTTCTTGCACAGTTTCCCCACATTTAAACTTAGGCTTAGGCTTAAACAAAGCTAGGCATATGTTTGCCTTTTTGGAAACGTAAGCCAACCTGAGTTCAAAGCCTTGATCCTAAGCCTGTAGAGACAAGAAATGTAAAAAAGCCGAAGTGTGCATTTTTTTCGTTGCAAAACGTAAAGAATTGTGTATTTTGTAGTGCAAAGAGTACGCCAATTTGATCGCTAGAAACCACGAACTCGGTTGTATGCGGTCGGATCGTGCTGTGATTGTTGATGAAGAACTTGATGGCGAAGCTGGTTACGAACGCAATCGACGTGAATTATTTCGTATCCTACGCTCTCACTGCAAAGAAAATGTACCGCCAGCGGAACCGGATACAATGAAAGGTAAGCTGATTGTGTCGCGAATACGTGAGTGTCCGGGCTCGTGTACACTTCTTCAAAGTCTAAGGGTTGAGATTTAGGTTCAGGCTTAGGCACAGGTAAGTCTTTTTAGGCCTGAGCTTAAGCTTTAGTTGGCAAAAGAACAAAAGCAAGTTTCCGCCATATGGAGGTCCCTGGGAAAACCACGCTTACACCAATTCGGCAAAACGCAATTTTATCTCAGTACAGAATTGTAGTTTGCATTTATTAAGCAGTGCCATTGGCGAACCATTTCAACGATAAAACCTCGAGAGCGAAGCGAGCAAGCAGAGATGCGTAATTTCGGTGTTTGATACAAATAATAAATCGCTTACCAATTTGGCTCGGGCTCCCACGTTTTTCTCGGACACTTTTGATAATCGACAGAGACTCGATTGACAGATCTAACCATTTGTGCAGCCTGTTGACTTTAAAATGGTGTCAGCCTGATTGCAGCCTTATTATTGAGCGAAGCTCGGAGTTTCGCGAAGCGTTTTATGTTTTGTACTTGGGGGTCAAAAGGAGATAATTTGCATATTAGCATAGTTTATAAGACTAAATTAGGACTTTTTACAATATTTCACTAATTATTAAGGCTAAAAGCAATATAATTTCAGCACTAAAGGGTTTTTTGGTGCGAGCAATTTGAATAAATAGTTTACAAACATCCAAAACCGATAATTGAATAGTTAGCTAATAGCTGATTTGCATATTAGCTTAATTGACAAGACAAAACTAGGACTTTTTAAATTATTTCAATAATTATTAGCGTTTACTGAAGGTTTTTGGGTGCGAAGAATCTGAATAAATTGTTTACAAACCTCCAAAACCGATAATTGAATAGTTAGCTGATAACTAATTTGCATATTAGCTTAATTGACAAAACAAAATTAAAACTTTTTAAATAGTTCCAAAAATTATTATAGTGGCTGAAGGGTTTTTGGGTGCGAGAAATTTGAATAGTTTACAAACATCCAAAACCGATAATTGAATAGTTAGCTAATAGCTAATTTGCATATTAGCTTAATTGCTTACGCGCGTTCGAGCTTCGCTCAATAAATGTAGTCCCACTACGACTGATTTATATTTTAGATATTGGCGATGTACATGAAGATGAATTGTACGAAGCTCGGATTATTGGTACAAATTTGATATATGAAGTCGTCAACGGACAGTTGGATCCGGTTCATTCGTACTGGGGAACGTATTTAAAGCATCGTTGTCTCAATTCGTCAAAGGTAATTAGCTAAGTAATTTTTTATTGTTTTTGATTCTGCAGTAGCTATGATTTTTTTTGCTACATTTTAAGTTGGATTTAATTCTTGTTTACTTGGTATCAAAAAGCTGAGTAACTCTTTGCATCTTGGTTGTAAGTCACTAATGCTGAAATGACCTCCAACTACAGCGCCAGTAGTTGCAAATCAATCGGTAACAAGTGATAAATGTAGTCATTTTTGTCAATATTTGCAATACGAACGCGTCAAATTGAAAAGTGTCCAGATTTCGTAAAGGATATAAATTGCTGGTATACGTTTAAAATATCTGAAATCTTCGAATTAATCCGAATATTAATTTGTTTTACAGGTATTGGTGTTTGATTTCGGTGCTGAAATGTACGTATGGAATGGAAAAAATGCCAACTACAAACTACGACGGCAAGGTTTGCTGTTAGCGCACGAGTTGTGGCAAACGAAATGCGATTACAGTGAATGCGATATTAATCCATTTGAACACATTGTTTATCAAGGTAACTGTTAGTAATTTAAGAATTTTAATTTAACATAAACAAACTAAATTTCAAACGATTCTAAATACTTATTTGAGAAAAAAATGGTTATCGGGAGTAGAGTTTCTTTTTTCAAAATCCGACGACGTCTTTTGGTGGGTTCTTTTGAAGTTCAATTGCGATTCTTTGGAACAAGATTGACAAATCCTTATATTACTGAAAACTATAACCATGTACAGGAACGGGTGGCCCAAAATGATGTTACAATTTGACCTGAGGACATGATTTGCCCAGACCAAAGTTGTAGCCATGTGAAGCAAGGGTCGAGCGCTCATTGTGATTTTGGTACAAGGCTTTTAGCTAATTTTTTCACACGGTTAACGCAAGAAATTCGCTTCGAAAGTTTTATAGAACTTAAACCATACGTTCCTTTTTCAAAATTCTGCTCCGGACTTAGGCTTAGGCTTAGGCTATAATGAAAATAATAATAATATTTCAGACGTTGACTCAATTCGCAGACAATGGTCGCATTTGACGCGTCCAGATTGGTCACTTTTTGGCAAAATCAACGAAAATATGGAAACGCTATTGTTTCGAGCGAAATTCACTGATTGGCCAGAATCGCGGAATGTTATCCGATTCGGCAAAGGACTTCGATCTCAGCCGTCTGTGGTGCGTTTTTGCATGCATTAGCTATGTAAATTGCAGAAGTTGTCAATTGAACAAGTGTATAATTATAAACAAACGATATTTCGTAATTTTCAAACAAAGTTACATGCTAAACTTAAATAAGCAACCGCTAGCGGTGGCATATCTAAACAAAATTGGTAACCTCCTCTGAAAACCTGCGATGTTGTGACAAAGGCTTTTGGTACAAAATGAATTAAAAGGTCTGAAAATACGGTTAACTTGTTTCGTGGTACTTCAAAAACATTAACATTTGTGGTTATTTGTTAATTTTGTTGTCAATTTTTTAGATCGAAGAATGTGACCTTAAAGAATTTATGCCATGTGACGCGAGAGAAATGTTGTGTCAACACCGGCCTGAACCAGAATTAATCGTCGAAAACAGTTCCGTTGGACGCGGTCGAATTGTCACTGATCCAAACGATCCGATTCGGTCAAAGTTTGAGGTAAGTTGATATCAATTGACGCTAATTGATCTGGGCATAAATTTCGTAGCCGCAGTCGTAATTTAGCTGAATTCCGAATTGGGCTAGGCCAGGCTGTAATTAAGACATGGGCGCTCCCACGGCGTAATTCTTTCTATGCAACAAGTGCACGCTTTGTGATTGGTTTTTACCTTAATGCCATACTCAAATACGATTGGCTGTTGCGAATACTCTTTTGTTTTACTGAGTAAGGGAAATCAAACAGAATTACGACTATCAAACAACCAAGCGGAAAACGCACAGCGTTATAAGACGTGATTCCGACTTGGGCTAGCCCAAGTCGTAATTTCGCTTTGGACTAGCCCAATTCGGAATTGGGCTGAATTTCGACTTGGGCTACGACATATATACACTTTTTTGGTACAAGCTTTAACGCCTAAGCCTAAGCCGAGCTCAAGCCTAAATCTAAACCTAAGCTTAATTCTAAGGTTATTTCCAATCTTGTCTAATCCCAGCTCTAAGTTATGCCAAAATCTAAAGAAACTATGGAACAAAGTGTGCAAAAGCTGATGGTCATTAATGACATGTAGTATGTAACTCGTTTTTTAATTCACTGGTTTAAATTTAAGTAATTACTTAAGTCGACGACTTAAGTAACTAAGTACTAAATTTTCGAGCAAAAACAGACAAACGCCAAATGTCAGCCATTGTCACAACAAGAAAGTGCTAGTTATGCTTTATATTGAGGATTGACCAATAGTCTACAATTTCAATTTGACCACAAGTTAGTATGCCTGAATGGTAAATTTGTAATCTGTCCAACTTAGTCAGCGACTTAAGTATTTAGTTAACTTAAGTACGCTTTTAAAAACAACAAAATAGTTAAGTAATTGCTTAACACGTACTTAAGTACTAAGTCTCTACTTTAGTATGGTTTTAGAAACCCGGCGTTTTATTGGAAATTTATATTTCAGGTCAAAACTACCAACATACAAGTGTGGCACGTTAATGAATCCAACGCTACAAAGTTGCCAGAATCAATGCACGGCCAGTTTTATACGTCTGATACGTACGTCGTCCGTTGGCAGTACACAATAACTCAAATTGGTACGTTTACCATTGTTTGGCGTTTTCAGGTACACAGTACCGCATTTGGCCCTTTAGGTCTCTAAATCTGCAGATGTAGTCGATTCAGGACACTTAAACCTTTCCTACATTTTCTCATGCCCTTATACGCTGAAATTTTTGGAAAACTACTGAACACATTTGAATTCGGTTAGACTTTACTAAACGATTTCATGTTCACTTGTAGGTGTCTATGTTTTTGCCGTACTTGAATATTTCATTTCGGGAAAGTTATGTTATCTTTTAATATAAAAATGATGTTGGCGAACAAGTGTAGCGAGCGAGAGAAAATTGGTTGACATGTGCCAATCTGATGGTTATTTTTAAAGTCTATAAAGGGTCTGGAGCCATTAAACGAGAAGCGAGACGCATTTCAAAACGTCTGTGGCTTTTGTTTCCACTAGTTAGTGTGGGATCCCATAAGGGATGGTGGTCCTCCAAACCGGTGTAAGTAGGAATGTTGGCTCTGACCTTCGGTATAGCCTCATGTCAATGTTTCTTTTGCGAGCGAGTGTATAGCGAGAGAGAAAAATTGTAACGCTGTAATAATGAGCATTTCTCGTATCCCTAGAAATTTCGTGAGGGGATATATTCGTTAATTCCCCTTTATACACTCTTGCTGGTTCCTTTTAGGCACACGGACGTTAAAGGGTGATTTGAGCACTAAACACGCAGCCGGCCGTGAACGAGTATGTTACTTTTTTTGGCAAGGACGTGATACAACACCGTCAGAACAGTGTGCGTCAGCGTTGACTGCGGTTGATCTAAATGTCGATAAGGCACCTCAGGTAACTGCAGCATGCAAGGTGGGTGCTAAAAAATATTCAAAAGACGCTGAAAATTTTTCAGGTGGGTCTAAAAATTTTTTCAAGAGACGCAGAAAATTTTTCAGGAGGGGCTATCAATTTTTTAGGAGGGGCTATCAATTTTTCAGGAGGGGCTATCAATTTTTCAGGAGGGGCTATCAATTTTTTAGGAGGGGCTATCAATTTTTCAGGAGGGGCTATCAATTTTTCAGGAGGGGCTATCAATTTTTCAGGAGGGGCTATCAATTTTTCAGGAGGGGCTATCAATTTTTCAGGAGGGGAATACGAAGGGTTTTCCTTGACTTACAAACAAGGTTGAAATTATTCTAGTAGGGCCAAACTATTTTGAGGCCTATGGCTACGGGTCCGTGCAGCAAATATGATCGTGGTCAGCCGAATTTAAAAATTTATTAACGTCTGCCAGTATTTCCAAACAACGGTTCGTTCATGCCAAGTTTGCCTACCGAAGCGTTTGATTCTTTCGTAGACGGTTGTAAAGTTATGGGTCAGTTACAGACCAGTAGGCTCAAGCAAATGTTTATGCTTTCTTAGATTTCGCGTAGACGTATGATAGGATTTTCCTAAACCTAAACGCGCGCATGAAAGTTCACAATAGCCCGTGTAATAAATCAATTTTCTCTAAGCTAACATATCGTTATTAATTGGGATAAATTATTTGAAAATCACCGTAGGATTGCCAAAGCATCCCCCTTGGATCTTGCTCTTGCTGAGGCTCTATCGGTAACTGATGATAGGTGCTACACGTAATTGAGAATAATGACCTAAGTAAATTATTATCAAATGTTCTGGTTTCAAGCCAAAACAACCAACCTGCTCTGGAGTATAAAATTCAGGCATCAGAAGGGTGCAGTCATTTGTAATATTTCAGATACGGGTTGAAGATCGCAAAGAACCTCCGGCGTTTTTGAGCTTATTCAATGGCCATATGGTTGTACATCGTAGAAAACACTACGCAAACGATTGCAATTCAGGTAAGAACACATTACGGATCAGTGGAGCCGTATTTTCAACTGTACGAAACGTCCATTTTACCGTTTTATTGGCCGATTTTCCAACCAGAGAACTGTGGTAATCGCTGAATTCTTAATATAAACATTATAAAAATCATAAAATACGAAAAATGTGCTAAATTTTGCAATTTAGTATTTCGTGGTTTCATAATGGCAAGTTTTAAGAAAATGTTCAGTGTCAATTATAAGTGTCTGCCCATTGGTTGTGTATAAGCTCATGCCCATTGGTTGATTATAAGTGCATGCCCATTGGTAAATTATTAGGGCCTTTCATTAGTTAATTACAAGTGGCTGCCCATTGGTCAATTATAAGTGCCTGCCCATTGATTAATTATAAGTGCATGTCCATTGGTTAATTATTACGGTCTTTTATTAGTTAATTACAAGTGGCTGCCCATTGGTCAATTATAAGAGCATGTCCTTTGGTCAATTATAAGTAGCTACCCATTGGTTAATTATAAGACCCTGTCTATTGTTAATTACAAGTGGCTGCCCATTGGTCAATTATAATTGCCTGTCCATTGGTTAATTATAAGTGCCTGTCCATCGGTTGTCCATTGATAATTATAAGCGTCTGCCCATTGGTTAATTATAAGTGCCTGTCCATTGCGAGTCAGAGAGATTTCGATATTTCGAGACTTAGCGGCTAGGTCTTTGGATTAGGCTTAGGATTAGGTTTATGTTTAGGCTTAGCTTAGGTTTCAAAAATAGCACTTTGCACGCAATTTTTATACAGTGGCACTCTTTAGTAATCAGTTTTTTATCTTTTAAGCTCAACCTTGGAAATTATACCTTATTCGTGGTGCAATCAAACACGAAGTGTGTCTGATGCAAGTGGAGTGTTCTCCGTGCAATTTACGGTGCCAAGCATCGTATTTGTTGATCAACGCTCAAGCCAGTGATGTCCTTTTGTGGCACGGCGATCAGAGTTCAACTGCAACAAAGACTGCAGCGAAATGTGCCGCTGATTGGATTCGAATCGAGTAATGCATTGTTGTACAATAAACTTGCTTGTTCCATGTCACAATATTTATGCTGTATTTTACGGTAGAAAAGTTAGTGAACAGACTGCTACGCTAATAGTGTCTGCGGGCACTATGGCACCAAGGCCCCCGTATTTAGCTTCCCGTTAAGCTGAAAAGTTATTGGTAATATTTTAATCAAGAAACGAAATTTGTTACAACGTACGTACATGGTTTGACAATAATTTTTGGACAAATTTTAGGTTACGAAGAGCTTTACTGTGGAATTAAAATTAATATATAGGTGGCCGACAGGGTGTAACCGGAACTACAATTTACCGGAACTGGAATTTGAAAAAATCGTCGGAAGCGGATCGGAAATCGAAAAGTGAAAAATACATGCCACTCAAAAATTCATTTTGTTTCATTTGGTTCAAGATAGGTATTCACTTTATCGGCTGTATTTTAGATTCTCACTATCCACGGCAGCGAAATTTACCTTCGATGGTTTATTTTTGGTAATTGTCAAGGTTTCTATACTATACTAATGGAATCTATTTTATTTTTATTGAAATTTTTTATAAAATACTCAATTGCCACTGATCAAAATTTAATGCCGGAATTGTTAATTCCGGTAAAAATTTACGGAAACCGGAACTGGATATTGAAAATATGCCGGAACCGGAATTCCTGTTGCAGCATCCTGGCGGCCGATTTCGAAAACGTTATAATATTGGTTTGTAGCATGGTATGGGTAAATTTGTAACAAGCTTCCCATAAATTAATACCATTAGGTGAATTTATGGGAAGACAAAGTGTCGACAATACCGCCGCAATAGGTGGTGGCCATTTGGTACAGGGCGTATGTTATGTTCGCAAGATTTCTAAATTATGTTTATAATTGATATTCATTGACCGTTTTACAGGCAACCATCCGGATTCAACCTTACCGCAACGGACATTTCGTTCAGTGAGTTCAGCGAAGGCTGTGAACCGCCGGAATTTTTTCGAGCTCTTGGAGTAAACGGCCAAGCGTCTCTGTGTTATCCAACCGTATCCGGTGCTAAACCCGTGAAGACTTCCGAGACCAACCGGTTGTTTATGTTCACCAGTTTGTCGGGTGATTTCTGCGCAACTGAATGCCCAAGTCCGGCGTGGAGTCCTGAAGTTTCGTCGCCGTTTCCGTTCGATCAAAGCGTACTGTATGATGCGTCTCAGCCTGGTAAGGGTTGCGCGCTATACTTGCGGTTCGGCGCCATCCATCACCGTCCGTCACCCGTACGGCACCGTCCGTCACCCGTACGGCACCGTCCGTCACCCGTACGGCACCGTCCGTCACCCGTACGGCACCGTCCGTCACCCGTACGGCACCGTCCGTTACCCGTACGGCACCGTCCGTTACCCGTACGCCACCGTCCGTCACCCGTATGGCGCCGTCCATCACCGTCCGTCACCTGTACAGCGCCACCGGTCGCAATCGTTACCCGTACAGCGCCGCCCGTCATCGTCCGTGACCATACGTTATCGTACGTGAGTTATTTGCGTACAATACAACACGGTGATGGACGGCGCCGAACAGGTAACGGACGACGCTGAACGGCGCCGTACAGGTAACGGACGACGCTGGACGGCGCCGAACAGGTAACGGACGACGCTGAACGGCGCCGTACAGGTAACGGACGACGCTGGACGGCGCCGAACATCCACAAAACTATAGCACAAACCCTAAGATTTTCATTTTTTGGCTTTTTGATTTTTTAACTTTTTAGTATTTTCTGTTTTTTTTACTTTTTATTTGTTTTTATTCTTTTGTTTGCCTTTTCTTTGCTTTTATTCTTTTGTTTGATTTTTATTTTCTTTGCGTTTTTTGTTATGCATAATCGAAATTTGTCGTATTCTTATAGTTGATTTGTAAAGCTTTAACCTGTACTGAGCTAAGTTATCAGAGCAATTTCATGTTTTCGCGTAAGTTGTGTTTTTTCACCATTACCTATTTTGAAATAGTTGGTTTCTTAAAACGGATGCTAAAGGTCTTGGCTCTATTAGACTTAAGTTCATTTTTATTTTTAAATTAAAATGTATGAATTTTGTTTAGAACATCGTTTTCTGTATTAAATATTACAACAAAATCAGTGCTTGATGCTGAAATGAATCTGCTCGCGAGCAGCTTTAGATCTACAATTTGCTGCGGCAGTGTCTGATTGATGCTACACACGTTTGAATCAAACGAAAATATTTATTTATTATTGTTTGTATTTATTTCCATTTTTTATTGCTTTGTTTTTGTTTTTCAGCCCTGTTTCTGATTGATGCTACACACGTTTGAATCAAACGAAAATATTTATTTATTATTGTTTGTATTTATTTCCATTTTTTATTGCTTTGTTTTTGTTTTTCAGCCCTGTTTCTGATGGATGCTGGCACCGAAATTTGGATTTGGGCCGGATATTTACCGGTCGAAGAAGAAGGCGCAGAGATGGATTTTGCCGTGATTCGCTTTCGTCAATGCCTTAAATGTGCCTTGCAAACTGCTGTCCGTTACCGTGACGGTAAGTGTTGGTTTGAGGTTAGGGCGCCGGAATGAAAGCGGCATTTATCCAGTGCCGGAGCAGGCTTCGGTGGCGTCCCAAAATTTAGGGGCGGACACCTTACGATGATCAGAATACTTTTCATATTTTTGTTTAAAATCTTGTGAGGGTAACGGTTCCTTTTTGGGGTGGAGTCCCCCAAATGGGGGGTATGAATGGTGGCTGCTCCGGTCTTGCATTTACCCCAAATGTCTTTTTATTGATGGTGGTTACGTCACTGTACCTAACTGAGTTTTTAATAAAGCTGATTAAATAAATATGTAATATCAACCTAAACATGTTATGTTTCGGGTTGCCTCAAATTCTTCCAGTGCACCTGGTTGTCCTTGCGTTAAATATACTGTAAGTCCTTTAATCAGACGAACTTTTAGCCGGCTTCGGTATGTTCACTACCAAGAAACGTGCTAAGCTTTTGACTTTTACTAGTGGTTTTGTCAACAAATAATCCGAAATTTTGTAACTTATTTCATACTTTAGTTAATTAATTTATTCAAATCATTGCGTAATGAGTTACATTTATTGCCTATTTTAGAAACTTATTTCATACTTTTTGCGTAATGAGTACATTTATTGCTTGTTTTAGAAACTTTCTTCATACTTTAGTTAATTAATTTATTCAAATCATTGCGTAATGAGTACATTTATTGCTTGTTTTAGAAACTTTTTTCATACTTTAGTTAATTAGTTTATTCAAATGATTGCGTAATGAGTTACATTTATTGCTTATTTTAGAAAAACTCAAATCTCAGGGACCTCGTGCTGGTTCAACGACCAATGTCGATTGTATGCTCGTTTGGGCTGGACTCGAACCGGAAGCGTTTATTGCTCATTTCGCTGAATGGACGGTCAACGAAAACGCAAAAGCAACGAATTTACAGGTTTGAATTTTCAGTTGAATAATTGTTTCAGCTGTAGTTGTGCATGCGTACGAAAATCGGGTATTGGTGACTTGCAAGCGAAGTTGAAATTTTCTTGGGGGCCAAGAATTTTCCAGGGGGGCTGGGCCGCCCCTGGCCCCCTTTGGCTACGGGCCCGGAGTGGGCTTACCCCTGAAGCTTACTAAACCTGTCTTGGCGACACCTTTGCCCATTGGCCACATTGGTTAAACTTGTAGCAGCGAAGATTTTTATTGCAAGCTAATAACGGTTTTTTGAGATAATTTTTAATTTTCTCTCAGACTCATTACGCGCTGTTAATCAGCGTCCACAGATTTTGGTTGCAAAAATAATCGATTGTTAATTTTGAAACTTTTTCCCATATTCATTTTTTACTGCTTCGTTTTGCGTGCTAAAAGTAATGTTTTCACATTTTTTAAAAAAGTTTCTCATATTTTCTTAAAAGTTTCATTCAATATTTTTATTCATTTTTCAAACTGCGATATTAAAACACTTTTTTAGGTAATTTGATAATTTTTTATCATTTTTTTCCTACTGCTCAGTTTTTCGAAACTCAGTTAAAAAGCCGATTAATTTGTGTTAAAAATGATTAAAACCAGCTGCGTTCAGTGTTTTCAGGAAGGTCGAATACAAGGATCACGCCCAGCCGAAGACGTACTGAGGGAACTATCGCGAACGGTGTTTACACGAACCGAATTGACTTTGCGACCTTTGCCTGAAGGCGTTGATGCTCGGAAGTTGGAATCGTATTTGTCAGACGATGAATTTCAGGTATAAGCACCAGTTCGGATACCAGTAGTGTAGTTTTGATAATGTTCATTGTTGCTCATTTTACGAACCTTAGAGCTTGTTCCAAGTCGTAGAAGGAGCGTAGCCAGTGGAGAGATGGGAAGAGCATACTATTGAAGTTTCGATGGGATCGTCCTATATATACCGCAAACGTGCCCAAAGGACTATGGCCTCCGACAAGAAACTTTAAAATAATTGATTTCTGCTAATCACTAATCGCTCAGATACATTATGCTTACGTGTTAACTATTATGAGTTGGATGAGCTAAATTGTTAGTATGCTAACTATCGTTAGCTTTGAGATTGCTTAAACAATTAATACTTAGCTAAAGAAAAACTAGACCAAACAATTAATACTTAGCTAAAGAAAAACTAGACCAAACAATTAATACTTAGCTAAAGAAAAACTAGACCAAACAATTAATACTTATGCGGGGTTCACGTTATAACCGGGGCAGGCGGGACACGGTTTGTCCCATGTTGATTCGACATCAACGTTAAAATTCGGGCTCTTATATCGGGTAAACTGACAAAACTCGAATGTCGTATGACATTAGCTTACAGGCCATTGCTCTCAAATGATCAATGTGTACAAGGGACGGTTTGTCACGTGATACTGTGGGACATTTATGCAAATATCATGATATTCCAAAATTTCAACGAATATCATATGATGTTCAGCGGGACAATGTAACCTTTGGGTACTGATAAATGAATGAAAAGTTGGACGGCGGCGGCACAAATGTTTTTTAAATACAAAATACACGCCAGCCAATCGTTTCCGACACAAAATCGCTTAGAACCACAGCTTCAAAATTCAAAAATTCAAATTTCAAATTCTAGTATCATATGATATTCAACAGGACAATTTGGGTATGTTACCTTAAGTGTGCAGACATTTGAAAGTATGTCATATGATATTCGCAGACAATACCGCGAATATCATATGATATTGAAGTACAAAAGGTGATAGGCACATGATAATAGCAGACAAATACGAATTTTTGAATACGATATGGGGTTTATAAGCAGACACAATGTTACCCAATAGTCTAATAGGGGCAAAACGTGTCCCAAGCTGCCCCGGTTATAACGTGAACCCCGCATTAGCTAAAGAAAAACTAGACCAAACAATTAATACTTAGCTAAAGAAAAACTAGACCTGTATTTTCAAATAAGCGTAGCATCTATCACGTATTGGCGATACGTCTTGTATTTTTCAGTCCAGTGGATTGTAAGGTTCAAAATTCAGCACATTTTTTTGTATTGGATTTGTCGGCACATTTGCGCTAATTTTGACATTTCATCGTATGAGTGTCACAGTTTGAAAACGTATCGCTAGCAAGTGATAGGTGCTATACGCATTTGGAGAATATTGAGCCTTGGTTGTAATAGAACTGTTTTAGTTCATTGCTTGTATTTTAAGCTATACGAATTATTCAGTCGAAACAAATAATACTTGACCTCACGCCGAATTTTTAATTTTAGGCCACTTTTGAAATGACCAAATCCGAATTCTACGCACTGTCAAGCTGGCGTCGTCGTAATCTACGCAAGCAACACGGTTTATTTTAATCGTTTGGACCTTACCAGTACTCGAATTCTGAACCAATATCTTCAAAGAACCCCAATAGGGACAGATAGACCAAGCAATCCACTGGTTTTGTTTACCTGCCGAGGCGGAACGGCGTGGCGCTGTCGACTGAGGAGGTAACCAGTTTTACTGAAAAGCCAAACCTATTGTCGTAAACTGGTCACGATAATCGTTCGATGGATTGTGGTATTTTTGAAATTCTGAGAACAAGTCTCACCGGTTGAGTCACTTTAAAGAACCATAGCGAAGGTTTCGTGAGAACAAAGAAATTAATAGAATAATTGCCGCAAACTGATCAGAGTAAAAACGTTGGAATTGGCAAAGCTACGCTTATCAAAGATGCCTGTTCAATTTTTAACCTACCATCTTCATTCAGAAATAATAAATCCAACTGCTAAACATTAATTTGACCATTTATTTAAGTTGAGAAACGGTGATGATATAATTGTGCCAAACGTTACAAAGCCCATGTATAAATCAGGGGCGGACCGGTTTTCAGTGGGACTGCTATCGAGTAAGCTTAAGCTTTAGACTACTTTTTTGCTTCAAGAAACGAATGGAAGAACAAAGGGTCCTCCGAGCTGTTATGGGGCTCTTATTAGGTGTGGTGCTAAAGTGAAGCGCTTCCAGCAGTATATGATGATGTTATTTTTAATTTTGTGTGTTTATTTTATGACGCACAAACATGAGACAAATCGGATGTTAGAGAATACTAGATCCGGTACTTGGATATTTTTCTACACCGGAATCTTGAGTTTTAACAATTAACTAGTTTTATGTGGTTACGTACTAATTTCACAACTGACCAGAAGCGAAGACTGCTGGTGATTAATTTTTAGCGATACTGACCAAAACTTTCGGCTTATTGCTAATATATTGTCAACTGTGTTAAGCTTCTAATTTGAATATATATATTTATATATATAATATATATAATATATAATATATATAAATGCTGCCAATATTACTTTTAGGGTCGTAACAGTAGATTATATTCCTAAGCCTAAGCATTGAAAAAAGTGTATTCCTTAGCCTAAATCTAAGCAAAGAAATGTAGTCTAGAATCTATGCTTACGGTTTTACATACTCGCCAGAAACCGGGACGACCCTAAAAGTAACATGGGCCAAAGCCACAAACTTAATCAAGCGATTCATTTAAGAGCTTTTCCGGTAACAAAAAATAGTCTTAACTGCTTTCATAGTTTTGACCCAAATTCTTAAAACTTTATTATTTCAAAAGATAAGCGTTCCGTTTGGCGGCCAATATAAAGAACAGGGGCGGAACAGTATTATAAGGATATTCCTAAGCCACAAACAAAAAATTAGTTTAAATCTTAAGCTAACTCTATTCTAGTACCACAGAAAAACTCTCCGCCCCTGATGTTAACATGGGTCAGCTTGTCAAACGTATATGTTTTCGCTGAATTCAAATATTCAATATGTTTTTCTATCAGTTTTTTTCTGGTTGTTTTTAGTTATTTGTTTTTATCGACCTTTGTACTTTGGGATTTTGTATGTTTTATTTATTTTATACGACATTTGTTAACATCGTTTTATCTTTGTCTTGTGGTCTATGGGTACTAAACGCATATTCACTGGGTCATATCCTCTAATCATACCACATACCAGCTGTTTAGTGATGATAGGATTTCAACCTGGCGAACTTATGTAGTTTCCGTTCTTAAAATTTGCATTGATTTTAATAGTAGGAAAAGTAAAAATTGTTTTGATTTTCTGCCAGTGCCAATTTTGAAGCGAAAACGAAGTGAGTTGGTTCCCAATCTTGACTTTCATTTTAGATTTTAATTCGAAACATTAGTTTGTAACATTCCCTATCGTTATCCTTGTTTACAAAAATTTGGCCCTCGACTCGTTTTGCGCTGCAAGCGGTTGGTTTTTACGAGCAATGTGGCCAATGCAAAGAATAGGGACGGAACAGTATTATACGCTTATTCCTAAACGTAAGCCTAAGCCTAAGCCTAAGCGTAAGAATGAGTTTATTCCTAAGCCTAAGCCTAAGCCTAAGCCCAGCAAAAAATTGGTCTAAAGCTTAAGCTTATTCTATTCAAGTCCCACAGAAAAACGTTCCGCCCTTGATCTGTACATGGGCCATCAATGTTAAGATTAAGGTTAAATTTAGAATTGAGATATTTTACAGTTGAAATAACATGCCAGTTTAGTTCTGAAAAGCAATCTTTTTGATTGCAGTTGTATTTTTGGCCAATGTTACTTTGAGGGGCGTAACAGTAGGTTTAGCGTATTCCTAAACCTAAGCATAAGCGTTGCAAAAATGGGTTCCTAAGCCTAAGCCTAAGCCAGCCAAAGCAAAAAAATGGAAACTAGATTCTTAAACTCTTTTATAGACCCGCCAGAAACCTAGACGCCCCTTAAAATAACGTGGGCCGTATTTTTTAGTGATTTTGTCTTTGTGATTTGAATGGGACATAATAACGGAATAAATCGTATGCGTATCATGAATATGTGCAGTAAAATTGATACCCGTGTTTGTTTTGCAATGAGCGATTCTTTTAGCTAAACTATCTAAAGTTTCGACCTCATTCGCTATTAGCACCGGTGGACGATGTGAAGATCAGAGGCGGAACGTTTTTCTACGACACTGCATTAGAGTAAGCTTAAAGTTTAGACTGATTTTTTGCTTAGGTTTCGGCGTACGTATAAGCTAATTCTTACGCTTAGGTTTATGCTTAGGCTTAGGTATATGCTAACAGTACTGTTACGGCCCTGTTCTACACATTGGCCGCACTTGTTTGAGTACCATAGTACAACCGGAGGTCTGTGTCTGGCTCGAAATTTTGCAGAAAATTAGCGTAAAACCAAACAACTTAACAACATATCGCAGATGTTGGCTACAATTAAGTAATTAACCATCATTTTTCCTACATAATTGCGCCTCAGCTCCGGCTTCACATCCGGTAAAGGCAAGTTTCGTTGACCTCCGGCTCCGCTATTTTTCACCTCCGGTTGCACCCTGTTCAGTGCTTATTTTTTTATAGCAGTTTGGAAATGATAGTGCCAGGGTACGACCGGAGGTCGGTCTTCGGCTCTGGTAGAAAATCAACCTACGGATGCGCATTTGATTATTACCGGTAGTGACGGCAATTGTGGCAGTGAAATTTTTCATAGTACAAAAATTGTACCGTTCGGTGCGTTTGGGTATGTAAGTTTCGGTACAATTTTGAGAACAAATTTTTGGGATTTGTTTAAAAATATTCCTAAAACCAAAATATTTGACGTTTTATAGATGTTTGCTAAAATTAAACATTTTAACCTGCGTATATAATTTTGCATCATCGCCAGCGTCAGTTCCAACTCCGGCAAGCTATGTTGACCTCCAGTTCCGCCTTCAGGATATACAAATTTCGCTTAGAACGGACGTTTAAGCATATAACAAGATGCGAACGGTGACGGAAAATTTTCTTAGCAGTACGTACCCAGGATGCAACCGGAAGTGGCCCATGAAAAGATCAGGGAACGAACATTTTTCTGTGGCACTAGAAAAGGGTAAGCTTAAGCTTTAGACTAATTTTTTTGCTTAACTTAGGCTTAGACTTACGAATATGCTTATAATACTGTTCCACCCCTGTTCTTTACATTGGCCCCGGAAGTGAAGCTTTATGTCGAATCCGGTAGAGTAGCGTTAAACATCCGGCCTCGAACTGCTTCATAAAATGACAATTTTCATTTTACTTACCATTTCCGAAGAGGTCATAATAGCACAGCAATGACGAGTTTAAATACTTATTCAAAATTGACCCTACATGCATGGGCGCAGCCAGGAATTAGCAAAGGGGGAAGCTGACGTTTTATGAAGAAGAGCCCCTGGCTACACCCATGGCTAAAAGATCAGTGTCAATTTTGATGCATGCGGTAAACATTGTACTCAGTGGTGGATCCACAAATTTTTTGGTGGAAGGGGCACGATATATAACAGTGAAAAAACGTGTAAGCAAGAAACGAAACGGATTTTAGTGCTAAATTTGAATACAAGATTTTCGGTTCGAACACTGTTGGCAAGTGTAGTCCTGGCTGGGTCCCGTTTGATCCGCCAGGGATAGTATGATATAACATCTTGGAACCGAATCGGGATAAAACCGACTAAAGTTCTACAGCCCAAGATTGTATTTCGACATATTTCGAAATGTGGAAAATAACAAAAAATGTTTGAACACAGCGCTAACAGTTTAGCCTAAGTTGATGGTAATTATCAAGTCTATTCATTGCTGTTCTTCAGTGGACGGTACCGGGGTTTTCAGTTCCGCTTCCGGAGTATCACGCACAATATCGCGCATAAGCTCCGAATTAGCGATGATGTCATCAATATTCAACTCGTCATCATCATCAATAAAACCCTCGACTTCTTGTCCGCCATTTGCGTTTGATCGATTCAAAAATGACCCAGGAACCCAATCAGGCTCATAGTAGTCGTACTCAAAATCCGCACTCGCAGGGGAAGTACGTCCAGACGCACCTGCAGTCCCTGGGAGGGTCATTACACTCGACCGGAGGCTGCTATTTGCTGATAGCTGTCGCCGTAGGGCCGCAGCGTACGCTGGAGATGTTAGTTGAATCCCAATTGATCTTTGACGAGGATGAAGTTGGGGGCTTGGCGAAATTTCGGATCGCAACGGATTCAAAGTTCCGTTCATCGAATGAAGAGACGGTTTCGGCAGCGGGTCGCATTCGGAGTTCAGTGGGTACTCTTCGTCAGGCAGTTCAGGGATGCCGGTAAGTTCAAACTTTTTCCCGCAGATCGTGTTTCCGTTGTGAGTTGAGTATCCGCCCGATGCCAGCGGGCTGGATTGATGCCGGGCGGATGCACTGAGTAGTGGCTCTAAGACGGACTGATCTGTGGGACTATTATTATTGTTGGTTTTGTTATTATTATTATTATTATTGATATTATTATTATTATAATTATAATTATTTATATTATTATTGATATTATTATTGTTGTTGTTGTTATTATTTACACTGCTGTCATCCTTTTGGCTATCTTTCGTTTGGTCACCAGCGCTGATCTGATCTGCTCTGCAACGGCTGCGATTACCATGGCACGACGGTTCTATAACAGCGGTCACTTTTTGAATAGGCCCCTGCCTAAACCTTTTACATTCCAACTTGGTACTATTAGCAGATTTCAGCCTCGTGCTATAATTCGCTTCATCGTTTGTGACCGTGTTACCATTCATGCTGGCCCTATTTATCCCTCGTGGTGAACCACTACCACCCCCTCCTTTGATGATTGCCGCATTTCCACCACTGTCGCCTGATAAAGTACTGGTCCCAGACGAATTCGAAGTACACGACTCATCCATCGCGATGCAACTTTTCAACACCCCAATGCGTTGATATTTCGGTGGCGCTACCCCGTCGTACCCTCCTTCTGAGCTCACCGTACTTACTCGGTTACCCACTTTGAACGGATCATAGTAGTATTTCCCCAGGCCAGTTTCGCATTCTTGTTCCACTCCAAGGCTTGCACCACTCTGAGCGCTTTCGCTCATAATCAGTTGAAATTTTCGTTTCATTTTTCGACGCGTATATTGATAAAAAACTACCCCGGCAACACAAAGAAACACAACCGTTGCAACTGTGCTTCCTGTGATGATCAACAGCCACAACCACAGTGGAGGCCAGCGATCTAAGTCGCCAGTAGATTTTTCATTGGAATTTGATTTCATTTGTTGAAGGTATTCTTTGTCGTCTAAAATAAGGAATTATATCGAATTAAAATAGAGCGTATATTTTTTAGCTTCGCTACCTTATAAAACTAATTTGTATCCGTAATACAGGAAATACATCGTTGTGAAAAGAACGAACCTTTTGTGGACTAGTAATCAAGGTGTAACCAACATTTTTGAATGGTTACAAGATTTTACTTGATAGATTTTGTTTGAGTTTTACTTTATACAGCTTGTCTATTAACTAAAATACAGAATATGTTATTTGATTTTAAAGTAACAAAGTTTGAGTAGTACATTTTTGGCCATTTCTTGAACTTACACAAAACTTCAAATTAATCAGACGCGGCGTCATAAAACGTCGTGAATTTTTTTAGTTTTGTACTCGTAATATTAGCTTATTTATTGCGTTCACCATATCAAAATTCAAACTGTTTGCGTAAAACACACCAGCCGTGCATTGATTGTTAATTCAAGACAAAATTTTAAGCTTTAGACTATTTTTTGCTTACACTTAGGCTTAGGCTTAAGCATATGCTCATTTTTGCGCTCATGGCTTTAAATTATATACGCTTACGTTTAGGAATATGCTTATTCTACTGTTACGGCCCTGTTCTATGCATTGGCCCTTAACTGTGACGGCTTCTACACTAAAAATGTACTAAAACTACTAAAAATTGTCAAACTTGTAAATTCAATCAAAATAATTATTGTCCGCCGTTCCGAGTCGCTCGTGCTTATAGTTCTGCTGCAATATATTTTGACATCAACAACAGCGGTAATTATAAAAATTAGAACGAAAAATCTATTTAAAATACATAGCTAATATCGACTAACCTATAAATTCAATCAAAAACACAATTGTTCGTTGAGTGTTGGCGTTGTCGTCTTCCGCCTGTGCTCCAGAATCCAGGTCAATTCCACGTCTTGGCTCCGAGTCGCCGGAGCTTCGAATTTCTACTCTAATAACGTTTGAACTCGACAACAACGGATGATCGTGAAACGATTGAAATCGATCATTTGTGTCGTAATGAGAGTCAAACAGCAACGGATGTGAAGTTTCGTTGCCATCTCGAACACGCAGCCACAGTTTGGATGGATCTGAAAATACATAGCTAACAGGGTGCAACCGGATGTCAAAACAAAGCCATAACGAAAGGAGATGATAGGAAAAATTAGCCTGAGCCGGTAGTCGATCTTCTGACATGAGCCGGACACGCAGACCTCTTGTTTTTGATAGCTAGCTTCCTTAACCCCTTCTCACATTGAGTTGCCTGTAGGCAACTCAGCGCAGTATATATACGTTAAATAGTATATATATCGCACCGTGTTTAACAATTGCAACACGTATACATAGTACTAAATCACCACAAGACGTGAGAGCCCCAACGGGCTCGCCGTCAAGCTCCTATAGCTGAGTGGTGATGGTATGCGCCTCCCACTCCAGTCGCTGGAGTTCGAATCCTAGCATAAAAGTAGGTCTCAGGGGAAATAGAAAATATTCATGTGAGAAAGAATTAAACATTCTTAGCAGTTTTTAATTTCAGGAATGTATATTACTTAATTAAACAAAAAATCTTTTGAGCTTTAGGATCAAAAAGGTCCATCTAAGCTTGTTATAGAAGTGATTTTATTGTGTATCCAAAAAATTTCGATAGGTGATATGTTCCGTTTATACCTCACCCACCTTGTATTCACCAATGTCTGTGAACGGCTATTATAAACGCAACTGTCACTGCTGTACAGGAATGTTAACGGCTTATGAAGAAACCGCATCTTTTGACCATCTTATATACTAAGTATTATTTCAAATCGTGCTCAAATATTTAACAATGGCTGAGTTTTTGGAAACCCTGTTTAAGTATAACTTGACACTTAAGTATTAATTTGCTAAGCAAAGTCAAGAAAAATACTTAAGTCACAGACCAAAATTGATGTCGCACAAACTAACACAGTGCTGTGATAGTAATCTTGGATTAACTGAAATTGTAGACCCAAAGTACCTTCATAGTATTAAAACAAAACTTTAGCATCTTTCTATTCGCACAATATTAAAATTGGTATTTATGTGTTTTTGTTCAATCTGGAAGTATTTACCTGTGAATTGGCGACTTAAACTAAGTACGTAAGCATTACTTAATATCGCTCACACGTTACCATACGTGCACTCGGCACATCCATCGTCCCCCTATACTGTTTTAAAAAGGCTAGCTATACTGTTATTGTGTAACTGTGTGGGGGGTAATTTTATCTCTAAATAAAAAATGTCCGCATAGAGTTTTTTGCATTGACGGACATTTTGTAAACAGTTTGCGCATTATGTTAATATTAAATATAGTGTTGCGTGAATTGTCGGACTTTGTCGTTACAGACTAAAAGGTGTCGCCGGATAGCGCTAAATAAGGTAATTATTTTGTTGCTTTTTGCAAGTTCGCCAACATTTCCCGCCAAAATTTGAATTTCGCGCCATAATTTGAATTTCATGCCAAAATTTGAATTTTCCCGCCAAAATTTGTATTTCCCGCCAAAATTTAAATTTTCCCGCTAAAATTTGAATTTCCCGCCAAAATTTGAATTTTCCCGCCAAAATTTGAATTTTCCCGCCAAAATTTGAATTTTCCGCCAAAATTTGAATTTTCCCGCCTAAATTTTAATTTGCCGCCAAAATTGAATTTGCCGCCAAAATTTGAATTTTCCCGCTCAAAATTTGAATTTGCCGCCAAAATTTGAATTTCCCGCCAAAATTTGAATTTTCCCTCCAAAATTTGAATTTCCCGCCAAAATTTGAATTTTCCCGCCTAAATTTGAATTTGCCGCCAAAATTTGAATTTTCCCGCCTAAATTTGAATTTGCCGCCAAAATTCGAATTTTCCCGCCAAAATTTGAATTTTGCCGCTAAGGTGTCCCTATGTGTCTATCATATAAAAATAATGTCCACTACACTGTTCTTCAGACATTTCAATGTCCTAGACAGTGTCACTGCAAAACAGTCTTGTCCGGATAGAGTTTCCGTGAAACTCTATGATGTCCGCGAATGGCGGTGATACTGTTGGAAA
This sequence comes from Enoplolaimus lenunculus, assembly GCA_030248215.1. Taxonomy (NCBI): domain Eukaryota; kingdom Metazoa; phylum Nematoda; class Enoplea; order Enoplida; family Thoracostomopsidae; genus Enoplolaimus; species Enoplolaimus lenunculus. Next base: position 58,068 of record JASANG010003360.1, on the reverse strand, counting down.
ATGATGGATTTCGACAAAACATAAGCCGGACAAGCTATTGAATTTCTTTTGGGAGGGGACATTTCGTGTGCCGAGTGCACGTATGATAACGTGTGAGTGACATAAGTATAAGTAAGATTTCAGAAACCCAGCCAATGTTCGTTTTGTCGCAGTCGAATTGTATTTGAAACTCAAAAAAAGCAGTAAATGTTTACACATTTTTGACCGCAAGGCATGAATTCCCAAGAAAGATAAATTGAAATAAATTTTTAGTATCGGAACAAAACCTCTTGACGTACCAATATCAGCTTTGATCAGCCTCAATGAGACGTGACGGCTCTGGTCTGACACGGTTATTCGCCAAACGCTTTTGTTGACGCATTCGCTTGAAATCACCAGAAGCCCTGGTGTATTCAGGGTACAACCACACTGGCATGGCACGTCTGGTCGGGATTGTTTCGACTGTAGCAAACGCACGAGATGATCTGAAATTATTCCTACATTATATATTACCGGACAATGTATAGAACCGGACGGTTACAGTAGTAAAAGTATATTCCTAAGCCTAAACCTATCTTAACATGGGCCATATTACTTAGAATCTCTCTACTGTGGCTTTGCGATTTTGCGTTTGCAATGTATGCCGTCAGCAAAGTAGCGACGATTGCCGATTGCACACAATTATAATTTTGAGGGTATAACAGTAGCCTAAGCATATTCGTATCGTAAGTTTTAGCTTAAACATAGGCGTTTCCGTAAGGATAAGTCTAAAACTAAAACCTACACCTGGGCTTAAAGCATGAAAATCTCACACCCATTTTTCCCTCAAAAAATTTTCACTTATATAGCATACAGTAAAAATTGCGTTTCATAACTTTTGCCAGCGCGCCCCCGTCAGAAATTTATTGATCCGCCGCTGCTCGGCAGTCAAAAATCCTGCAATCATAACAACTCTGAAATTATTCGTTATATATTTGCATAAAAAATTTTTCAAAAAAATTAAATTAATTCCAAAGAATTATGTTTGACAACCAAGTATTATTGAATAAATGATTTCCACACGTACCGGTTGCCGTGCAGTTGATTTCAGCCCAACATTGTTGAACAGTTGTCGAAGGTCCATCGCACAAGAACAGAGCACCGGCGTTGCCCAAGTCGCCACTGGTTGGTACATTACTGAGGCATACGCGACGTCGATGTTGTACGCCACGGCCACAGGTCGCAGTACACTCGCCCCATGGACTCCATTTTGACCACGCCGCAACAATAGGTTCACCTAAAAATTAATAAAATAAATATTAGCTATGCAATACTTAGCGTATTTTCTGAGTATATTTCTATTTGTTTGCAATTTTAATAGAACCGTTTTAAGGCACTTAATTTTTAAGCTTTTGATCGTCGCTTATTAAGTATTTTATTGTATTTTGAGTTGAAATGGGATCATATCCAAAGAAATAATTTCGCATTTATGTGCTGATCGAATCGAATTATATGTAATAATTCCAGTACTGTGTTAGTTGATCCAATAACAACGGATGCACATACGCTGGACTGGGCCCATGAATAGAACAGTGCCGGGAGGGGTATAATAGTGTCAGTTAAAGCTTTAGACTAATTTTTTGCTTACGCTTAGGCTTAGACTTAGGCTTAGGAATTGGCTCATCCATACGCTTAGGCTTAGGCTTAGGCTTACTCTTAGGAATAGGCTCATCCATACGCTTACTCTTAGGAATAGGCTCATCCATACGCTTAGGCTTAGGCTTAGGCTTAGGTTTAGGCTTAGGCTTAGGAATATGCTTATACTACTGTTCCGGCCCTGTTCTATACATGAGCCCTGGAGTGTCATATATAATTTTGGAGGAAACTCTGCGAGTGAGACGCCAAATGCAACTTTAGCGAATTGTAAGCTATCCAACTCGCTGTTTGTTCTGAAAAATTTACCATTTTACGCAATGCAATATTTATCTGGCTTCAAAAATACGATAGCAGCCCTTCGACTGCTGTGCCACTGAATAAATGAGATATTTAAAGTATAAACCAGTATTTCAATACAATGATATTCAACTTTGAACGCTATCGTTGTATCTGCTTGGAGTATCCCATTACTTAATTTTGTGGAACATTTAAGGACTCGATTTCATTTCAGGATTTTGTGACTCGTTTGCGAGCTTGCGACAAAATTGGTTTTTGATTCGCAATCTGAAGGATTCAGAAAAGGCGTTGGATCCGCATTCAGATTGAAAATCTTTTCATGTATAAAAATATATTTTTTCTACGAAACCTGCATTTGGAGTCTCGTTCGGATCGGTTGCGAGTTTTTTTTCAGAAAATATATTACGCGTTCCACATCATCAGAAATTTTTAGTTCCACCACTTATATATTTATACATCAGGGTTCAAACAGCAACTAAATTTTGCCGGAACCGAAATTAAATGTCTTTGCAAGAACCGGAACAGAAGAATTTGAAATAAAATTCATCACCGAAAAACTGTTGGGCTTCTTAGAAAAGTTTCCAAAACACGGCTTAAGCGAATTTTCAGCTGTTTCATTATCAAGTTTTGTGAAAACACAACGGAAACAGTTTATTAACATAATTTGTCGAAATAACTATTTTTTAAAGACAAAGTACTTGTATTTAAGTGATTAGAAATAATTTGCCACAAAACTGTAAAAATTTCGGTCCCTGCATCTTTGAACGCAGGAACAGGAACAGGAACAGGAATTGAATTTTTGCAGGAATTCCGGACAGAACAGGAACTCCGCTTGAACCCTGATATGTATGTATACATATTTATATATAATATACCCCTTGTATACATTCCCTGATAGCGTTGCTGTCCAATCATTGTGCCCTGCTCATTATGGGCGTTCAAAATTTACTCTGCTATTATATCGTAGCGTCGGTAATTATCATTACATTGTAAAACTGTGAGAGGTGAGATGTGATTATTTCTACCCGCACGCGTTTTAGAATAGCGTTTTAGACTATTACATTTTAGTCGTACGCCTAACATCTGTTCCTGTAACAGTGTTTCCGCCAGCGTAAGCAAGATTTCACTTCGTCACTGGCTAAGCATGTTTAAAAGTTCATATGTGAGCAAGCGTAGCAAACGAGAAAACTAAATTAGCCGTTATTCTACATCCTGTAAAAGTGTCTGATGTTTTCTACAAATTTCAGGCGATATATCCCCCCACAATCTGTTCAAATCTATACATCTCTCGTGTGTCACCCCATTAATCCGAGACTCTTTTGTTTACTAAAGGTAGACTGATTCGTCAATGGACGTTATTATTAATACTGACTTTTACTATGACGATACAACAATGCGGGAAAAGAGACGGCGGGGTATTTTGAATTTAAGAGCCGAATATTACTATTGTCTCTGCGGGCCCGTAGCCAACCAGGGGGGGCAGGGGGGGCTGAGCTGCCCCCCCCTAGAAAAATTTTGGCCCCCCATAAAAAATTTTCAATTTTGCTTGCAAGTCATTAAAAACCCTTGAATGCCCCTGCTGAAAGGTTTTTAGCCCCCCCCCTAACAAGGTGAGCTGGCTACGGGCCCGTGCCTCTGGGAGCGCGATCAGCCTATGTTACTTTGGCCAATGTAAAGATCAGGGGAGGAACGTTTTTCTGTGGGACTGCAATAGAGCGTAGGTTTAGGCTTGGGGATATGCTCATTATTCCGCTTAAGCTTAGGCTTGGGGATGTGCTCATTATTACGTTTAAGCTTAGGCTTAGGCTTAGGAATATGCTTATAATAGTGTTCCGCCCCTGTTCTTTACATTGGCCGTTACTTTTAAAGTTGTTCCGTTTTATCGCACGACTGCAATAAATTTGAATTTAGTTTTAGACTATTTTTGACTTAGGTGTAGGATTAACGCTTGTCTTTATGCTAAAAAGCTTAGGTTTAGACATATGCTTAATCTAAAGTTACAAGATTGGCAAATTCACGTTTCTTCATTTATGGCATCAAATAGCTTTCTCTTTAGTTCAATTTTTGATAAATTAAAATTTTCCGCAGAAACTTTAATTTATCCAAAACTGAGCTAAAGGGAACCCTTTGATGTCATGCTTTAATTACTCGAATATATTTCCATTCCCAGAGAAAGTATTTTGACGTTTGCGCCAATCCTCAACGGTCGTCAGCAAATCTTGCACCGGTTTCGACTCCTGAATCGAGTCTAGCGGATACTTAAGGCTTGACAACCGATAATAAATAGACTTACATGTTTGCAGGTAAACATGGAATACTTGCAAAATTAAAATAGGTTACGGACAATAGTCACACACTCGCTTAACAAAACAGGAAGTCTGTCAGTTTGAATTAACGCCAATCGCGACATCTTTCGGGCTAATTTTGTGTACTCACCTTTTAACACACGTGTGCCTATGAATACCTGAATTAGGTTGTTTGTTTATATAGTTTAGGCGTCAAAGGTTTTGAGTAAACAATGATGTCAACTCTGCCTGTCTTCACGTTAATGGGTCCAATAAATAGACAGGCGATGCTATGAAAATTGAACCATATATATACAATATATACATATATGTATATATTGCATATATAGATATATATTAATATATATCTATATATAGACATACATACATATATATTATATATTATGTATATATGAGGAGAACCGGCACAAGTTCATTGAACGTTACAAACACTTTTGAGTACCAAACTTTTCCGACATCAAAAATAAATTTTGAAATGAAAAACTTCCTTTCGATATGAAATCCTGAGCAACGCTGCCGGTGAAAGCTGATTTTAGTTTCTCAAACGTCAACCGTTTGTCAAATTTTAATTAGACATATACATTTTATTGAAATTTCATCTGCAAGTTACAGTAAAAATTGCGTTTCATACCGTTTGCCAGACCGCTCCCAGCTACAAATTTCAGCATAATCTGCTGACATCTAATAAATATTGTAAAATAAAATTAATAGGAAGCCTTATTTGTAGTTATAAGACTAATTTTTTTGTTTTTCACAGCCCTGCTGACTGTCATTATTCTTTCAATAAAAATAGGCAAGCGAGGCTGGAAACCACACAGTTCCGAAAACTATAGAAAACACGAAAAAAGGGCTTTTTTGACAATGTGATTCTTTTGTGTTAAATACTTTTGTGACAAATAATTAAAAATGTATAATGCTTAATTATGCGTGAAACACACATATATATTATATATTATATATATGTGTATATGTATAAATAATTATTAACTTGCGGTGGGGAATTCAGATTCGTTGCACCAAAAGGAATCCCTTTAGTACCGAAATCAAATTGCTTGTAACTAGCAATTGCTGAAATAATGTAAAAAGTCCAAATTTTATCTTAACCAATTATTCAAATTAGTCTAGTTTTTGAGGTTCTCGTCCGACGGACTGGACAGGCGGACGGTCGGACGTCTATCTTTTGACCCCCGAGTACAAAACATAAAACGCTTCGCAGGACAAAGGCCACATGTTTGACGGGCCCGCAACGATCTCTGACGTACCATGATATTTGCTTATAAAAGTACCATAGATACGCTTCTAATACTCGACTCATGACGTCCAGTTTCAAAACAAAATTTTGGTTTTGCGTGGGTGAGTCGAGTCGATTGATACTGTGAACTCCCACGTTCCCTCCGTGACCACACTCAATGTCTCGGTGTACCACCAGTCACCCGAGTACCCGCATAAGGGCCACTTGTCTTCTGAATCCTCAAAGTTTGACCGGAACACAACGATCTTTGCTATGCCAAAGGAATTACAAAGGCATCACATAAAATCAGTAGCGGATTCAGAAATTGCTAATGGGATAGGCTGTGTGATGTATATAGTGAAACAGTCTTGCAAATGAAGCGAACGAAAAACTAAACACAATTGTAGTACTAAATCTTAATGCAAAGTTTTTGGAACCCTGGTTGGGGGACGTATGCCTGGGTGCCCCCCTAGACATCCGCCAGGACACAGGACCTAATAGACCACTAGCCACTGTCTGACCACTTAATTAGGTTGAAAATTCCCGATGAGAGTTTGTTGTGAAAGACGCCGCGACTTTCGATTGCAAATCATCGCATTTATGCCAGACGCTAAATTCCCACGAAGGAAATATGATTATGTTGTTTGTTTGTTTGTCTGTTGTTGATGTTGTTATTGTTCCTTATTTGTTTGTTCGTATGTTTGTTTGTTTGTTTGTCCGTAGTTGTTGTTGTTGTTGTTGTTGTTATTGTTCCTTATTTGTTTGTTCATATGTTTGTTTGTTTGTTTGTTCGTTGTTGTTGTTGTTATTGTTCCTTATTTGTTTGTTCATATGTTTGTTTGTTTGTTTGTTTGTTTGTTGTTGTTGTTGTTATTGTTCCTTATTTGTTTGTTCGTATGTTTGTTTGTTTGTTTGTCCGTTGTTGTTGTTGTTGTTATTGTTCCTTATTTGTTTGTTCGTATGTTTGTTTGTTTGTTTGTTTGTTTGTTTGTTTGTTTGTTTGATTGTTTGTTTGGTTGGTTGGTTTTCATTCATTCGTTCGTTAGTTCGTTTATTTGCCTATTGATTTGTTTGTTTGCTTGTTTGTTTGTTTGTTTGTTTGTACGTTTGTTTGTTTCCTTGTTTGTTTGTTTGCTAACGTCAAGTTCTATACAACCTCACAGACAAACACGGAGTCAGAAAAGAAAAAATGTGGACTCAACAGTAATAAGAACCGGTTTTACCGCTGCGTACGAACCCTTCGATCTCGAAAGGCCGTCCAGTGAAACCGCTAAATCGTTTTTGTGCCATACCTAACGAATTCTAGTCCAATGTTACTACAATAGATAGATTAAGCTTAGGCTTAATACTATTTTGTGCTTTGGTGTAAGCTTACTGACAGCCGTAGGCTTAGGAATATGCTTAGACTAGTGTAATGCCACTAAAAGGAACATTTGCCGAGATGTCTTTAATTGGTCGTTTTAGGTTATACGCAACGTTGACCCCAATTTTGTGTTATTATTTGATGATGATCAGTTATAAGCATCTCTGGCTTGGTGTTGGCTTAATACTAGACAGACCGGAATTGAACCAGAGAAATCGGCATGGTTGCAGGTACGCGAGTCCGAAAACAACCTCTCCTACAAAAAATAGCCATTTGAAGTCTGAACGCAAATCGCTTTTTGCCTTTTTAGAAACTCTACTTTACTAAACGTTTGAGATTTTTTGGACCCCCAACACAAATATTTTACGGTATCCAATGACCGGTTCGAGCACCGTCCTGACGACCCTGAGAATTGAACCTAAAGTACGCAAAATGAATACGGTCTCATTTGAGCATAATTAGCTCCATCCAGTGTTCAGTTGACGTTTAAATTGAACGAATTTAATTGTATTTTCTGATAATTATTGTGATTGCTTAACATGGAACGTGTCACAGTAGAATTGTTAATTATTAATTAACACAACTGTTAAAATTAGGCTTAAACTGCGTCCCCAAGGACAAATTAATATAATTGGATACATATAGACACTGCTGTAGTGAGCCGAATAAAACCGGAAGGAGGTAATAAGAGTCCGGGGTTTCTATTTTATGTCTGAATCAGTAGGAATCTATATTTCTAATTAGATTCCGCAAATGGACAGTGTCCAATATTACTAATTAATCCATAAACGCCAATTACCGTAATTAGATCGCGTAAAATGCTTTCGGGTCCTGATTAAGCTCAATACAGAATTTGGTTTATACTCAAGATGTTACCGAAATTTGTCAGCACACTTAAGCCTTATACACCTTATGGGATGAACATTAACCGTAGAAAATGACTCTGGCATAAGTTAAAGCTGTGTGGTCCAAATAATTTTAAGTGGATTGGGAACTGAATAACAGTCGAATCCTAATGGCGAAGGGAAAGCCATCTTGAACGGCGATACAAATATTAGTATTTCAACAGCTCATAACAGGGGAAACTGCAGTAGCGAGGCAAGGCCGTATTAACTCTGGAAAATAATGAACATTGCCAAAAACATAAACTTGCATATTGCATACTTTTTCTGCTAGAGGGTGCATCGTTATGGCCGTCATAATTGTGGTCGAGTCATTATTATTTCTACGATCGTTAGCTGATTCGCTCAATCCGTCGTGCTGCAAACATATTTGGAGTTAAAAGCTAAATGCTTATTGCATTCGCTTTCGCTGTCGAATTTTATCCCAACTGCATACACTATGGTTCAACATTCGAAATATCTGTTCTATAACTTGGGTGTGGTGTCATGACAATTCGTTTGACGACAACTTGTCGATGGACAACTTGTAATCCGAAATTTCATCGACTCGACAATTTGTCGTTCATCAGTATGCTTACGTTTCGCTTAGGATGAGGCTTAACATTATTAATACACTGTAAATTCCAATGAGTTGATTAATCAATTCAACTAGCAAGTTGGGTGAATACCAGTATACATTAACTCACTCTGAGCTGAGTTGAATCTCACTCTGAGTTGAGTTGATTCTGGGTGAATTGGTTAATAATTAACTCAGAATGAATTGAAAAAACTCAAAATTTTGAATTCTGATAGTCCTAACTCACTCAGTGATTCAATTTATTCTGATTTAAAATCAACTCACTGAAATTTACATTGCAGGCTTTAGGACACTGTTGGGCGACAAGTTGTCAGGTGACAAAACTGTCATAGATTCCTTGTGTGTATTTCCAGTTAGCACATACCTTAAACCTTTAGTCGTTTATTTGATTTGTTAGCAACCCCAAGTTTTAATATATACAACACAGTGTCAGACACATTAATCCGGAAGTTCATTAGGCTTGGCTGGGGAAACGGATATATTTGGATATTAATAGTTTCAATAGTAACAGCGAAAAAATTATCACCAAGGTAATATATGCTCAAGGTAATGTATATTTAAGAATGAAATGTGTTGTTGTTTTTACGTATTTTACTAAAAGTTCAACATTTTGTTACATTTTTAACATGAAATGTAGAGTGGACAATCGCTATTTAACAATAGTACGCAACTGGGTGTTGGGGGGGGTTTTTTTTCTTTTTTTTAAGAAAGGGTACAACCGGTGCGAACCATGGCACTTTACAGTTTAGCCTTTTGGAAAACCCAACGAAACGTGTAAGCCAAGCTGAGAATGTATCGTATCCTCGTACTGTTCCATGTTAACTGAACCACAAAGCCTACAGCTGACCGTAAAAGGCCCATATTCTCAAATGCGTACAGCACCTATCGCCAGTTAGCGACGAGCTTTATAACTCACAAACTCCTTCAGTTGCGGATCTTAAAATTTATACCAAAATGCCTTAAATCCATTCTGAAAAATATGCTAATTTTCGACGCTCACATTCACATTATCGAATACAACAAAACCTATTATCAACTGGTCATAATGCGGATTTGAAAATACGAGCCTCCGTGTGACGTTTAAACACCCAGTCAGCAAGTCCCTCAGTCTCCCTGTATCTCAGCGGACAGGCCCCTACACCATGAACCCGTGTACCTGAGTTGAACTCACCGCGCATACATCGGTCCCATTATTGCGACAAAATCCAACTCCCAGCTTAAAACCATGCATGCTTCCAAAGCGCTTCTGTGTGTATCACAGAGAGAAAATTGTACTGGTCAGCTAAAGATAAGCGAAAGTAGCTTATAGAAAACGAAGTCAACAACGGTGTAATAGCTCGGCGCTGAGCAAAGAGAGAGAGCTTAAATGCCGCTTAGGCTGACGACAATGGTCATTTTGAACGAAAATGGACAAATAATCGGATTTTGAAATCAACAGTTGCTCTACCCGTTATTAAGTCGCCGTATGCCTTGCAAGGGGTGAATAGGCGATGGGAAGTTGCATCTGTCCCAAAATTTTTCAACTGAGAAGATCTGTGACGAAATTTGTGAAAAGACTTGACAAAAGACACTTTTACAGGCTGTTGGCTTTCGTATCGCGAAATGAAATGTTTGCTACAACGTTGGTGCCGTGTTTGATGTACCACAGCGGGCACAAAGACTGATTTCAAGTTTAAATTTGCAACCAATATGCCGAAATGCTTCTAGCAATCGTTAGTGGAAGCTTGTTTCATGTTTCGGTAACAAATTGCAATGATGAGTTGGGTTATTTTGCCCCCCCCCAACCAAAAGCCCCATAGCTGTGGCTTAGCTATACGTTCGGTGAAAGCATTATGCAAAGTTGAGCTAATGCAAATTCGATTGCGATAAAATTTAACTCAGGTTGAGTTCGTTCAACTCAGAATGTTACGTTAAAAACGGCCAACTTATTAACATATCAAGAATTTGATCAATGGCCTAGGACGCATGGCCAAAGCGATGCTTAGATTGAAAACCTGCTCATTTCAAGGGTCATACAACTTACGCGGACCAGAAACCAATGCGAGAACACTCGGCCGGCTGCCTGCTAAAATTGTCGGCTTCTCCAGAAAACTTGTAACCCCACTTGATAGTCTTGTAATATCGCCCGACATACCCTTGCTAAACTTACTCGCCCCGTCATGCATTTTGAGCTGGCTCCAGAGTTGAACTCATACCCCAGTCACGTGCCACGCCAGTCGAATTTATCCCCATATATCAGCTATTGAAAATTTTCAATAAAAACCAAACAATACAGAAACGAGTCGGTTTGACATGGCCAACTAAATGGAATCAGCCCCCCTAAAATCTGTTCCACTCTGCCGTGCCTTCAAATGTTTCCACGCAACCTGTATTTGACCTCCGATCACATCCCTCAGCAATCTTACTAACAACAGGTTTCAATTATAAAACCTTATTAAATATGCAAGTGATACCCAGTTGTCGCAGGTCATCTATACGAGCATGCGCTGTGCTTATTAATTTGTCCAGCTTTTCGTGTCCTTAGTGTCATGCCAGCCGGTTACGAAACGATCTTATTCCGGTTTGTAGCTAAGCGTAGCAGTCAGGCTTTTCATTTCAGAAGGGTATAACTTCATTTAAGCGTTTTTTCTACGCTTGAGCGAGCCGCAATCCAGTTTTGGACTCTACAATCGAGCAGATGAAGCTTGTAAACGTGGCGTTTTTTTTACTCGGCTCTCTAAAACATTCGAAAAATAGCTAAAACTCCCTGTATTCCCCATTGTATACAGCTCCGGGTGTCGGACCTGTGTCAAATTATAATTGGTTCGCGCTGGCAAGCTTGAAATTGTAACGTCGCGGTTGAAAATGGATTCGACAAATCCGATCTTAATATTTTAATCAGGCGTGATAGTGTATGTCCACTCAAGCTGTTCTGAAGGAATAACGGCTACGCTGAGTCCCTGCGGGGGAACCAGGGAATGTATTAATGCAGAGAGGCGCGGAAAAGATCTATCAGTTCAAAATGATCAATGAAGTGGTCCATGTATACACTGCAATAAATGGTGAGTCAAATTGACTCTCTCCGAAATAGGCGTTTCGGGACTACACAAACCGAGTCAAATTCGACTTTACCAGAGTCTAATTCGACTCACTGAGCGACTCGGGTGAGTCGAATTTGACTCTGGCGGAGTCGAATTTGGCTCAGTTTGTGCAGTCCCGAAAAGCCTATTCCGGACGCAGTCAATTTGAGTCTTAATTTTTTTGCTGTGTAAATCAAGGGCGGACCACTTATCTTTGGGAATGTTTTATTAAAGCAAGCTTAAGGTTTGGGCAAAAACTTTGCTTAAGCTTTGACTTAGGCTTAGGCTTAGGAATATGTTTATGCAACTGTATATGGCCCTATTCTAGTATTATACTTTAAGAGATAGATTGGAAAAATCAAACTTGCATTGAAGTATAGAAAGTGGGCAAATTATATATCTGCAAAACGTCCAGTGCTGTGCAATTTATAACGAAATTTACATGTATTTTAAAGCCAACAAATACCAACAGTATTTTAAACACTGTTACCACGAGTGCATAATACTTTTTAACAAGAGTGTGCAACTCTGCGGGTCTCGCAAGGTACAAAATGTACCACCGGGTGATACGTTTTTGACCGACCCTCTCCCCTATTTAGACGAAGGGTCGTTGTCACATGCAATATCCCTGAAATAAACTGTAAGCGGAGCGTTTTTAATGCCGGATGGTGCCATGGTTCACAAAGGTTGTCTCCCTTCCAAATAAGGGGGTCGGTCAAAAACTAAACGCGTGTCGGGTACATTTTTTATCATAAGCTATAATTTAAGTTTAAGTTTTTAGCGAGTACAATTGTCACCAAAAATGCATTTTACTGCATTTGCAATTACAGATATGCTCGCAATCATACCAATGCTTAATATGCCTTCTTGAGTAAGCACCTCACGTTCATAATCCTATCATCTTTGTACCTCGACCATAATTTCCGCAATCAACGACATTATAGGCTTTCAAACCTAGGTTTACTGATTTACTGGAATCGGTGCCAGTTGAAAAACGTACACAATACACAGATTATATATAGGTTTATAGTAAAAATAACTCATTCATAACATTTTCTCAATGATCACAGAGTATACGCAAACTCATTGATCATTCTGTTACCTTTACGAGTCACACACTAATGATATTGGTTGAATGGTCTCCATAGTATTAATTTGTGGGGTAACGTAAAACTCGACAAAAGGTTAACTTTAGGAATTTAGCTATATTTAGGTCACACTACTTTAAAAGAGAAAATAGCCAGCATTGAGTTTATAAATAAGACAGAAGGTGCTATAGCCGGTGAACCTTATATATATAATATATAATATATATACATATATATATACATATATATACATATATACATATATATATAATACACGATGTTTTTACAATTAAACAGGAAATAATTTGCATTTCATGACCTAATTCTAAATCCGTAAAATAATATTACACCAACAATTTTGAGTTTTTTAATACATTATTTCGTCATTTTCGTTTTATTTTGATCTATACAACGCTTGACCAACGGTAGTAAATTAGTATTTTGGATGGAACATTATGTAAAACGAAGATTTTTAATCTCTGAGATCCGGGAAATAGTTTTGAACGATTGCTTAAAAGTTATTTATTTTGTCGCTTCAGAAACTTTACCAAAGGATCTATTTTTCCCTTTATCCTTTCCCTTGTCTACGCCCCTGGTCTCAATCATAATAACTCACAAGTCGACGCTTCAGTATTCAAGAATGGGTAATATATTGTTTCATTGCTAAACAAATACGCCCCAGTAACCATTTGATGCAAGTTCCGATAAGGAACACGGCGGGACCGTGGCTCCTTAAATTTGGCTCGTACCCCCCAAATAGACTCGGTCTAAAAGCAACGAATCATCAATTGCAATTGTAACGCCCGTCTCAGAAATATTCGCCCGCCCCCAAATATAATTTTCTGCGGACGCCCCTACTTCCGTGGGATATAGACAACTGAAAATTGAGGAACTGGTTGGGAAACCTGACACTTAATACTTTGCTCGTTTGCTGCTTGTCTTTAAGCTACAGTTTTAAATATATTCGCTCTTAATCATATAGTTTTGTTTGAGTATAGTAAATATTCGATCATGCTAAATAGGACAAGAGCCTCTTTCCTAATTAATGACGTAGTCCAATGACGAATCCACAAATTTCTGACGTGGGCGCGACAGTGACAAAAAGCGTTCAAACGAAACGAGCAAATATCTAAACGCAATCACAGTACGAAATCCAAAAGTTTGGTTTTAATCCCGATTCTGCGGTCGGGGGGGCAATTACTGGGTAACTCTCTTAGATCTGGCAGTGTGGGATTTCCGCAAAGTATTGTCGTTGGTTTTGACTTAAAATATTTTGCACTAATCGGTCTAATGCACTCATAAATCGTTACTACTAAGTTTATTCTAAAACGTCTGTAAAAGTGCGGTTTTTGGCGTCTTCAAAAATTACAAGCACATTCACGCCACTTATCCTGGCTTGTAAACGCCCCGTTCGCTTCGAGAGATTATATGCTAGACGAATATTAGATATTTGAATACTGTACTGTCTAGAGTTGCAACATTTAAAAATAAATACCCGGACCCGGAATAATTTGTTATGAAAACCCGGACCCGGACGCGGAATTTATTGAATCAAAAACCCGGACCCAGATCCGGAATTTTGCGGCAAAAATACCCGGAATAACCAGAATACCCGGACCCGGATGCAACTGTAGTACTGTCCCTTAACCGATAGCCATTTGCTTAAGTAGTCTATCGCTACAATACAAACAAAAGTTGAAGCTTGCATAGAAGCATTCATTAAGTTTTCGTACAAGTTTGCCACAACTGCGCTAGCGGATGTAAGCGGTACAGCGAAGATATATTTGCCCCCGAAATTTCTGAAAAAACACGGAAACGGTACTAGTACCGGATGTAGAATAAAGCGTGAGTGGTCTAAGCTTCTCTCGCCCGTTATGCACTATCGCAAAAACTCGTTTAGATGTGGTTATCCCCTTTTGAAATGCAATTTTGAGTTTCACCCAAGCTCATTTATCATTAATGCTTTGGGCACAACATAGCTTGTAGTAGTTTTGGCTTTTTGCCCTCGAACATATCGGCCCATGTGACTTTAAGGGGCGTCCAGGTTACTGGAGGGTCTATAAAAGAGTAATTTTAGATTCTAGATTACATTTTTTGCTTAGGCTTAGACTTAGGCTTAGGAACACATAGTCTTGCAACGCTTAGGCTTAGGCTTACGAATATGCTTAATCTACTGTTACGCCCCTTAAAGTAACATTGGCCAGCATATCAATGGCGGATCAAGAAACGTTCCCAGGGGTCTACAGTACTACTGGCTGGATGGACAAAAGGGTGCCGCATTGGCCGTTTCGCGTTAATAAGTTTGTAACTCAAATTGCTCATCGAAACCTAAGCTTGTGTTTCCAAATATGTATAAGACAACTACAGTTGAAAGACAAGATAGATTTGTACAGCACGGGCTTATAGATACACAATTTTTCCTTCACAGATTCAAAAATAGTTGACCAGGGACCACACGATATATAATACCGAAAAAAGCTAGCAAGCGAAGTGAGCGAGAATCCAAACGCAATTTTAAACCTAAATCTCAACGCAAAATTTTTGGTTTTAATCCTAGTTGGGGGAATGGTCTGGGTGTCCCCTTGAATCGGCGATTGTTTTATATTAAATGAGATAAGCAATAATCATGATGAAGTTAAATTTGACAGGAAATTTTAGATAATTCACTTTTCAATCCGCAAAGGTTTCGACGGCAACTGTAAACGCGACAGATACCATGATTAACGGCGTGTGACCGTTCCCAGCCAAAAATAAACTGGCTCTTGTACGTTTGTTCTCACACTTTTCGAATTCTTCACGCTTTCGCTTAACTACGACTTTGGCGTAGGCTTTAGGTTTAAGCTCTGTTTAAGTGTGTGGAGGAAATGTTTAAATGTGGCAAGAAATTATTATGCAACTTCCACAATATAACATGCGTACACCAGGTGACTTTTGAGGGGTAGTGTCATGTACACTGAAGCCAAAAAAGCTTCTGTATACCGGACACTGAAGCCAAAAAACTTCAGTATCCCGGACACTGAAGCTTTTTTGGCTTCAGTATCTTGGATGCTGAAGCTTTTTGGCTTCAATGTCCAGGATACTGAAACCGAAAAAGCTTCACTGACGCCAAAAAGCTTCAGTATACAGGATACTGAATCCAAAAAGCTTCAGTGTCCGTGAGACTACCTCCTCAAAAGTCTTCTGGTGTACGCATGTTATTGTTCAGTTGCATACCAAAATGAAATCAATCGAAATTGGGGACAAAGTAAAGAACGGGGTCTGAACAGTATTATAAAAACATATTGCTAAGTCTAAGCCTAAGCCTAAGCGGAAGAATGAGTTTATTCCTAAGCCTAAGCCTCAGTCTAAGCCAAAGCCAAGCTAAAAAATAGTCTAAAGCTGAAGCTTACTCTTTTCTAGTCCCACACAAAAACGTTCTGCCCCTGATCTTTACATGGGCCGAAATAGGGATACTATGTTTATTCTAAGTTTAGGAATTATTTCTAGCAGAAAAAAATTGAAGAACAGATAACTGTGATAAAAGCCCAAGAATCTACACCAAATGCCTTGGATTATACTAGCGTATTTTAGCTTAGACCGGTTCCAAGCATTACATATGATACATAGCCAGGCAAAGCTTTTCGATGTCAAACTCCACCTTTGCGAATCTGTATAAAAGTATTTAGGAGCACAGTTGGTAACACAAGAAACCCCTCTGCTAAATATTATAGGGCGTGACCCCCTTTTATAGCTACGCCGTAAATGTTAACATTATTGCTGTGTGCCCCACGCCTAACACTTTGCAATGATCCCTTTTGAATATTAGTTAAAGTATATATAATTCTGTGTAAAAATTGAAAAATTAGCATATTGATTAGCTATACTCTCACGTTTTCTAAGGAAAATCTAGTCAAAACAGCAACATTAAACCGCCCATGTATAGAACACGGCCGGATCATTTTCCGGCGGGGCTGTAATAGAATTAGTTCAAGCTTTAGACTAAACTTTTTTGCTTAAGCTTAGGCTTCAGGCTCACGCTGAGGACTAGGCTCTTCCTTACGCTTAGGCTTAGGTGTCGGCTTAGGCTTAGGCTTAAAAATATGCTTACACTACTGTTCCGGCCCTGTCCAATACATTGGTCATTTAAACTATTTACTTCAAGTTAATTTTTATATTTTATTGTTTTCTAAATCATTACCTTTAAAGTTAATTTTTATATTTTATTGTTTTCTAAATCATTACCTTTAAAGTTAATTTTTATATTTTATTGTTTTCTAAATCATTACCTTTAAAGTTAATTTTTATATTTTATTGTTTTCTAAATCATTACCTTTAAAGTTAATTTTTATATTTTATTGTTTTCTAAATCATTACCTTTAAAGTTAATTTTTATATTTTATTGTTTTCTAAATCATTACCTTTAGAACTGTAACCGGCATTAAAATAAGCTTTTCTGCTGACTGAACGAGGATCAAGCAGTATCAGCATGTATGACCCGTAATTTTGGCCAAAATTTACCAAACATTTCAATTCACAGTACAATAATGGTACATATTTAAACAAGCCTAATTTTGCGAACTCTTGATACTTTACCGCACAGGCATGGCTGACGCTAAATGTGAGAAATGTATACAAGAGCTGGTACATTGAAAATGTTTTCGTTTCTTTGAAAACATCCGTTAGCAGTCTTTATGCTATGTTTCGGAAGCTCCGTTGAGTAATATTTGAAACTGGCGTTCTACATAGCAATTAACCCACTGCCCGTCACATATTTGCCGGGTTTAAAAATAATAACAACAACAACAAACAAGCGTTCGCAACTTTGTGACAGACCGAAAACTATTGCGTGCAAAATCTAATTTTAGCGCTCAACGAAGCGTATTTATTCAGCAAAACGTCACGTTTGTTTCTGTCAAATGTAGTACGCACAAAACTAGCACCCTTCAAATATTATTATTGCTTGGATCGGCAATTTTAACACAACTCAAAAATGCATCTCTAAGAAATGTTGTAAATAAAATAGCGCTGGTCAGACAAAAATTGCCAAATATTTTTAATTCAAGCCAGCAACTGGTACACAAATTCGAAGCAAGCGTGAAAATGCCAGACCGTTTAAGAGATTCAACCAATCCGGATCCCGTGTTGTATTTTGAATACGATGCTAAACCAAAAACAAAAACTCACAACAACCAATCAAAGTCCGTAACTCATAAAAATAAACGATAAAAGAAAGTGTACGTATTAATAGTATAATATATACAATATAGTATATAAAGGCACCATTGGGTACCACGACAATTCGTCGCCCGATAACTCGTCATCCGACAGCTTGTAAATCCGAAATTTCACCGACTCGACCATTCATCGCCCATCATTATGCTTTAAGGATTACGCTTAGAATTTTGCTTAGATTTTCAACGCAATTCGAGCCGATGATGGCTAACTTGCTTCTCGGCCTTGGCTAAGCCAATGCTCCAGTGGCGTCCGTAGAAAATTATATTTGGGGGCACCGAATAATTTTGGCCGGTCCCTACAATTGCAATTCAACATTGGTTACTTTTAGACCGAGTCTATTTGAGGGACGATCAAGCGAACTTGGAGCGGAGGCACGGCCCTCAAATACCCCCGTGGGGACGTCTTTGCATTGCTCAAAAATAAGTACATATCAGAACAATTAGAAAATTAAAAAAATTAAAAATTAAAAAAAAAATTAAAAATTAAAAAAAATTAAAAATTAAAAAAAATTAAAAATTAAAAAAAATTAAAAATTAAAAAACTTAAAAATTAAAAACTTACTTCGTTTCTTTGTTCGAATACATCGTTGAATATGATCGGTGACCCCGCCGCGTCGCGTTGCAATGGTAACAAAACTGAAACAATACGCCGGATAAATTTGATCGAACAGGTTACATTCAAAAACAGCTCGTGGTTGATCGAGTGAAATCCGATGCTCAGCTAAATAATCAAGGGTTGTCGGTCGATGCATCAGGTTGTCTCGATTATCCATGACGGCGTACAGGCGAATACGGCCATCAAACGCTCGACAGTCCAAATCCGTCACGCCAGCGGGACCGTGAAATGTTACGCCAAAGCCGTGGCCGTGGCACGGAAATATGGTATCTTGCATTGTAGTCAAATTGTACGCGTCATAAAATTTGACCTAAAACGTAAACCGGTACGTATTATACAAACTTATAGTTCAAGCGTATTATTAACCTTGTGTAAGTAAAATTGTAGACTAATGATGTCCCTTTGATATAAAGCAAAACGATGGCTTTTCTGTTATGATACTGCCTCACATGTGGCGTTTATTTCTCTAGCGACCCCAGCTGCACTATCTTGCAATGGGCAGGTCCGAATAATTTAAATGCGCCAAAAGGACTGGCTGCGCGACTGTCTATTGACCTGACAATCTTACAAGATACACGTAAGCCAAAGCATTAACCCTTTATCACATGACTATTTTCTATTTTCCCTGAGACTTACTTTTATGCTAGGATTCTAACTCCAGTGACTGGAGTGGGAGGCGTTTACCATCACCAATCAGCTATAGGAGGTTGACGCTCGAGCCCGAGGGCGCTTTCACGTCTTATGGTGAGTTAGTACTATATACGTGTTGCAATTGTTAAAACTGTGCTATATATTATTTAGCGTATATACACTGCGCCCAGTTGCCCATGATCAACTCTATGTAAGAAGGGGTTAAATACTACACATTAATGTAATTACTCACTTGAACAACAGGGCTCGCAGAAATGGGAACATCGGTTCCGCGGCGAATCAAGTGTAACTTATAAAATCCAGGCAATTGAAGATATTCACAGTCAAGAGTAATGTTTCTAAGCGAAGACAGTTCACCTGTAAATATAATAGATTGAATTTTGAAATTGAATTCTTAACTAATTAGAACTAGGTAAACTCCCTAAAAGTGTTCTGGAGTCTCCTTCTATATGGTTGGCAGTAATACGCGTTGTATTAATTGTTTAAAAATAATTCAATTCAAAACTTTAGTCACAAACTATAAAACGTAAAGTTACGTATTGGTCAACGTTTTAAAGGCATACTTGCTGATAACGCGTACATACCGTTTTGCCAGAAGGACACATGTCGTGATTAAAGCTTGCGTTCACTATAATCAGTTCTACACACTATCAATTGTCAAATACATCCAAGAAAATAACAATATTCATGCACATTCTTTTTATAGAACAGACATTACTTGTGTGAATGTTTGCAGTACTGTTAATATTGTAATATTGCTTAAAAATACGTATGTGGGGCGTTGCAGCTTTAATAATATAAATAAGTGCAAAAACAAATCAAAAATGATATAAAATAAAAAAATATACTTTGCAATATATCGCTGCCACCTTTCTACTCATCAGAGGGAACCGGAAACGCGTACGACTACGACAAACCGGAACCGAGTGCGATTTAACAAAAGTAAACACTTTTGGTGCAATTCGGGTCAAACTCGAAAAAAAAGCTTCAGAGAGTATACATAAGTAGAATGATATTCAAACTACGTATGGTTCACCTTCAATCTGTACTCGATGGCTGCTACAAACCTACCTGACCACACTGGCTTCGCGATAGTTTCAAATCCAGTAGTTTCCATTGAACGCAACAACACCAGCTGAACAGAAGTTGTTGTGCTACTGTTTGCGCCGAGATTCGTTGGTCGGCAAATATTTGAGCCAAACACGACTGTTACCGGAACCGGATCTGCAAGTGCGATAGCAGATGTCGGAATGTCGAGCGAAATATCGGGCCATATCACTTGAATTGGCTAAAACGATATGATCACAGTTTTAATATCTAAAAATCAACAAACACCAGCATTATAAACTGAATCGATCCACGAAGTTCATAAGTCCTAGGCATATTTCAGAAACGGATTCTGTTTTTAATATCCATTTACGGATTTATTCAAAACGGCTTGCGTATCTGCTGTAATCTTGACCATTGTTTATCAGGCGCGTGTCCCGGACTTCACGTTAGTAGGGTACCATCGCCTAAAAGACAAACTTTTCGACCTTTAGGATCCGTAAAATTATCCTAAATCTTGGTGAATGTGCTTTTTTTGCGTTGTATCACTAGAAATTTCGGGACGTGTTATAGTCCCTCGACCCTGTCTTGTATGTGCCCTGTGTTTATTGTAGATTAGTGCAAACATTATTTTATGCATGATACCAATAAATCCATGAAACTTAAAACGACACATCCGCCTTTGCACGCCTAAAGTGTGGCTTGTATTCTATTTTGTGTGTAGCATCTATCAACAGTTGACGATCAGGTAACCTCAGACCAGTAAATAGAAATATTAGTTTCAACGCAGTCTATGCAATTATTTTAACTAAATTCTACATGCATTATGAGGTAATACAGAAATTCTGCAGTTTCTTTTGTTCGAAAACTTATTACTAACTGGTTATAGGTGCTACACATTGTCGTCAATACGACTCAGTACCTCCGATCGGCCTAAAATTCGCGTTGGCTGTTCCGGATGTCGCAAAACAATATACCAGATCCCAGGTGCGTTAATGCAATCACACGAGAATTCTACAAACGGATGCGGGGTCAAATGTGAACAACGTAGTACGCCTTTCCGGCCTTCTGGTAATCGTATAAACGAGGAAACACGGGGAGTCAAGGGTGCTGGCACTACAGAGGGGTGGCTGCTATTTTTCAACAATTCCACCGTAGAATATAATGTTGGAGTACGGTATCCAGTCTGCTTAAGAGTATAATTTGAATTTTTAAAATTGTTAAAATAGACAGGTAATCTTGTAGGACCAGTTGAAATCGGCGGAGATAAATTGAGATTATCACTTGAAATCACATGGTATAACTCGGCGAATAACGTCGGTGCAGGCAAGTTAGCGTCTGTGTCCCATTGAACAAATAGCGGCAGCGTGAACGCTTCGTATATTAACGGAACGTAAATTTCAATCATTTTTTTTAAATTAATGCTTAAAAACAATGTATTTATATTTACATATTTGTTACATATTTTATTTCTAAAAAATAAACCAAAATGTGACAAAATCAAACTACCAGTTGTGTTTTCCTATATGACGTACAGTTAAATTAAAACTGGACTACTGGACTTGGCTCTGAGTAGTATTTTAGGAATTGCAAATTGCAGACTCCCACATATATGAATATCTCATATTTCGTTTCATATATACAACATATACATAGATATACATATATGTAAATATATATATGTAAATACATATATATGTAAATACATATTATATGTACATATATTTCGGGGATCCACCGGAGTTCCTGTTCCGGACGAAATTCCTGCAAAAATTCAATTCCTGTTCCTGTTTGTGTTCCTGAATTCAAAGACGCACAAACCGGAATTTTTACAGATTTGTGTCAAATTATTAACAATCATTTAAATGCTGGAAATTTTGTCTTTGAAAAATTGTTATTTCAAAATGAATGTTTTTGCAATTATATAGTTCAATTTTGTAATTAATATGTTTATGGCATGTTTTCGAAAAATTTGATAATGAAATGGGTGAAAATTCCCTTAAGCCATTTTTGACAACTTTTCTCAAATTTCGAGCAGTAATTCGGTGATGCTATTTCAAATTCCCGTTCCGGTTCCTGTTCCGGTTCATGCAAAGAAATTCAATTCCTGCTCTGGCAAAATTTAGTTCATGTTGGAACCCTGAATAAATATTTAATATATACATACATATATATATGTACATATATATACATACATACATATACCTATATATGCGTCAAACTCTCAATAATAATTTTGAAACTCAAAAATAAAAACTTTTACTCACAACCCAGAAACGCCTACTCGATGTAATCCCAAACGGTTGTTTTTCTAACGAAACCCGCAGCAACTTATAGTAGCAGCTCAAACTCAAAACGGCTCTAGAACTGACTCTATGACACGTCTTGACTAATTTAACGCATCATTAATTTGATTTGAAGAGATGAATGTGATTGTGCCCCATTATGACTGCACACAAAAAAGTATTTCTGAATTTATTCAGAAAAGTGTTTTCTGTGGCAAATCTGAAAAGTTTTGCTGATATTTAAGACAATTTTTCTAAAATAACTGGAAAACGTTTATTTTCAGACTTTATTTCAAAACGTTTTTTGAAAACATTTCTATTATAACAGAAATACTTTTCAAGTGCACCTTGCAAATCATATTTCTCAAATGTAAGAAATTTTTTCTTGAATATCAGAAATATTATTTTGAGTGTGGGCCTTTTGTTTATGTTGTATAACAGACCTTCCCACTAATTCTAAGACCGAACCTAAGAATCCAACGTGAAACATAAATAAAAGCGTAATCGTAAGCCTAAGCCTAAACTTTCCAGTTTCTTCGTCCGCCGGTCTCTGTCTTTAAATTAACGGGCTCTTATGAACAGGGAGCAGTATTAAAATAGGCGCAACCTATTATGGTTCGAAAAGATACTGTCAGAAGTATTGCTGGATTGAACCCTTACTTTGGATAGCCATTCTTGGGTCGCCTGAAGGTGAGTTAGAATTATTAGTGGAGATAACATTGCTAACTCAATCGAGCAAATCCAGACCCGTAGCCAGCTCACCTTACTAGAGGGAGCGGGTGCTGAAATGATTTCAGATAGAGTGTACAAGGGTTTTCGCTTTCTTACAAGCAAATCTGAAAATTTTCTAGGAGGAGGCCAACTTTTTGCAGGAAGCCCTGAACCCCCCTGGCCGTCCATTGGTTACGGGCCCGAGCAAAACACACGAGTATATAATAATTACTCCTGATGTCAATGAAGATTTAAAACGTTAGCGTAATCATCCATTCCGAGATGTTAAATTTGCACGAACAGAAACTGCGATAGAAAATTGAAAATTAATTTCGCTTTGATCTCTGCAGTGTAAAAAACAATCACAAGACGAAAAAGAACTGCTATGAATGACTAAGCTAGCATATAATGGCACGACTGTCGTAATCATGCTATCATTGGCTTATTCAAGGGGGCCAGCAACGCCATAGCTTTCTAACACGGGTTTAAATTAGCATTTTTGTAAAGGATTAGCACTAAAATTGCGTTTGGCTCCTCGATCACTTCGCTCGCGCAAGGTTTTTGCAGTAATATATAGCGCAGTCCTATGCTAAACAGTTTTTGGATCCGGCGCTGCATGTAGCCACAAGTAGACTATGAACCTACTGTGGTGAGCTAAATAAACATAGAGGATATAAGAGGGGTTCCTATTTTGAGTCTCAATCAATGGTAAGAGTCTATATCTCTAACAGAGTCCGTTCGCGGATAGAGTCCATAATTATAAGTAGAATCTGTCAATAGACGAAAGTAGAAAAACGGCCTAGACTGCTCGAATATGTAACAGACACTCAGACAACCCGCATAAATGTTATTAAATCCAGAAAAAAGGTTAACGGACATGGCAATCAACAAAAATACTCTTGAAAGATTAAGTTCTGCCTAAAAGAAATAATATAGAAAAGAGTGTAGGGTTCCAATAAAATGAGGTGTATTAAAAATAAGTAATCCGTAACCAAATAACAGGGGTATTCTTTTGAAAGGCAAATTACATATCAGTCTCCCCCTTAATTGGGTCTCAACAGTAAACATAAGAAAAACATCTATTAAATGATTCACTTCAACGGCTTAATGCCTGTAATATTCTACCGGATATTACGAAAATATGGGTAGCCTGCAACCGGATTCAGCTTTGAGAACAATTTCAGCTAAAACATTCCTCATCAAACTATATGTGCTTATGCTCCAAACGATCAGACAAAATAGCATACCTCAAAACTACAGCGCTAACCAATATATTGATTAAAAATATGCAAAAACTCAACAAAATGATGGAATTATCATTTTGCCATAAAAATAAGTGTAAAAATAAATTGTTTTCGACTGTAAAACTGAACTTTGCAACGAATCTTGCGCATAATTTCAAAGGGGATAATTATTTTACGCTTTCATAAGCTCGAGCGCACATCAGCAAACAAAGTGCAAATGATTGAGTGTAACTTTGACCTGATGCGATATATAATTTCGTATAAATGGTATTTTAGATTTGTTATTTTATTAGAAGAGAACTTGTTGATTCTAAAATCTTTATGTTTTACGTATATCCGCAGAGTTTATTAAATATATATACATATATATATATAGATATATACATATATATAGATATATATACATATATATAGATATATATATATGTATATATATATATATATATATATATATATATATATATATATATATATAACGTCTCAATTAATAAACACAAATTTCACAAAAACTGCAATTCACAGATTTTGAGAACAAGTCAGCATGCAATTGAGTACTTGAGTAATTATCTTTTAAACGTCACCCCTCCGTCCTATTAAATGTCAAATGTCAGACGACGTGCTGAAATCAAAACCCGGGTGAACGCTGTACCATGTAATCTGGTACACCAATCATGATCACTGCTACTACTACCGGCACATATTCTAGACATTGTTAACTATTTTATACTGTTAGTGATAGGCGGTTCAAAAGACTAATGCCGCTTTGGTTCGGCTAAAACCGGATACACACAAGTCTGGTGTATCAGGGGCGTAGTCAGCGATTTCAGTTTGACACAATGTACCCGTCGAGTTCTGCGTGAGCGAGTTCAGCGAGCGAGAATATATTTTTTGACCGTTGGAATCCAGCAAGTTATTTTGATGCTAAAATATCTTCTATACTGTTATTCGTCTAGAAATTTTATACGAAATATACCCCCTAAGCTGTTCGTATATATTACCCTGGCATAGGGTATGTATATAAAGGCTGATTGGGGAGCCGACAGACTTATACCATTCACAGACAAAGCGTATCAAAACTCTGTGGCAATGTTGTATGCTGCTCGGTAGATAATCTATTTAATTACGTAACCATAGACAAAACATGAAACTAAACTTTTCTAGCGGTGAAAATCTGAGTTGAACGTGGATAGGAACTGGAGCCGCGTTGATTGGAGCGACGTACCCAGGATTTTGGATCGGTAGGGTCCGGTAACGAAAACCCGGCTCTTACAAATATGCCGGTTGCAGTTTTAGCATGCATTCATAGGTAAAATGCTTATAGTGACCAAATGTTACTATACTGACCCGAATAAAGAGGAGTGACTGATATTTAATTTGCCTCTTCAGAGGATACAACACTCGCTATTTCGTTCCGGAGTGTTGTTATTTGTTTTGCAGTCCAGCTACAGTTATTTGAACCGAACCCGTTTAACTTATATGAAAGCCATTTTGCTTATGTTCATTACTTTATAGGAATATACTTAATTTGAAGATTCGAGTATGTTGCTATGAATATAGGTAATGTTATACTTTGAGTAATGAGTCGAACTCTGTGCTCAATTTGATTTGGTTTAGGAAGCAGTTGTACAATATAATTGATGTTATTAACGTTTATGGGCTAGCAATTTTACACTTTCCATTTATAGACTGTAGAAAAATACACTCCTATTGATTGAGTCTCAAAATAAATACCTCAGACTCTTTTACCACCCGCCTCTTTTTGGGATCACCACAGTATTGACAGTAAATCAAAAAAACATTAGAAAAATGGTTAGTAATCTTAAAATGGATAAATATGGTCTGACTCAGAGCGCTAGAAAGACTGTGTATATTTATTTTGAGGAGTTTTAAGGCAACAGATGCTACAATAGGGTAATATTTTTGTAATATGCAATGCACGGAATAGCGGCCAATGTATAGAATAGAGCCAAGCTTACGCTATTTTACATCCACAGAACACCGTTCTACCCCCTGATTCTTAAATGGCACGGAATGGCATATAATCTGAAAGTGGGTCCAAAACTTAACCCAAAAATTGTTCTAGGAACCTGAGCTCGTATCCTGTTCCCGTGGCCTTCCAGGTTTTACGCCCCGCCCCACTCGGCCATGCACCCCACTTCTAACTCTGAACGTACTGTTCCGAGTGCTCTATTTTTTACATAACACCGTCGGCTATAATACCGTTTAGCGAACGTTGAAAAAAGAATAACCAAAAAACAATCATATAATAGCATACATTTTAATCGAAGTGTGACCAACCGGAAACGGATATAAAAACAAAAAGAGTAATATCCGGAGCAACAACAGAAACAATGATTTCAATATATATAGAGGCAAAACAGTCGAAATATCCCCATAGAGAGTTGGATTTAGATCCCGGAGGTGAATGTGGAAATTGTTGACGGAGCCCACGAGATATATATTAGCGAAAAAAAGTTGTAACCAAAACGAGCAGTTAAACGTCATTTTTGGTTACTAAATTTAACACCAAAAATAGCGGTTACATCTCTGCTGATTGGCCTACGCCTTGGATTATCCCTCCTTCAATCAGCCAATGCAGATCATAGGCTCAGATTAAAAGTTTGGCAACTATCACAATACATCACAACAACACTGCAGCAGTATTGCAACAAAATTGCAACTTATCGCTAAACAACATCGATCAATCATTTGAAAGGTGCCTAGTACCCCTAGAGAAAAGGTAAATACAAACTAATTTAAAAAGTTGACAAATAAAATCAGAGGGATATAATTATATACAATGGTAAGGTTTCGTTGGAATGAGGTGATCAGATGGCGTAGCGCAGGTAGGCCTGGTTTGTGGTGCACTGAAGCGACCTGCTTGGAAGGTTGGAACGAAAAGCATGAAAAGCTAAATGAATGATTGGTATGGGATTAGGCAGTTTAGCTCTCGCACAAATTTAACCATAAAAGCTTAAACCTAAGGCCAAACCTATGTCTAATCCTGAAGGCTAAGCCTGACGCAAAACCTTAAGACTAAGCTTAAACGGTTAATAAGGCTGTGCCAAAATTTGAAAATTTCAAAAACTGATGGTTCATGTGCTCAAGAGCCGGTATTTTTACCACGGGAGTATACTTGGCTTACCTAATTTTAAAATAGTTCTAAATAACATTTACAACGTTAATTTTACCATTAATGGTACTTTTATTCCAATTTTATTCAAATTTTTATTTATTGATTTATTTTTTCATCTCACTGCGTACTTGCTTTATGGGTTGCGCTATACTTTTGTTGACGTCCGGCGTCGTCCGTTACCCGTACGGCGCTGTCGGTTACAGTGCGGTGTCATGCGCAAATAACTCACGTACGATAACGCATGGTGCGAACGGTGACGGACGGTGCCGTACGGATGACGGAAATGACGGACGGCGCCGTACGGATGACGGAAATGACGGACGGCGCCGTACGGATGACGGAAATGACGGACGGCGCCGTACGGATGACGGAAATGACGGACGGCGCCATACGGGTGACGCACTGTGACGGACGGCGCGTACGGGTGACGCACTGTGACGGACGGCGCGTACGGGTGACGGACGACGCCGGACGTCAAGTACATCGCAACCCTAGTAAGGTTTTCGTTATTTCAAGCTGTAAATATTAATTTAGAACAATATTCGCTAAGACAACGTAATATAAGCCGACAAGTTATTGACAATATATCCGCAATCAATATCGGTCTCGCTTTGATCCAGCCGGGCCCACTTGTTCCTAAATAACGTGCCCATATATGAACTTTTAGATAAGAAAAGTGAGTGATATCCCGTCTGAAAGCCTATTTAAGGTCCGCGTCTGCCAAAAAACCCTGGGACCGCTGTCTCGTTCTTGAGCAAACACAAACGGTGCTGTGTCAAAATCCATCTTACAAAGCGAGGGTGCTACATACCTTATAACTTGACCACTCTAGTACAGGTAAAAACCAGCTTTCATTTGCTTACTAACCTCAAAATACGTAGCTCCTAACAGGCTTAAACTGCGTTTGAACAGTGCGGCATAAAATATACTCAAATTTTTTTACACTTACCGGTTGCCACAAAATATGCCGTGAATACAGGTTTAGCTGTGGGCGGAGTTCATCAATAGTTTCACAGGATACCACAGGGCAAGACCCTGGTAAATCGAAATGTTGCTTAGTAGCCACGACTAATTAATTTCCACTCACGCGAGCTAACTTTTATTATAGCGCAGTGTGGAACTATTTGTCTAATTTTAAACCAGTTATCAGTGTCGTAAAATATCCATTTCCTATGGTTTAGTAGAGTTACCTATTTTGTGAGTACCGAGCCAGGTATGAGTACGGGCAAGTAGCCAATGGAGGGAGATCCAGGAGGGCCGGTCCTCGTGTAAAAGTTTTGCCCTCCCATAGAAAATTTTCAACTTTGCATGCAAGTCAACAAAAGCCCTTATATACCTCTCCTGAAAATTTTTTGAGCCTCCACTAGCAAGGTGAGCTAGATACAGCCAGTATGAGTAATTCAATGGTAGCGAGATATGTAAGGGGTGAGTTCAAAGCAAGGTAGGTGGCAATGGTTTTCAAGGCACTAGTACACTTTTGGAGGTCGTTATACAACGAGTCGATGATAAGAGTGTGCAATTTCCAAACACACATGTGGCTTAAAAAGCACCACGGGCGTTGCGTTTCGCCCGTACCCCCCTCCTTATTTAGGAGGGGTCAACTGCACACAGAATTCAGATAAACCTAAATCAAGAATATAATCAGACAATGTTTGCACTGTGCATCGTAAGATTATTTGCCTGCGTTCAAGGTTTGAACACCCCCCTAAATGAGGGAGGTAAGGGAAAATGCAACGCGTGCAGGGTACATTTAATGAATCCTACATTAATAGCAAACCTTTCTATAACCCGCAAAACAACGTAAGTATTTCTCCGTCACAGGATAACTTTATAAATACGGCATCCGATATAGCAGTCAACCCCCCTCGGCATTTTTGCAAACGGTGTTAGAAGCCCGTTTTCAAAATTTGTATAAAACGTAACCCCCTTATCAGAATCTTGGCTACGCTCAGAGGCGGATAAAAAAGATTTGATGTGGGGGCGGGGCGGGCTGGCACATCTTATGAGACGCAAAAATTGTAAGGTAGGGAGGGACCTTACCATTTTTTATCAAAAAATAATTCTGCGTGAAAAATTGTCATTTTTCTAAAAAAATTTTTGAGGGGAAAAATTGTAAGGTAGAGGGACATTACCATTTTAACAGAAAAATTTCCGACGGGGGCATACGCCCCCTCGCCCCCTCGGGATCCGCTAGTGGCTACGCGTCTGGTACCGCATGGTTAGCATAAATCGTGTAGCCCACATATATAAGACTTTAGCTATCACAACCACACGCAATTAAAAGTATCCAAATTAAATATTAACGTAACAGCGAACATTATTACCTTTGAAGCATTACTTCTCTCAATTCAAAGCTGCACTTAACTGCAATTCTAAACGGTTCTAAGAGTTCGTTACAGCTTTTCCTGGCGCGTGCCTTATTAATCTTCCACGGCGATTCCACCTGGTTCTTGAAAACCTTACGAGTGCCAACAAGTCGTAATCAACCATCTGTTTAGTTTTGGTCAGACCCGTAGTCACATAGGGGGTAGGCGGGCTCTGTCTTTCGAGAAAAATTTGATCCATCTCTTGAGAAAAGTTTCAATTTCGCTTTTAACCCCTTCTCACATTGAGTGGCCTATAGGCAACTCAGCGCAGTGTATATACGTTAAATAATATATATCGCACCGTGTTCAACAATTGCAACACGTATACATAGTACTAAATCACCACAAGACGTGAGAGCCCCCTCGGACCCGAGCGTGAAGCTCCTATAGCTGAGTGGTGATGGTATACGCTTCCCACTCCAGTCACTGGAGTTCGAATCCTAGCATAAAAGTAGGTCTCAGGGGAAATAGAAAATATTCATGTGAGAAAGGGTTAAGTCATCGGAAATCGTTGTATACCCTTTCAATTAAACGCTTAACACCTCTAACAATGTGAGCTGGCTACAGGCCTATTATAGACGTACGACCATAGCCAGCCGAATTGCTTGAAGATTACTTAATTATTCACTACTAGTCGGAAATTTCGCTAAAATTCTACTGCTAAAAAGAAGTAGTATTTCTGTTAGATTAATGGTCTAAATACTATTTTAGACAGCAAAATTTAAACTAAAACCAGGTATAAAATCAGAGTATAAATCAAATGAAGCTCTTTCCTGTATGCCAATCGTGCTCGTATAACTACTAATATCTTAGATAATTATAAAGTATACCTTAAAATTTGAAGGACACACCTTGCGGTGTGTTACGTTTGATAATGCTAATTTTTATTAAATTTGCATATACCATTTGTCTACTTTAAAATTCTAAGCGATTTAAGCTATTAATTTCTAGTAAGCCGTTATTTTTAGCGCCGATTTAGGGTTGCGCTATACTTTTGTTCACGTCCGGCGCCGTCCGTCACCCGTACGGCGCCTTCTGTCACCGTGCGTCACAGTACAGCGCGGTCCGTCACTGTGCGGAATTGTACGCATATCTCGTACAATAACTTGTAGTACGAACGGTGACGGACGGCGCCGTACAGGTGACTAGCAAAATTATACCACGGCAGGTCTTCAACAGGAGGATACGCCTTCACCTCCCGTCCCTAAATTCGCCGCAGTATCTCTGTTAAATCCAGCCCCACCAATCACTTATTAATAGCATCCGGAAATTTAAACGCCGACAACAAGAGGTTTTTGAGATAATCACGCGTTGACTTCAGCAATTCAAAAGCACAATATATAATTATAAATTAAACTCGTGTATATGTCCTTTATCTGTCTCATATTAAGCATACGTATAACGGATATCAAAGAAATATTTGGCTGCCCACACCTGGGTCGTCCGCATAAAATTATGTTTGGAGGGGCACCGAACAATTTTCGGCCACCTCTACAATTGCAACTCAAGATTGTTTGCTTTTAGACCGAGTCAAATTGGGTGGGGCATCAGCTAAATTTGGGGAAACACACCCCCCACAATACGCCCGTGGAGACGTCCGTAGCTTTCCAACGTTAATTTCAAGCTCCCAGCTCGAACAGTTGTATTTGAAAGAACGAGCGGGTCGAATCGCGGTTGCAGGTTAATATTTGAAACCCCTTAAACATTATAATAACAATAGATTATTTGAACAAAATTCCTTTTTTTTGGGGGGGGGAAGAATTTAGTTTAGACGAATATTATTTCCCTTATATCCCTCGAACTACGGTCACTCAACATATTAAATATGTATATAATATGGTAAAGTATACTGCGGTTTAGTGCTGGTCACCGATAAGCTATATTTTATACTTCTTGAGCAAATGACTTTTTACACATTGTTAATATATAATGTCCGACGGCTTCTAAATATATATTATTAGCTTTGGATTGGCTTACTACGATGGCGAATCCAAAGCGAGGCTCGAGAACTCGAGTCCTATTTTCGCATGCAAATTTTTAGGGGGGTGCAAAAATGGAAACCTGAACATCTCCTCCTACCCATTTGGCTACGCCAATGTGCACCCCTCGCTCCCCGTCTTGCTACGGAATCGTGTAGCAAGCAGCAAAGATGAAAATTCAGGCACCAATCAAAACCACTAAGTCTTGCCTACGTGAACTTCTCGTTGGCTTAGGCACTGGCATTTTTTCTTCGTTGGTGGTAAAAATTTAAAATAATAAACCCGTTAATTTTCATTAGCATCACACTGTAGTATTAAATTGAAATCTGTAGCTGAAAAGCACATTTAAATTAGGATTAACTATCGTTCTACAAAATCAGTTTTTTGAATTTTAAACGTCAAAAAGACTCGTGATCTGATTTCAAAATTGTTACGAATAAAATCGGATCTGCTAATTGGAAATCCGAGCCCTTAATCGTCCTGCTTTGAATAATCCTTGTGATATGTACCGGTACGCTCAAGTCATAAAGACCAATATAATTGCTAATATATATACATATATATACATATATTCTACAAACAAAAACAAACAGTGGTGTGTTCGTATAGGTAAAAGATCGAGGGTGCTAAGCTCTACATGGTAGGGGAAAACCATTTCTGGATGAATATGTACCCAAGACTTGCAACCGCGGAACTAAGTTTTTTGTTAACATGAAATTTTTCCATTGTTGGCTGACCCGGTTACCCCCCTGTTCTCTGTCTACTGGCTGGTAAACGACAGAAAACCAGAAATTACTTACCGGTTACCGGTTATATTTAATCGTCGTAATATTTTATACAAATATAGCCCAATAAACCAGGAAATCTCGCCAAAGCTAACAGCAAAAGCTGCGTGGTTTGATCTTTTATATGCTTTGATGGGATAAAACTGGATTATAGTACAAAAATAAATGCATAGTTTTATTGTGAATGCTTAAAATCTTGATTAAGCTTGAAGATAACTGTCAGAAATGATACAGATTATGGATATATAGGCTAAAGCCGATTTATTTTAGACGGTAGGTATCACCAACAGTCGATAATGACTCGTTTTACAAAACTGTGCAACTGGACACATTCTATGTAGAAAAAAATGTACACGGCACGTGTTGCATTTTCCCTGCCCCCTTGATTTAAATGGGACGATGCGGCATGAAACATGCTCGCATTATAGTTTAATTTAGGGGCATTCATATGACAGCGACTCCCCATGAAACAATAAGCGGGGTCGGCCAAATACGCCATTTTGTCATAATCCCCTTTTGGTATTGCAAATTAGAACAAAATGTAAGGGTGTTTAGGTTCACGTCAAAATAAATCTATTTCAACCTAAGAATTAATTAGGCTCTTGTGCACTCCCACCCTGTCGCAAGCTAAAGCTTAGTCTCGGGCTTTAACTTAGGTTTGAAGAGGCTTACGTAAACCTAATCGTACTAAGCCTAAGCCTTTCTCACCGCCTTTACCTAAACGTTAACCTAAGCGTATAAGCCTAAGCATAGTAAATCTTAACCTAAAATGTGAGTGAAGGCTGCAAGAGCGCAGAATTGTTACGCCCAAATTCCTGCTATCCGTGAACATGCATTATCGCCAGGTCCGTAGCCAGGGGAAACCTGATAGGTTGGAACCCAACATCTAGAAAACCAAGAAACTTTTTGACACTGCAGCAAAGGGGTGCTGTACAAAAATTAAGTCTAGCTTACCGATCGTTTCGCTTGCAAAGTTTTCTTTATAATCTTACGCGCACGGTAAAGGTGTGGATTTTGTGGATCTGGTAATCAGATCATCAAACCAACTTTTCGAATCCGTAAAAAAGCTTAAAATATTACTGCGAGACATCGAGTTATAAATTGTGTCAAGGTTAACGCTCGATTCGCTCCTCGCGAATTCTTCAAAACTCAAATGTACCAAACTCCTGGTTGCCTTGAGAGCCAGCCGATTACAAATTCTACATGATTACGTAAACTAGTATCAGCGAATCAGGTGTCTCAAAAAATATACTGTAAGCAATTTAATAAAGCAACTTCAACATCATACCTGATTTGAATAAAAAGGCCGAAAACAGCCTACAACCTACGCATTAATTCAGTCGGTGATTCATCACTGCCGAAACATACGGAGCCACGTTTAGCAAGGCGACGCAAAGCCCAGGCAAAACATACGAACCAGTAAAGGTTTTATATGAATAATACCGGCACACTGTAGCCTTTTAAAACCAACTAAAAAGAACCTGTTTTTGGCATTTTAAATAAAGTCAAAAAAAGGCTTAAGTCACCAGGTTTCGCTTCGTTTAATGGTGACCATATATGCAATAACCTAAATGATTTTAGCCAGGGACTCAGCCAAGCTTTCATTTCGGAAGGGTATAACTTCGTGTAAAGCGCTTTTTGCGGTCGTACGTAGCGAGCGAGAAAACGTTTTGCGACCTTCAGGATGATGCAACTGGCAAAATTCGAGAAATTTTGTAAATTCAATTTTTTTGATTCTCAAGAAATTCATTTGAAACTTAAAATATCCTTTGCATCAACAATTGATTAATGTTGTTTTGATGAGGCGAAATTTAACGTGACAACTGGTATATTTTGCCTAAAAATAAACCAGATTTTGTCGCGTTTATGTGCAATTTGAGGTATATTTTTAGATTTTTGTCTAAATTTAAAACATTTTACATTTTGTAGTGAAAAATTTGATCCTGTTTTTATAATCAGATACGATGATTAATCTTAGTATTTCAAAAATGTTTTCCTGAAAAACTATTATTCGAGTCTGGACTAAAAATGTGTAGTTTAGCTGTATACAATTAAAAACAGTACACTGTAAAAAATGGTGAGTCAAATTAACTCTCTCCGATATAGGCTTTTCTTGACTACGTAAACTGACTCAAAATTCGACTCTGCCTGAGTCAAATTTGACTCAATTTGACTCTGGCGGAGTCGAATTTTGGCTCAGTTTGTGTTTCAGGAAAAGCCTATTTCGGAGAGAGTCAATTTGACTCACCATTTTTTGCAGTGTAAAAATGTGTCAAAAGTATTTTGAAGTATATAAGTTAAGGAATAATACTTGAACAAATCCCGCTTTATTGCACGATCTCAAGCCTTTACTAGTGGCGGATCCAGAAATTCTTTAAAGGGAACGCGCGATATATAATAATATAAAAGGTTAAACGAGCAAGAAGCCAAACGCAATTTTAGTACTAAATCTTAACACAACATTTGATCCCAGTTGGAAGGACTATGACTAAAGGTGCATGTGGGTAATGATTTCTGTACCCAACCTGCGCTTGCACAGTGGAATTTTTTTACCCGCGGGTATACCCACGCAAAACCGATTTACTCGCTGCCTACTGCTGTCCATGCTTATTTTTTCTTTTGTGTTTCAATAACGTACAAATTCCGCATATTAAAATAATATTCTATGGTGTTGTCAATAAAGTGTTGTGGCTAATCTCAACACTGATAAGCTTGTAGTTTACATGCGAAGCAGGCAATTTTTTGACATTCACAAAAATAGCATAAAAAATAATCATTTACTCTCATGGTTTAATATAATGTACCTAAACCGAAATTCAAACTGGCGAAATTATAAATACATGAAAATACGCAGAAAAGCTTGCAAAATTGCAAGACAAAAGAAAAATTGCACAATTATGTCGTAGAGTTATTCCGTTCAAACTATGTTCTGACCATACAGACATAAGAAACTAACCAATGAGATTGGATTATAAAATACTATCAGTTTATTGGCTGTTACAAAATAGTACAGTTCGATCTGATTGGCTGAAGTGCACCTATTGTCAAAATGAGTAAACTTAAAACAGGTATATTGATAACAGCTATCAAGAATGAACGGCGGGAAATCGCTTTCGAATATTTAAGTTCTGATTCTTGTTACAGTCCCTTTTATCAGATTTACAATTTACGTTCGGGAATTTTACCGAAAAATATTGAAATTGAATCGGTACTAAAATTTATTATACTGAACCTGTATCTTAAGCAGAAAATTTATATCTCGTTTGTTGGTGTCGTATTTATTTGTTCAGCTAAATGATACAGTTAGGGAAGTAACAATTTTCTAACCATATTCCTAACGTTAACCCTAAGCCCAATAGTCAGTGTAACCGTGTAAACATTACCATTAAACTAAATCTGAGCCTAAAGCCTGACGAAAAATGAGTCTAAAAAGCCTAAGCCTACTCTAATGCAGATCCATAGTAAAACAGCTCGCTTCTCTGAAAGACATAAACTATATTGTTCTGAACGTACCTGAACAATTTGTACAAATCCAACTTATGACAATGTTAGGGTTGCGTTATACTTTACTAAGCCAGACGCCGCCGCGCGGCGGCATTCCTGAGGGGGTGGGGTCACTGACCCCCCTTTGAGTATAAAACGTGGCAAACGTTTTTGACCCTCCCACTTAGAAAGATAAAAAACTTGACGGCGTATTAGTGCTTAAAACGTCTGAAAGTGATAGGCATCGGTATTTTTTCATACCCGGATATCCGGCAGGTCTTGCAGGAAATTTATCCGGGTATCCGCAATTAACCGTTCTATTTAACAGATATCCGAAACTCGATTTTGCATCTTACGGTTTGTGAACTAAAATTTTCTTTTGTTTAGCGCTTGTTGTAACTTGTTGCTCTGAAGGAAGTACCCTGACCCGCAAGCAGATTGTTGAGCGGAAAACATACAATTCTAAAATAGTAATTTATTATGCAACTGCCTCAATAGTTTTGGGTACTTGCTTTACAAGATTGACACTCACTAATAAATACTTGCGTTGGGCATCTGAAATTGAGTTGATTCGGTTAAGGTTCGTCTGGTTTAAATCACAGAAACAGCGATTCTATCAAATGTCACCCTATCTTCGAACTATATATACATGAGTTGTTTTATGTTCCAAGAAGAATCATTTAAAATATACTTACACTTAATCGTGCATACCTCAGCCCATGTTACTTTTAGTGGTGCCCTGCTTACTCGACACTAGACTACAATAAAGTAGGCTAAATTTTAGGTTATTTCTTGTTTGAACTTAGGCTTAAGGCTTAAGCTTTGCTTTCGACTCGTGTTTGTTTCGCTGACGAGGCTCAAACTTAGGAATGTGTTTTGGCAGCGCCCATGTATTGCATGAGGAAAAGGATTAAAAGATCAAATTATCACAGGGAATTAATAAAAAATATTCATCACAAGGTCTGGTTAGGGTACGTAGATGGACCCCCTAAAAAGTATAAGATTTCGAAATTTTCCGACGTATTTGAGGGTGCTGAGTTTAAATCTGTTATTTTTATTCTTGCGGATGCTCTGGATCAAAAAATTTGCAACTTCGAAATTTCGGCCCGTTTTACATGTACGTAAACAAAAATACTTTACAAGTGCGCCTGTGCCTGAGTTGTATCATGTTGGCACAGCGCACCGTATGGTTCCGTTTTCAGCTTTTGGGTTGTGGGGTTGAATCCTCTTCGGGAATGAAAAAATTGAAAAACGGATATCATACGTTTTGTGAACAAAATACTTGAATTATAAGGTTAAAACAAAACCTGGTAGGTCTCGCTAATTGCAAAGAAGATGTAGAATATTTATGTTCGACTTAAAGAAAACAGTGATTTTTTCAATTAGCTAGTTTTTTTACAATGGTTTTTCCCCGCGATATCCTCAGATTTTGATCGTATGGAACATGGATGATTTGTTTAGGGTTTTTCGAGAAAAGAGATTGTTGGCACAGATGTTAGTGGATATTCGCGTGACGAAACAGATCAAATGCTGTCGAGTGCCGTCTAGGTTGAATCCATCTGAGGTTAAAGTTGTAGGTTTCAGTTCAATCAAGTATTTTATTATTTAATCAATGAAATAAACGATTTTTGTTCTTTGGGCCAGGCAGTATATCAGTATACTTGGCGAAAATGTGGTTGTAATTGTGCATGAGCTAAAGATTATTGCAAAATGGGCTTCCATATTGCGTGCGCACTAGAAGTGAAGAACGCGTTTTATATTTGTTTTGTGTATATATTTGTAGGGTATCAGTGATGGATTTGTTTAGCGCTGCACGCGTTGCCGCACGCAAACGTCTATAGGAACTGGTACAGCGTTTACAAAGTAACCTTTAAGTCTACAAATTCTGCTCCAAATTATGTTCTACTGAGCGCACAAGACGCCGGTCCCATGTGCAACGAACCTTTCAGGTATACGAAAGGCAAGAGTTAACCTTCAGATTAGGAGGTGTCGGCATAGTCGTTCATATCGATGAGAGTATTGTGGCACGACGCAATTATCAACGAGGACGACCAGTCCCGTGTCAATGAACTCCAGGGATCAACGGCACTAGACAAAAACGTGGGCTTTACTTTGGCAGGAGTGAAACCTTCTTACGGGCATCAAACCGTTAACCATTCGCAAGAATTTGTATATCCAACCAACGGGGTGTGCACCAATGCCGTCAAGAGCTACTGGACTCGCCTTAAGGAATGAACACGATATGCAGGCAATGGAAAAAGTATTCTTAAGTTGTGTGTCGAATTTATGTGGCGCGAAAGCTGTGGAAAACGTGGAAATGAACCTTGCAAACAGATGTTAGTTTGAATTGCACGCTACTGTTCAAAAACGTTTTGCACAAAATTGATTTGTCTTAATTTTCTATGTGTTAAATAAATTAGCGACTATGACCTTTGGTTTTTTCCATTTTTTTAATTCCCCCGAGAGGATTCAAACCCGCGACCCAAATGCTGAAAAGGGAACCCTCTTGAGCGCTGTCCGAACATCATACCACTCCGACACACCAGCATTCGCAAAGCTTTTTTGTTTACATGTTATGTACAACATGTAAAATAGGCCGAAACCTTGAAGGCGCATACTTTTTAACCAGAGAGTCAGTGAGAATAAAAATAACAGAGTTGAACTCAGCACCCTCACATACGTCGGAAAACCACAAAATGTTATATTTCCTAGTTTGTCGATCTACCGTACCTTCATACATTCATCCAAAACCTAAATTCATTCAATTTAATATAGTTCGGAACCAGCATTCTTAGCATTGTGGAATGGTTATCTTGCATTGACGGCACATCAGAAACTTAAATTTAAAGAATCTTTACTGTTTTAATTCAACTGCAACAGTTGATAATTTTTGTTTCGTCATCATCAAAATATAACCAATTAGTTGAACCATTGAAATCAACGATGCACCACAAAATAAGCTAATCGTACCGCCCAAATTTGAGAACAACGTCTCTGGAGAATACGACGGGTTTTCTTCAAACACAAATACCGCTTGTAAATTTTCCAGAACAAAATTTACCGTAGTGTGTATCGCTGTGTCTCGCTTTACCATATCCACTGACATCGGACTTGCATTTGTCAACGTCTGCTCGTGCGGCAAAAGTGACTGACTTTTAATCGTTACACTGTATAGCTCGGACCGGCAAACAGGAGGGCATTGTTTACCGCAAGTAATCCAAAAAGCTTCCAGAGCATTGGCACCGTGGGCTTGACTGAGAACATATAAAGAGCAGGCCGAGCGTATGGTACAATTGTTTGTCATATAAGTATCACACCACTCAGTGCAATTACCTGTCGGAAAATTCACTACTTCACACGCAAACCAACACTTCAACTGTAGTTTGGCATCCCAGTTACGACACGGTTCGTAACGTTTGCTGACGCGGTTCACACGGTAGAAGTTGACGGCAACATCATGTTGATGATTTGGTGTCACTTTCAGTACGTTTGGTGCAAGCAAACTATACGCGCCGTCACCAACTATAACTATATCGCGGTCTCTTGCAACATTTTCGATGTAATATTTTCCACTAACGTTATAACTTAGCGATAGACATTTATCATAGCTATCCATGAAATACAATGTGCTGTTTGACGATATGTTGTAGCATAATCCAAAATTTGTGAAGACTGGCACGGGAGC
Organism: Enoplolaimus lenunculus; assembly: GCA_030248215.1. Taxonomy (NCBI): domain Eukaryota; kingdom Metazoa; phylum Nematoda; class Enoplea; order Enoplida; family Thoracostomopsidae; genus Enoplolaimus; species Enoplolaimus lenunculus. The sequence goes on along the minus strand of JASANG010003360.1, from coordinate 18,430 downwards.
GGCAAATTTTTTACTCACAATGGTTAGCGTATACTCATTATCAAGCGCGATATGTTTCATCAAATCGACAATTGTTCGAAATTGTTGCGTTTTGTTCACGAACGCCGTTTGCATGCTGATTCCAACGCTAATATTTTGAGATTTCGGAACATCGCTAAGCGTGAACATTGAATTTTTCACACCGGTATACTCATCTTTAAACTTGGCGTCGTAAAATTCGTATACTGTTGTAATTCCAGCAAAGTAGAGAAAGTCGGAGCGATCAAAATTTAAGGTGGACACTTTTGAACGGTTCATCCAATTCGCAGGACAGTACAACGCGTAAAATTCTTGACCCCTGGAGCTTATTATCAAACTAGTCGTAACTGGTTGTTTATAGTATTCTAGGGAAAGCCGGAAAATTTGTATTGACAAAGCTGCGAGCGTTGATACGAGAATACAGCTCCACGCCACCCTTTGTACTGTTGTTTCTGCGTTGAAAAGTTCATTTATACCGTGAATTGATGATTCCGTGGCGAAACGTACCCTCATTTTGTTACAACTGCTTGGTACAGCAATCCCCACGGCGATGAATTTCGTTTGTTCAAATGCCTATTTCTGTCAAAAAATTTTAAATACGCATTGGCCAATCACAGTAACAAACTCGCTAATTGTTTCAGTTGTAATTTGTTTTGGTGTTGCTTTCAAACGTAATTATTCGGTTAAGACAAAAAGTTGACACGCTTATTAGTAGATTTTCTTTTCAATTGTAGCAATTTATGCCGTGAGAAACAATAGATTGGTCAAAATGAAAATATTCATTGTTCGAAAAATTAAAAATACAATCCAGTGTTTTGTCAGCCCACTTTATTAATATTTCGCTAATCATGAAGAGTGCCAACGAGATTGATTCGGCCAGTTGCAGTGTGAACAAGTCACAAACAACTTGTGTAGCAGGTGCTGAAATGACTGCGTAATCTCTACATCAGCTTCAGCATTGCAATTGTGCAAGCTAAAATGTGTTCATTTTTTGCACTAAATTGAACTGATCGCAGTGGGTATTCAACACTTTAATTTTGACTGTACAGTATTCGCAATATCTCAAAAGAGAAATGCTCTTAATAAAACCACTAAATCTATAAACCTGCTTGTTCAAACAAAGAAATATGAGTTTAACGCAAATGTTTCATTTATGTTCTAGCTTCACTTCCATTAAAACTGTAGAAAGTGTAACTTGAAACTTTTATTATAAACCTATTAATATTTGGAAAATGTATCTAAATGGTTAAAAGCTAAATTGATTGTTTGCATCGGCAATTGACGGCTTCCCTTAGAAACGAAATACTTGTACATAGTATGTGTGAATTGAAAATATTTTTATTAAATTTCAAAAGCCAGTTAGTGATTATGTGTTGCTCACGTTGTAACTGAGGCAGCCTGAAACACATCTGGTTCCTATTGCAGTACCGTGTAACATTATGTCTGCATGTTAATCCGATGTCAAATTAAAAAATTTAAATCATGATGTGACAGCGCCCGTTTGTACTGCAATATCATGCATTCTACATGTTGTCTGCGAGTATTATATGATATGTTTTCAAGTGGCGCATACCTGTTGTGACAAAACAAAGTTGTTCTATTGAATAGCATATGATACTAGAATTTACACTTGAATTTCTTGTATTTAGGAAGTTATTTAACGAAAGTATTGTCAACAAAAACGACCGAAACAAGTTTGAAAATTAACAGGTTTCTCGGCGGGTATAGACTGCCGAATTTTTTGTATGTGTTGTGGAATTTTGTTACCTCCAGGTTCACCAACGTCAGAAATTGTTTATCCGGCCCACATCTGCACCCGCCGGCAATGAGCAACTCAAGTCTGATGGTGCAAGTTAACCTTCTTACTAAAGAGCACACTGAACGAACAGAGCTTCAAACTTTGTACACAAAACACAATGTACAGTGTTTAACAATAAATACGCGTACGAGCAGTTACAAATCTCCACAAGACTTGAAAACCTTGCTGTACAGTATTAAGCTCTTATAGGCGAGCTGTTATGGTAAATATGGCCCATGTACTTTTAGGGGCGTCCAGGTTTCTAGTGGGTTTGTAAAAAAGTAGATCTAGACTCTAGACTCTAGATCATATTTTTTTGCTTGGGCTTACAAGCTTAGGTTTAGTCTTAGGCTTAGGAACACACTTTTTCAATGCCTAGGCTTGGGCTTAGGAATACGCTTTAATCTACTGTTACGCCCGTAAAAGTAACATTGGCCGTAAATACTATATTTCATGTATCTGAGTAGTTAGGGGTTCTACGCGAGGTTACCATTGTACATTTTGCACCAAGCGAAATCAGGTAAGTTATACACTTGTCAGTTAATTTTTATTATTGGTTATACAGATACTAAGATTGCTTATTCGTACACGTAAATGCAGAAAATATATAAATACTAAAAATATAAACTGAATTAAGGTTTATTAGCCACTTTTGGTGCTAGTGCCAAGCCCAAATTTTATCATATTGTCTTATAAGGTATATTTGTGTGACGGCTAATGTTACTTTTAGGGGCGTGGCGTTTTCCCGTGATACAGTGAGACACAGGAGTGTAATAGGGGCAAATTCATACAATCCTGCCGACAGCAATACGGGCAAATGGGAAAACGGGACAGCTGCAAATTATGCTGGAAATCGGGACAGGTTTGATTCGGGCAAATGGAAAAACGGCACAACTGCAATTTTCAGTGGGAAAACGTGTACACCTGTGGCTTTGGCAGCCAAAAGTGACTTGCATATCAGTGGATTTTAATACCTTTTATAAAACTGTGCTAATTATTTTCGCTGAAAACACGGGTAGAGTTGAAAATTTCTGAAAGATGCGATACGGAAAGGATTGAAAAATCAAGTTTGATCATAATGTCTGGCCTGTGTGGGTTACCTTTAAAAATTTCGAAGGCAGGTTTCTTGTATTGCAAGCTGAAACCGTGTCTAAAGACACCAGTAAAACAACTGGCGGATCGAGATGGGGGGAGGGGTAGCGTACACCCCATCATCAAAAAATATGTTGTGGTAAAACTGCAAGAACCGTGTATCTTACAATTTTTCCCCTCCTGTGTTTCATAACATGTGGCAGCGCCTCTCCCAACAGACATTTCTAGATCAGCTACTGATAACTCGCACAAAGCAGAGTCGAATTTTGACTCAATTTGTGTAGTCACGAAAAGCCTACTTCGAAGAGAGTTAATTTGACTCACCATTTTTTTGCTGTGTCAAACTTCTGTCCATTTAGGTTAAGAATAGGTGAATTTTTACTGCTAGAGTGACGTTGGCCATGGTCAAAAATCTCGGGTATGGGCGTCAATTGCTAAAATTTCGAGAGCGAGGCGAGCGAAAAACCAAACCTAAAAGTATTCCTACTTGAAATTCTCAAAAAATTGGTATATGTGATACAGTAAAATTCTGATTTTACTCTAGAGAATCATTTAAAAATATGGAGTAATATACTTAATGTTTTTTAAAAAATTCGAAAACCACCTCTCAAACTAGTGAAATCTGCATCGACCAAGCTTGTCTGTTGTTTGTGACATGTTAAAATGCAATAAAACTTAAAATGATTAACGTGCTCAACAGAGTTCGGTTGATTTGTTTGAGGGTAAAGCAAACAATTGTTAGTGTATAATATTTTAAAATAAATATAGGCTAAATTGCGCATATCTTTCAGTACTGTCGATATAGCCAGTTTTCTTTTTGTTCCTAAATCAACCAACTCAAAGGTCGAAACACTATTTCCATGTAATTCAAGTATCTAAGTTTATTGCAGTGCCGCATTTGAGGTATCCGAACTCCTTATTGTGAGAAGTTAATGATTTGCTAGTTAACACCTTGAAATCACCAGTTAGTTAAAGTTCTATCCCGATGTTATGCTTGTCGCTCTGATTTAATGACTCGGTCGTATAAATGTTTACTGACCCACCCCTAATACCAATACGACACCAATTATTAATATGACATAATTACTACACAGGTTAAATGTTCTAATGGTTGTATTATGATCCGAAATCCTAGTGAACACTGTGCCTAAATTCTATTTAATCCAGCCACAGTCCACAGAACCAATATCTCCGGTAATTTGTCCCAAGTTTACAAATGCCACACACTCTAACCACGTTAGTAAATTTCTCAACGATTTCCGATCAAACGAACCCCGTTAGAATGACCAAATTAGGTGCAGAATAGTAAAGCTAACCCCGTTAGAATTACTAAACTGAGTTCCCAGGGGATATAAAGCTTTTCGTCCGTTATTTGGAATTGCTTCGATGTTTTCAGATAGCATAATTGTGCCAAAGACAGAACGTTTCGTAATAATTAATATATTCCTAAACATACTCCAATTTGATCCAAATCTTCAGACGCTTTGAACGTTAGCAAACTACAGCACAAATGTTTTTTTCACGCTTGAATATTTTTTTGCTCAATCTGTCACCAAATTTGAAGCTAAAATTCAAACCCTGCTCTCTGATGAAAGATATTTCAACCAACACTTGATTATAAGAGCTTGGAGCTCGAGCCTGCTAATTTTTGTCATACACTGTGTGTTGTGCATTCTTTCACATAAGCAATTCGTGCTTTGTTCACAGTATACATGAAGTGTGAGAAATTGTTAACACAAAATATTATAATTATATCATTAATAAAAACTTAAATATTCAGCATAGAATATAAGTTTATTGCAGAAAATATAATTTCACAAGTAATGGATTCGCGTTAATCTTGAAATTTATACTACGAACCTAAATTGAAATTCGTAGTATTGTGAAATTGCTAGCTTGCACACTGAGTATGCCAGAAACTGAAGCGTCCAAAATGGCTTTCAATGCTTTAATTCAACAGCAACTGTTGACGACTTTTGTTTGATCATAGCCAAGACGAAACCGACGAGATGAACCATAGAAATCAACGAAGCGCCACAAAATAAACTTATTGTGCCTCCCAAATTTGAAAACAACGTTTCTGGTGAATACGCTGGACGCTCTTCAAACACAAATACTGCTTGTAAATTTTCAAGCATAAAATTTATCGTAGTATGTATTTGGGTGTTCCGTTTTGCCGTATGCACCGACATCGAAGAATCAGCGATCAATGACTGTTGATGCGGCGAAAGCGTTTGGCTTTTAATCGCTACACTGTACATCTTGGAGCGACAAACCATAGGGCATTGTTGTTCGCATTCAGTCCAACATTTTTCCATAGCGTCGACACCGCGAGATTGATTAATAACGTATATTGAGCAAACTGACCGTACGGTACAATTATTCGTCATGTAGACGTCACACCATTGAGTGCAATTACCAGTCGGATAAGTCACCGCAGCACATTTTAACAAACATACCAATCTGTTCTTGGTACTCCAGTTGCGGCACGGTTCGCTGCGTCTGTTAATACGGTTTACTAGGTATATGTTAATTGCAACATCATGCTGATGATTTGGTGTCACTTTCAGTACGTTTGGTGCAAGCAAACTATACGCGCCGTCACCAACTATAACTATATCGCGGTCTCGTGCGACATTTTCATGATAATCTTGGGAATCAATTGCGTAACTGAGCGACAGACATTTATCATAGCTATCAACAGAACTCAATAAAGTGTTTGATGAAATGTTGTAACATAATCCAAAATTTGCTAAAACTGGCACAGGATCACCAAATTTTCGACTCCTGATTTTCAACGTATATTCACTGTCAAGCGCAAGATGTTTTATAAAATCCACTACGTTTGGAAATTGTTGCGTTTTGTTCACAAATGCCGCTTGCATGTTAACACCAATGCTAATATTTTGAGTCGTCAAAATGCTACTAAGGGTAAACATCGAGCTCTCGACACCAGTATACGTGTCTTTAAACTTGTCGTCGTAAAATTCGTATACCGTCGAGATGCCAGCAAAGTAGCGCATGTCGGAGCGATCCAGATTCAAGTTGGCTATCTTTGATCCATTCATCCAATTCGCAGGACAATACAACACGTTGAACTCTTGACCGCTGGTACTCAATACCAAACTAGTTGAAACTGGCTGCTTATAGAATTCTAGAGCAATTCGAAAAATTTGTATAAATAAACCTACAAGTGTTGACATGATAACGCAACACCATGCCACCCTTTGTGCTGTTGTGTCTGCGAAGAACAAGTGGTATATACCATGTATTGAAGATTCGGTGGCAAAGTTTCGAATCATTTTTGCTAAATATATGGTTTTAATGACAAGTTATGTTACAAACCTGTAAAGTTGTGTAAGTGCCATGTTAGGCCAAGCTTTAAAGCTGGGTGCCACTAGAGACGAAAAAAGCATGCCTAAAACTCCGACCCCTGGTACAGAAAGAAATTCTAAGGTGCTAGTGATAATTTCGGCAGTGAAATTGTTTGTAATTCTACAATTCCGAGATCTCTATTAATCAATAACTCGAAAATGTATTTTTGACAACAAATTACCAATTAATATTAAAATGACAAGTCCAATACTACTTTAAATACGCAATGTTGCTTCACCTTTGGATCCGTCAAAATTTGCAGATCACCTGCTTCCAAATTTTTACTGCCAATTGTGTCCTGCGTGATGATATTAAAAAACCGTCGAGTTACAAACCAATTTTCGAAAGAACACAAATTGCACAACATCTTCAAATTTTGCAACTGACCAGAACCATTTGTAAGAATCCCGATGTCAAGCTTCAATAAAGGCGTTCGCTATTTTGGGAAACGCTTTACTATGTACAATTCGTAAATATAAACAGATTTTCGATGATACAGTTTTTTGGGATAATTCATGCCAGAAAAAGAAACACAAAAGTCACGTAACTGAACCCCTACGGTCATAATGCATTCACGTTTAAATTTTTCGGACATGCCTGTAGTCTTTGCTTCAAGAAGTTTTTAACGAAATATATTAACAATTGCTAGTTTGCAAAAAGATATCAGGTAAATTTATACCAATTTAGAATGTTGAAACTAAAAGTTTAATGAAACTTGAAACTGTTATTACAAAATCCATTTTTGACTAAAAGCTTTGCCGGTATGTGAAACGGTAATAAATTAAATTACAAAAACATGCTTACATCTGTGGTATATATGGATGTGCTGGGGCAAATATGCTGCATCGACCACGCTACACACAACCTAAACTGCAACAGCAGTTGCGTAATTTTGGTTTGCACATAAACTGTTATGATTTATACACATTAATTGTTAAGGGTTGTTACTGGGTTTAGCCATCAACAGGTTTAGATTAGTGTTGTGCAATTACCCGTGTTTCTACTGGCCAGCCGGCCGGCAGCCAATGGGATGTTTGACCGGCATTCTGGCGGCCAGCCAGTCATTGGAATCCGGCGGGCTAATATACAAATTTTAAAAAATATCAAGCATTTTTGTGTTGGTTTACATCATTACGTTTAGAGGATATGCCAATCGTTTTAGGCTCCGTAATTCAACAAGAAACGACCTCGGTGTAAAATATACGTTACGTAAGAACAAGTTCAGACCTCCGGCTGCGGTAGAATTTCTGCAGGAGGTTCTGGCCATTTCGACACTGAAGTTTTGCATATTATTACAGTTTATTATTGTTTGGTGCGTTTTAACACATTGTTTCTAAAAATTTTGGTACACAACACCTATGCAAAACATTGCCGATCACTCTCGCTTTATGCAATTAATACAAACGAAACGTTTAATGTTAAAAATATTGCTCCATGTTACGCTAAGGCCCGTCCTGCTGTCCCATTTACAACAACAAGCAGAAGTGCAGCGTATGCAAACCAGCGATCAAAACACACCTGTTTACGGATAATGCGTCGTCCACAATTATTTGGGTACGGGGTGTGGAATTTCACATCGACCGTAGACGACTGCCATCTACTATACAACGGATGGTAGTTAGTTGTACTATATTTTATAATTTTTGAAATTTTTAAAATTTTAATAGACGATTGCCATTTTTCGCCTAGCTACCGTCTACGCCTGCTGTAAATTTGAAAAAGGGCACGCGTTATCGATGGTACTAACAAAATGTGAGATATCGTCTAAAGCGTAGTTTTAAACTTATAGTAGCCGTCTACGGGTGCCCTAGCTTAAGGTACTGCAGTTGTCGAAGAGAATTTTAAACAAAACAGCTTAGACGCTTGCCCTTAGCAAATTAAATATAGCAGCTGTCAATGAGAATTTAAGCAAATACGGTGACTGTCTACAGCTTTAAGGTTCGCAAACATTTGAAATTTTCTATTTTTATATTTTACAAAAACAAAAGGTCTTGTTTTTTGCAGATCCAAAAAAGGGGACTGTGCAATTTCTGAAAAGGGATTTGCACTAGAAAACACTGGCGAGCAAAGTGAGCGAGAAACTGAATGTCGGCGGGCGAGTACAAAACACTTTGTTTGCCTAGGCCAGTTTGGCAGTCGGTTTGACAGATGCTCTATTGTTGTGTGTTTTTTTTCTTTCATATATTCTTTTGCGCACTATAGTCTGCCCATTTGCTATCAAAGGGGTATCCAGGTTTTTGGTGGGTCTAAAAAAGTGGGTATTTAGATTCTACATTTTTGCTTTAGGTTATGCTAAAGGCTTAGGTTTAGGAACACATTTTTGCAACGCTTAGGCTTAGGCTTAGAATACTCTTTTTTAAATATCTACTGAACGGCCCTAAAAACATTGGCCATCAAGACTATGGGACTAAAAAATCAGGACCGTAAAGAGAGGCGGAACGCTTTCCTTCGAGAAAGACTATAAAAAACTTTTAAAACAGACTTTGTTGCTCTTTCCGCTGTTTAGGTGTAGAGCTCATAACGATTTCGCTAAGCGTATTCCTAAGCCTAAGCCTAAGAAAAATGTATAGAATCTAAACTTACTCTTTTATAGACCCCCAGAAACCGAGACGCCCCTTAAAGTATTGGGCCTTCCATAAAAGATTAAGCCTAAACCTAAGCGTAAGAATGAGTTCCTTCATAAGCCTAAAAGCCTAAGTCAAGCAAAAAATTAGTCTATAAAAAGCTTTTATATTAAAAAACCAGCTTTTAATATTTTTGCTTTTTTACGGGCTGTGTAGGTAAAAAGTAGGAACTTTTCATCTTTCACTCGAAGTGACCAATGTATAAAAACGCTTTTTGAAATGTAGCCTACACCTGCCGGTGAAAAGTTTGAGCCAGTTTGCACAAACATTTTAATATATTCCTAAAGATACGTATCGTATTCTGAAATCGACGTATGTATTTCTTTTTGAAGCATTTTAAAACTTGTTTGTCCGCATTGCTAGATAAAGTATTTCGGCAATTCAGGCCAAAGTATTAAAATATTTTGGAGTGGATGCTAAAACGTTGAGTTTTTGATTTTGAGGCCTCGCTATATATAAATGTTGGAGTTTGGGCCGAAATTTGCATAGGCCGCCGAAGTCTTTTTCCAGCGCTGCTTTTTACGCTCGGACAAATCGCAAAAACTCTGTTGCAGCATATATTTAATTTCTATGGACACATACACAATACCGAACATTGTGCTACCACAAGTCGCCATTTTTAATATAGAATATAGCACCATACGTAAAGAATGAAACAAAATAAGAAATTTTGGCGGCGGATACACAAAATATTGAAAATATATTCGCGCTGGAACTACCTCCCTTTTCTTGTGATCTTTAATAAGTTAATATTTCGGGACATGTTAATTTTGTAGGAACCTGTCTTCTGGCACACAGAAAGAACTGTGAAACGTAGGTTTAAGATTTAGGCTTACTTGTTCTTTAGCCAATCGAACAGTCACCATCTTTGTGGACCTTTTACACAGAAATACACATTTCCAATTGAATCTTTCAAATATTATTAAGTGTATACTGGGGTTTTCAGACAGTTTCAGTCCCGGCGATCAAACTGTCCTGGTGTCCCGGCTCTCCGTTACACCCCTGTTTGTTGTCCCGGCACTGTGGGACGGCTTAGCGTATGGGCCCACTTGTGTGGTATTTGGGTACGGCTGTATACAAAAGAATTTTGTCGAAACGTTTAAAAAATAATGGTATCTACAACTGATATATTTCTGAATGACGGCAACCGTCTAAGCCTTAGCGTTAAACTACATGTAATCGTAGTTGGTGTTCTAGAGAAAAAGGGCAACCGTCTACGGCTTCCAAATGAAAAATAGTAATCGTTAGCGATTTTGATTTTGAAGTTAGAGTAGCTGTCTACAGGCATGGTTTCGAAATTAACTGTATACAACTACTAATAAAAATAAAAACCGAAAATTTCATCAAAAATTTTATGTTTTAATTTCAAAAGCATTGACGGTTGCTGTAAAACTTTTTCTATGGCAGCTGTTGCTGAAAAATTAAGGAAGAGACCGTTGACGGCAGTCGTCTACGGTCGATGTGAAATTCCACACCCCGTCCCCAAATAATTGTGGACGACGCATAAATCTATTTATGCACAATAAGCAGGGGGGTAGTTAGGAAGGTTTCAGGTATCTACTGCTCATTGTTTGCGATTTTAATTCTCTTATTAGTATTTATAACCCCCCATGAGACCCCACGTAGATGGCTGTCTCAGGGGAGGGTCTTCAGGGTGACTAACAGTGAAAAACGCGTGGTACCCATGGCATAGCAATATTTTCAAACTGAAATACTTGTCACCCTTAAGATTGTTTCCTGGGACAGCTACCTACGTGGGGTCCTACGAGGGTTATAATTACTTCATGAAATATTACATTAATTATGTTTTTTGTTTTAGGAGTTTCCTCTGATCCTGTCATAATCAAAAAAATATTTTGTTATGATATCTGAATATGTATTATATTTTTTAATTTATAGTTTTGAGTAAAGTTTACAGCTTGTGTGATTAGTTTGGATGGTTTTTAATTGTGAGCTGGTATGCTTTTTGTTTTGGATTTTTTAACTTTAAGTTGCATGCCTAAGCCTAAGTCTTAACCGTTGGTTGGTGCTACCCATATGTAAGCCTAAGTTATAAACCAATAGAGGTCTTACCCCCTGCATAAGCTTAAGCCTTAAACCATTTAACAGGCCGTTGTAAAACAACCTTAAACCATTGGTAGGGGAGGTTCCTACTCTATATATGCCAAAGCCCTAAACCAATGGGTTGCCCTGCTCCTGCATCAGCATAAGCCTTGAAACGTTAGACGCCTACCCCTGTTTAAACCAAAGCTTTGGTTCCATGAGCATAAGTATAAAATTTAAAACCTTTACTGTAAGCGAAGGGCACCTGTATAGAACAGGACTCGTCAGTAGTATAAGCATATTCCTAAGCCTAAGCGTATGAATGGGCTTATTTCAAAGCCTAAGCCTTAACATAAAATTAGTCTAAAGTGTAAACTGACTCTATTATATCCCCTCAGCAAATAAAACCTCTCCTATTAGCGTAAGGGTACATGTATAGAACAGGACCGGTCAGTAGTATAAGCATATTCCTAAGCCTAAGCGTATGGATGGGCTTATTCCAAAGCCTAAGTCTAAACAAGTCAAAAGTGCAAAATGACTATTATAGCCCCTCTGCAAAACGATCCGGCTCTGTTTTATACATTCCCCTTGTTAATGGTTTTGGGTGTTATCGAAGGCAAATGGTTTTGGGTAATCGAAGGCTAAGAGTTGTGCGTTATATTGAATCGATAAAAATGTACGCTTTGTTATCAGGTAAAACTTACCAAGTGAAAAAAGTTCATTACTTTTACGACAATAATGTTAGCTTAAGTATATTTTAAGTCTAATTCTAAGCGCTACGAAGGTGTATTCCTAAGCTCGCGCATAAGCCTACTCTTCTACAGACCCACTAGAAACCGGAACTTCCCTAAAAGTAACATTGACCATGCTAGTGAAGCCGTGGACGGTGAATGGTGGAACTCAAGATGTCTATCTGCATTTGTGTAATCTAGACACACACATATATATTATATATTTATATGTATATATATTGTCCGTAGCGGCTGTTTTGCAGCGTAACAAATTTGTTGTTATCAGTAACGTTTTATGGAGTAGTTAGCGTTAAGTATTTAAGGCATATACTGATGCTTGTTGCGTACAGTATTGTATCAGGATGTAACCAGAATTCCAGTGTAGATTAACGTTTACAGAATAAAATCATCGTCAACTTGTTTATTCAACCTTTTTGAAAATTGAAGCCAGTCAACAGACACCCTAAATTAATATGATATTGGTCAATATAAATTTTCCGTACGGCCACAAAACTTCTAGTTCCGATTCCAATTCCGATTACAATTCCAGTATATAATCGCGTTGACGATTCCGATTCCGGTATAATCCAGTTCGGCTTTGTACCATATCATGCATATATAAAAGTGTTAGTTCAGTTGTTATCAAATTTGGCTAACGTAGTGATTTTTTTAAATGAAGCAAGAGTTATACAGCTTAAAACTTGAAATATTTTAGGACTACAGTGACGATTTGTATTTTTGAATATCCAGTCATAAACTCAATCCGTCTAGTTGTTACTTTACCAGTGTCAACATGTACGTAATGCAATGATTGTAGATAAAAGCTTCAATTCGTATGAGTTATGCAAATAAGTTGACATATGTTTATATGTAAATGAAAGATGGTATTTTAGTATGGCTACCTTATTGATAACACGCACATGTCTCTCCGAAATCTGCAGAAATAACTGTTGTATTTTAATACTATTCATTACTGCTTTGCTTTCGAAATAACGATTTGTTATTTTAAACTAGGTTCCTGCTATGTGTTTACGACATTGAATAGCACTTATGCTGGTGATAATTCTTAAATTTAGCCATTTTTAAAAATATTGCTGTCGCCAAACTTTGTTTACTTTTAGGGTGTCCAAAGTCAATAGCATTTTAAGTAATTTTTACAGTCTACATTTAAATGATTGACCAAGCACATTTCTGATAGAGGCTTCAAAGAACATGTAAGACATTCTGTCGATATTCCTTGAGAGGATCTATTGCGACACGTACTACTGAGACACAGTGGACAACTATTGAAGCATTTGTGACGTAATCATGAGGCTTGACGCATAGTTGGCAAAAAATTTTACTTGATATAAACCCTGTTATGGATCTTATCAAATCAAAATGACCATCATGTAAAAGTAAATATATTGGCTTACAATGTTCAGTTAAAGGTCCTTTAAAAATAACAGACTTTGAGCCGTCGAAAACTATAATTCTAAATCCTTCTAAATTAGATTGAAATTTGCTTAATTCAGCAATGCCACATGGTTCGTTTAGGGTCACTCCACATTGTTGGTAAAGTTTATGCACAGTCTCGCTACCATCTGACACAAGTAGTGATCTTAAAAATTTCATGACTCTACCTATGTTAGGATTATTAGAAATAAACATTCCCAGAACTAGTGCTGTGCCTAGGCAGTTGTTATCCGATGGTATCCGAATGATGCCATTCTTGTGATTGACATAAGTTTCAAAATTTTCGTAATCCCCTGGTTGTTTCTTTCTACCTTTACCAGATTTAGGAAATTCTGTATGAATTATATTCATTTCTAAACCTTTATCTAAAAAAGACTTTCATTTGAATTCAAGGTTGATTCAATTTTATCCAGTACAACCTCCAACGAAAATTCATCCATCTTTATGTATGGTACGCTAATTGGATATTCCAGGCTGTCACTTTGTATTACTATGCGAAAGTAATCGTGCCCTTGAATATTTTCGTAACATATACAAAAACATCACTCAATATCTTGTATAGCTTCTCGTTCAACTTCACCATATCTATGTTGTCCAAATTTCTGAATGTAACGATGTAGTCGAAAATTTTAGTTTTGAACTTCTTACTCGATCTTTCTTCTACCTCTTTAATAGTAAAATAAGGAAATTCCTCTGTTGAACCATTGTTTTCAACTTTTGCTCTTTTAGCGCTAGAGGGGTGTTCTGACTTGACCGACATTGCAAATGATGTGGTTCTTCGACGTTCAGCTCCTCTTATATAGCTTGATTTTCGTGACTTGAAATAATGTTTCAGCATTTAAAATTTTCAAAGAATTCGTAACTTCTTCGGCAGATGTCTGGAAAAGCAACAGATTTTCAAACTATTTCACAGAAACTATGTTAACGAAATTTGGGTTATATAACGGCGATGAAACAGTCGATTATCTATTCAGTCAGTAGCAAAATGACAGAGAAACCTAGCAAACGAAGCTCTACCACGCAGGAACGCACTTTTGTTCCTCCTAAATTGCAGCGACAGGATGCTGTCGTTGATAAGCGAATTGTCGAAGACTTTGAAGATGATGGCAAGGAATCTCCATGGCTCTTCAGTTCCAACTCCCAAACGGAAGAAAGCTTAAATTTTGCGCTACCTGAAAGTTACATTGTGATAAGTTCTGCAGAAGAAATAAAAGAAAACGTGGCGTCAAAGCCATCAGACCAATATTTGTGAATAACAATTTTGGTGGAAACTTAGTAGACATTCGATTCTTTATGCCTTTAATGGACTTATCAAAAACGCCCTACCTCCGCAATGAAAAAGGCGAAGTCTTGGTGAAAGCTACACGTGGGATATCACTCAATATTGAAGAAGCTTATGAAGCCGCGGGTGCTATTCAGAAAGTAGCTGAAAATTTAAAGAAATTTAATTGATAAACAATATTTACTGAAAAAGCTATTAATATGAGACCTACCCATCTTTGTTTGATCAATAATGAGTTACAATAAAATACGTAGTTCACTTTGGTATTCACCTGAGTCAAGTTGTGCCTTTTTCGGTGTTGATAGATTATATAAAGCAGCTAAACGTCGAGAACCCCATATCACCAAAAGCTATGTAGCTAATTGGTTGGCAAGTCAGTCCATATATACAAGAACAAAAAAGGCTATTCGTAAATTTCCTAGGCGCAAAATTGTGGCAACGCTTGATTCCTGTTGGTCTTGCGATTTAATGGATATGAGTATTTTGAAAAATTATAATTCAAAATTTGCTTTCGTACTTGTTTGTGTAGATCAATTTTCACGGTACTTATGGTGTAGACCTCAGAAATCTAAATCAGCTAATTTAGTCAAAGATGCCTTTGAATCAATTTTTAAAGACAGCCACCGAAAACCTACAGCAGTAAATTTGGATAATTGGTTAGAATTTAGAAATAAAATCGTACTCGATTTTTTTCAGGGATGAAAAAATTCATGGATTTTTTACTAATGATCCTAATACTAAAAGCTCTTAAAGCGAACGAACTATTAGAACTTTGAAAAGCGTTATCTACAAATTCTGCATGGCAAATCATTCTTGGAAATACATCAACTCTTTGGATAAAATAGTTCAAGGTTTAAATGATCGAAAAATGCCTGTTTTAAAAGGGTTGTCACCATCAGAAGTTACGCCTGAAAACCAAGGAGAACTTTATAGTGCAATGTATATTAACCAACTCCGCAAGCGCACTTATTCTGCTAAATTCAAAGTAGGTGATGATGTAAGAATTCAACTTAAGGAAACGCCTTTCACTAGGGGTCATGACCCTGCCACTCTTCAGAGGTCTACACTGTAAGTCAAGTTCTCAAAACCCAACCTGTGACGTACAGAGTAGCTGACGCTAACAACCAGATACTAAATAGAGCCTTTTACGAACCTGAATTAGTAAAAGTCAACAATAAAGGCCAACAAACCCACGTTCCTTCGCCTCCAAAACGACCACGTTTAATTTAATTAATGTTATCCTCATGTTAATATAAGGAAATCTTTACAACAAACTCCAAGCAGTATGTATGCAGCTCCAGCGTTGTATAATATGGCAAAATATCGTCAGGCGTGCGTTCCTATACGATTTGGAGGAGGTGGAGGGGCTGTGCGTAAGCGAAAACGTACTCGTCGTGCAGTCGCTCCAGCGCGAAAAGGTGGAAGACGTCGTCGTACCGTAAAAGCCCGCACTACTGTTCGACGTCGCAGACGGCGCACTAAACGTACTAAAAGTAATTAAATACTTGAAAAATAAATAATTGTAACATATTTTGTAATATATAACAGTATAATTGCTAAAATACTTATCATTCTGAAAAAATGTCTTCATCGATCGATGCAACCCGGCTTGCTCCACAGGTCTGTAACGTGGATACGTTAGCCTGGGGAGAAACGCCTTTAGTTCAAGACGTAATTGAAGAAAGCACTCTGAAAGAGTTTACCATAATGTCAGGTCTTCCAAACACAAATACTTCCACATTAACGTTTCGCTTAGAAAAAGACCCAAATTGGTGTGTTGAATTAAATTCAATGTTTTTGCTAATTGAAGCAAAAGTATTGGACGATAAACTGCAACCTATAACTGCTGACGAAAAAGTCGCTCCTTGTAATTTATTTGGAAATTCATTGTTTTCGGATTTTGAAGTTTCAATTAACAATATAAAAGTAACTCCTGATGCATCAAATTTTGCTTACATCAATTATGTACTAGGTTTAACTAACCTTGAAAAAGGAGTAAAAGATTCAGTTTTACAATGTTCTCTTTTCTTCAAGGATACCGCGTATAGTTTCAATGATTTTGATTCAAATCTTGGACTGAGTTCAAGGATGGCCTACATCGAAGGGTCTCAAACTGTAAATTTATTTGTCAAACCATTAAACTCTGTATTTAATTCTACCAGAGCCCTGCCATCTGAATCTGAAGTTCAAGTCAAGTTATCCAGACAACCTCATAATTTTTGTCTTATTGGTGAAGCGGGAAAATCTTATACTATTCAAATTGATAAAATCCAACTCTTTTGTAATTTTATTAAACCAACTCCTGCCGCAATTTCTGAACAAAACCGATTAATTTCGGGAAGTAAATTTGTCATACCCACACTCCGTCATACCCTTTATGAACATGTTATTCGCAAAAATGATACTAGTCACCAATGGACTTTAATTCCTGCGGGTAGCATGCCAAAACGAATTTATGTCTTCATGGTCAAAAAAGGGGCAACTGATGGAACTGACATTTCCTTAAATCCTTTTGAATTTATCCACAATAATGTATCAAATTTTTCTTTGTACAAAAATGAAACTCCTGTTTTTACATCGGAAGGCCTCCCTTCGAAATTTGAAGAAAATGATTATGCTTTTACTTATTATCTGATGTTTCGAGGCTTAGGGTTTATTAACCGTAGCATCGATATTTCCTATAATGATTTTCCTGGAGGATACACAATTTGGATAGCAGATCTTACAGCGTCGAATTCAAGTGCGTGTACCTCTTTTGTTGAAAAACCAACGGTTGGTTACATAAAAATTAAGCTTACCTTTTCCACTCCAGTCCAACAAGATACTATTCTTTACGCAATGTGCGAAGAATCCACCAATCTAATATTCAAATCGAATCGAGCACCTGTCTACAGCAATTAGATCAAACTCAATGATCTTGAGAAAACGAATCTTGTTGCCAGATTGAACAGTATACCCATTAAGTTTGCTTGAATGTGTGTATGTGTGTGTTTGTTGAATGTTGTTCATCATGTGTGTATTAAGTAGGTTCGATGAGCTATGTACAGACCTGATGATATTGGTGCATTCTTGGCTGTGGTACGCGACGGGTCTCGGCGAAAGCCTTACGACCTAAGCATCAGTTCTCGGTGCACCTTATCATCGCAAGGGTCTGGTACAACAGCTTTTGAGTTAGGGGTTTCCAAGGCTGTAATGCCTCATTCACAATAACTTTTCTCAGCGTGACACCGATAAGGTAGGTTTACAGGATGCAAGTTCGTTAACCAACAATGAAAAAACAATATTCATATTTCCTAACTCTGTTAGGGTAAGGTTATATTGTTTTTTCATTGTTGGTTAACGAACTTGCATCCTGTAAACCTACCTTATCGGTGTCACGCTGAGAAAAGTTATTGTGAATGAGGCACAGCGTCACTACTCTTTCCTTCTGTGCTATCCCCGTCCCTCTCTCTCCTCTCTCCCCTATCCTGGCAGGAGCTAGGGGGGGCAGGAAGGAGAGGTGAGGCGGAGGGTGGCACAGGGTGGAGGAGCGGTGGCGCGCCCAGCCCCAGAAGCAGCGCGTTGCGCTGCTTCATTTGTAATTATAGATTAATTTCTAGGATATATAAGAGATTACCCTATTTTCGAATACTTTGTTCAAAAATGACTTTTTTTCGCAAAGAAATTGTAACTGACTTACGCATTCGCGCTAATAGCCGAGTTCTGATTGTAGGCGAGTCTATGTCGGGTAAAACAGAACTATGCTACCGCCTTCTAACTGAAAACTGTTTTGTTATGAATTTCAATAAAATTTTGTTTTGTTTTGATGTCTATCAACCAGCTTACGATAGCTTAAAAGCAAAACTTCCAAATATTGTTTTTCATAAAGGAATACCGACGGAAGTGATTGAGGACAGCGAATATTGGGAGGACGGTCAAAATGCTTTAATTTTTGACGATTTGCAACACGAAGTTATAAACTCAATTGAATGTATGAGATTGTTTACGATTTACAGTCATCACCGAAATATAT
>JASANG010002708.1:0-248438 GCA_030248215.1 Enoplolaimus lenunculus | reverse complement strand
TCCGGCGCCGTACGTCACCCACACGATAGCGTCCGGCGCCGTACGTCACCCACACGATAGCGTGCGGCGCCGTACGTCACCGACACGATAGCGTCCTTCGCCGTACGACACCCCCACTATAGCGTCCGGCGCCGTACGTCACCCACACGATAGCGTCCGGCGCCGTACATCACCCACAAGATAGCGTCCGGCGCCGTACGTCACCCACACGATAGCGTCCGGCGCCGTACGTCACCCACAAGATAGCGTCCGGCGCCGTACGTCACCCACACGATAGCGTCCGGCGCCGTACGTCACCCACAAGATAACGTCCGGCGCCGTACGTCACCCACACGATAGCGTCCGGCGCCGTACGTCACCCACCCGATAGCGTCCGGCGCCGTACGTCACCCACAAGATAACGTCCGGCGCGGTACTTCAGCCACAAGTTATCGTCCGGCGCCGTACGTCACCCACACGATAGCATCCGGCGCCGTACGTCACCCACAAGATAACGTCCGGCGCCGTACGTCACCCACACGATAGCGTCCGGCGCCGTACGTCACCCACAAGATAACGTCCGGCGCCGTACGTCACCCACACGATAGCGTCCGGCGCCGTACGTCTCCCACAAGATAACGTCCGGCGCCGTACGTCACCCACACGATAGCGTCCGGCGCCGTACGTCACCCACACGATAGCGTCCGGCGCCGTACGTCACCCACACGATAGCGTCCGGCGCCGTACGTCACCCACACGATAGCGTCCGGCGCCGTACGTCACCATACAGCGAAATCCATAAACGTGCGGTATCGTATGTAAATAACTTACGTACGATAACGTATGATGACGGACGGTGACGGACGGCGCCGGACGTTTTCAGTTCCATAAGTGGGCAGCTCCTATTGCTAATCAATGGATCTGTCTTCTAAGATCTAACAAAGCACCGTATCTATAGCTTCAAAACGAACCGCTAGTTTTCTATAGATATCTTCCAGTCTATTGTGAATTATTTGAAAGGTCAGATTTACAGCTAATACAGATAGCTTGATTGAATATCTATCGCAAGCTTAAATGACTACTGTAGTGACCCGAATAAAGGGGGTGCAATAAGAGGGGGGTTCCCATTTCGAGTCCCAATCAAAAATAGTCCGTATCCTTTATAAGAGTCCGTAAGCGGATAGAGTGCCTAAAGTCTAATTAGGTCTATACTGCTCGAAAATATAACACACAAGTGGCGGGTTAAAAATAAACAGTCCGTAACCGAATAACACAGGAGGTACCCTCAGAACAGGCCACATAAATATCAGTTCCCTCCTCTTATTCGGGCCATTACAGTACACAAAGTTAAGAGTTGAGGATGCTGGCAAAGGAATCACATATTTACGAATTATTTCTAACTTTTTTCTCACATGAACATTTTCTTACTGGACACTTTGGCGTGAGACGTTTATCACCGCTCGACAATAAGCGCTTCACACTCGGACTCGAGCCTGTGGGTGGTTCTGACGATCACTGCGCATCCGCCTTAAAATATTACTAGTCTGCAAGGTTTGCGCAGTGCGCAAAAGTTAGCGAAAAACACAAAAATTTCCTTGCAAATTTTCTTTTCATAGAACAATCACGTGTATTTCTTAACAAATTAATGTAAACAAAGTAATGCTGGAAAGTTGCCCAAAATACGTATGCGAAGCATTCCAGCTTTACTATATAGATTTCATGTACGTGGTACACAGTGCGCCCTGAAATTGAAACCGGCGTAGTGTACTCGACGTGGGACAGGGCTTAAGTCATTTAAAAGCAACATTCGACCGTGACAAATACCATCAGTTTTACAGGCCACCCTGTAAAGTTATATACAGTAAAAAATGTTATAAGCTTAATTATCTGCCAAAAGCACAAATTATAACTAGGTCAGCCGAGGTGGATATCGCTACGACTGATTGGTTTGTATTAGCCATAATAAACTTTTGACTCTATTGTTTATGCCACGTTTAAGGTAATTGCATTATTGCAGTATATGAGTAAACTCAGTGTCCTTTGATAAATAATAATTATATGTTCTAACTCAACTACGTTCTACACAACGGCCACGTGAAATAATATTTGAATTGTAATTCAGAAATGATATATTGTTGTCTTGCAGAATGCAACCGGAGGTGAAAAATATCGGAACCGGAGCCGGAGATCAACGAAACTTTCCGCAGCCGGAGCCGTAGACGGGGTGACGTGGAATTAGGTAGGAAAAATGATGGTCGATTAGTTAATTTTAGCCAATATCTGCAATATGTTGTTACGTTGTTTGATTTTCCGCTAATTTTCTGCGAATTTTCGCAAATTCTTTTCTGAAAATTGTGACAAAAGTAAAACGAAACGCACTTAACAGATAAATTTTGCAAAATTTTGCAAAATTTTACTACCGAAATTGCCAGAACCTCCGGCAAAAATTCTATCGGAGGCTTAGATCTTCGGTTGTACCTTGTCGTCTTGGAATGAAAATTAATATAGCAGGGCAAAGAGTATATACTATCGGAACAACACGGTCTGCGCTACACCTGCGCATTGTGTGTTATTTCGCTTACGTAGTTTGCGTAGGGACTACTGCACATCTGATTGCACGCTATATATTGGAAGGATCTAAACGTTTAAGGCGTTCCAAATTATAGCTGACCATTTAGTAAAATCCGATAACTTAAATGCCCAGACTTTTAAAGATGTTAACAAATGGTAAGAAATTTGACGTTTGGCTTGCATTTATGGAAACGTTTCATAAACCGAAAAATGCAATTTTTTCGTTCAACTCGCCACACTGTAAATTCCAATGAGTTGATTAATCAACTCAGTGAGAGAATTAGTTATTTCTGGTTGTTTCCGAGTTAATAACAGTAAAATATTATCGCACTCTGAGCTGATCTAATTTCGGGTGAGTTGGTTAATTATGCCGAGAATGAGTTCAAAGAATTAGAAGTTTGCGTTATGAAAGACTTAATTCAGAGCTCAGACCTCTGAGTGGATCCAACTCACTCTGAGTTAAAATCAATTCACTTGAATTTACAGTGGCACTTAATGCTAATCTCAGCAGACTTTTTAGGCTGTCCCGGTTTGTGGTGGGTCTGTGAAAGAGTAGGCTTAGATTCTAGACATTTTTCGCGTTAGACTTAGAAAATACACTTTTGTCAATGCTTAGGCTTAAGAATTGGCTTAATCCACACTGTTACGGCCCTAAAAGTAATCATTTACCCTGATCTAAATATTTGATTTAGCGAGATCTACTGCCATTGAAATGTTAAGACAAAAGTTTTCAGCAATTTTGAAACCCGGCATAGACTTTATTGAAATTCTGCAAGCAAAGCCAAAAAACGTACACCTGGATGACCCATTGGTTGATTTGCTGATGATTTTTCAACGTTGTTTGGCTCCAGCTGTGATCACGGTTATCATTTTGCAAGTTTTACTGAGCAACCTTACTATCACTCATATCAAGAGTGGATGATGCATATTTCAACAAGAGTACGCAACTGGGTACATTCTGTGTAGAAAATAATTCACCCGGTACGCGTTGCGTTTTTGCCCCCCCTCCCTTTATTGAGAGGGGTTTACGACCAGTGCGAAACTTGGCACTTTATGTATGCGGCGTCAAACATGGTTCCCGTATAGTTTAATTTACGGGTATTCATGTGATAGCGACTCCCCCTCTAAACAAGGGTGTGACGGCCATAAACGCAACGCCCGGTGGTACATTTTGTACCTTACGGGACCCCAAGAGTTACGCACTCTTGTCATAATTCACTCTTGCTCATATCAACAACATTTCAAAATCGATCTCAAAATTGGCACAGAAACTGGCCCATGTAAAGATCAGGGGCAGAACGTTTTTCTGTAGGACTGCAATAGAATAAGCTTAAGCTTTAAACTAATTTTTTTGCTTGGCTTCCGCTTAGGCTTAGGCTTAGGATTAGCTTTAAGGATGTGCTTATATTACTGTTCTGCCCCTGTTCCTTACATTGGCCCAGAAATTGGACGAATTGAATGCGAAACATTGTTTGTATTTCAAACTTTATCGTTCGCTGGTTGCTTCGAACCTTACAAGACCTATCATCCAAGCACTGGCGACAGGCGCTACATCACAGAACGTAAGCCAGTATCGCCAAACATAAACAAAAGTAGAACAGGTAATAACGGTGCAAACAAAGATTTGCCCAACTTGATAAACAATCAGCGTTTTCTATTACTCTCGTTTAGTAAACTGTTCAATCACGTAGGAGTTTCAATTCAGATCGAGGTAATTGAAAATATAGCGAAAACAATTATCTCCAACGTTGATATCTTACTTAACAACATTTTGTTCAAATCTAAATAGGCAACATGGACTGCTTAAATACCAAGGCTCGATAAATAACACTTAATAGAACAAAGGTATTCAACTTCCCAAAATTTGCGTTTCACAAAATGTACTCGCTCTCGTTGTTTTTTGTGTACCCGGACCCGTGTTTGTGGTGTGTTAGCTTATAAGAAAATATTAGTACACTGCAAAAAATGGTGAGTCAAATTGACTCCTCTCGGAAATAGGCTTTTCCTGACTACACAAACTGAGTCAAAATTCGACTCCGCCAGAGTCAAATTCGATTCATTGAATCGCTCAGGGAGTCGAATTGGACTCTGGCGGGGTCAAATTTGCCACAGTTTGAGTAGTCAGGAAAAGCCTATTCCCGAGAGAGTCAATTTGACTCCACATTTTTACAGTGTACAAACAGAGGGTTTACGGAACCCTTCAAAGAGTTGTACCGAACAAACTAAAATATCACAGCCGTCAGAGCTATGCTTATCCCTTTGTCCCGCTAGTCAGGAGTGCAGCCTAACAATGATCGGTGTCAGAAGACAAAGTCAACTTCAAAAAGCTCGCTGGGACCAAAAATGTCCGGTTCCGAATAATTATGTTACGAAACCTTTGCGCACTTTGCGCGCAAAAATGCTTGGGCCATCAGGTCAAAATATGTACTTAACGCGGTGCAAGACTAAGCTATTTTTTCGATAGAGCCAATTCCAGCCGCACACTGCAAAAAATGGAGAGTCAAATTGACTCTCTCGGAATTAGGTTTTTCCTGACTACACAAAATGAGTCAAATTCGACCTCCACCAGAGTCAACTTTGATTCACTGTGTCGTACGTTTGACTCTGGCTGAGTCGAATTTGACTCATTTTGTGTAGCCAAGAAAAGCCTATTTCCGAAAGAGTCAATTTGACTCACCATTTTTCACAGTGTAGGGACAGATCTGTGAGCCACGTCATGGGTAAATAAATGAGTTGTATTGAAACCGAATATTGCTAAAAAGTTATCTTAATGGTAAGATAGTTTAGCCTCGTGCAACTTGTACCATACAGCTTAATTACCCAAAAACTAAAAGGTAATGACCCTTAACCAGCAGACAGTCATATTAGCAAAATTTGCCTATTTTGAAGCTTAAACTATTGTTACATTAGACTGAATTATTACACCGCAAAAAAGCCAAAATTGTACGCAACTGCACCATGTTTACGGCCAACATAACAGATTGAAGGCAGTATCAAAAATTTGGAGGATAATAAATGTAGACCAATTTCGTAATAATTTACTGGTGTTGTAGCACTGTCAAAAGCGTCAAAATTGGTTCAGGAAAAGTCGGCGTTCCTGGCTTTGCTTGGCTCCGACGGAGGGTTACAAAGTAAAGTGGATGGACCACAAAGTTCCTGCTAAGGCCTAAGCTATTTCGGCCAATCACCATTTAGGGCCATTTATGTTTTATTCGGCTAAATACACGTGGTAAAACCTAATTCGTTCAATAGCTTAATATTTAATTAGTCTACTCTCAATATATGTCGCTTGAACACGGATACCTTCATTAGCGAAAATCACAATATTCAGCAGTGAAAATTGTTTCAAACATACAGTTTTAGCTTAACCAGCCAGATATGATATATTGAATAAATTTAATATTAATTAATTGCGGTAAAAGTTTATTAGCATCGAAACGTTGACTATGGTTGACAAAAGTATTTTCAGCCTAGCAACTGAGAACATTTTCTAAAAAAGAACACAATTTTTTTGTATATAAAACAAGACAACTGATTCTAACGAATTTCAAAATAATAACCAAAAACATTTAAGTAAATTTTGTAATCGCAATCTTTGAAGGTAAATCGATTTATGCTTTTATATTCGGCACAACCACGACCCAGATATTAGACCAGTTGTGGGGTCCAACAGATTTAGGGCTGGTAATATTGTTGGCTCACGCTGAAGCGGTCTCAGAAATCCTGGCGCCAATGACCTCTGTCTACCCGCACATGGTTAGAGCGGTTCAGATTCAAAATGATCGGTAACATTTGCTGGAAAACTGTTCAATGTTAACAGGCAACATCGAAGCGGAAAAGGTTCGTTGATGTGATATAATAAAAAATTTTGTCTGACTTTTATTACTTAAAGTAATCAAGCCACTGTTAAGCAGACTTTGTTGTAAATGGTCATAAATGCAGGTCACGAACCTGTAAATGAGAACAGGTTATGGCCAGTAACTAATTTTATAAGCACAAATTTTTTATTAATAAATTCGGCCCATGTATAGGACAGGGCCGGAACAGTAGTATAAGCATATTCCTAAGCCTAAGGCTAACCCTAAGCCTACGCCTAAGCGTATGAATGAGTCTATTCCTAAGCCTAAGCCTAAGCCTTCACCTGAACGTATGAATGAGTCAATTCGTAAGCCTAAGCCTAAGCCTAACCAAAAAATTAGTCTAAAGCTAAAACTGACTCTATTATAGCCCCTCCGGAAACAATCCGGACCTGTTGTATACATGGGCCAAAAATTCGAATTTGTCCGCCACGGTCGATCACCGTCGAATGGTTCAGCGCGGCATCGAAAACCTGTTTCGTGAACTAAATTTTTTTTGCATCAAAATCATATTTTTAAGCAAATATTTTTCGCTTGGTTTGCTAAACCTACAGTAATTGATTCTCAGCCTTGTAAAATAATTGAAAATATAATAAAAGTTTGTCTTTTTGATCCTTAACTTTGAAGCCTGTCGGACTGCCACGCACGTTGTGAATTACAGTGCTGATAATTGTCAAAAACTGCGCGCTGTCTGTGGGTATACGCGGTATAACTTGTGTATGTACACAGTGTGATAAGACACATACATACTCGTGCACATATACCACCAGAGGTAAATTATGATATCGGCCGCGTGGTGTAATTGGTAGCGCGCTTGACTCGCGAGCGAGAGGTGCGAGGTTTGATTCCCGGCGTGGCCATATCTTTCGGAGATATTAAGGGGAAAACCAATTATATTCGCAGTACTTTGGGGAACGGGGTCGTCTCGACCGTGCAGTTCTGTCATTGTCCATTTTTCGCGTAAATCGTTTTTTTTCCTGTGTTGCTGATAAGAAGCCCAATGCGATAACGGGGTAAATGACGAAAATTAGTAAAATTTACAAATTTTACTGGTGTTTTGTGTAAATCTTCTACGATAACTATGCAATAGATGGCCATACGCGATTGGTATCAGCGAACTTTACATTGTTAAAAATACTCGGCACTTGAACTGGCCACGAAAACTTTTTGCCAGCGATTTCTGGTGCTGGTGTCGCTATTGTGCGGCGCCTTTTGGGAGCACCAGCGGAAGACATCCGGCTTAATACGGTTGTGTAACTCTTAGTTATGATGTTCTTTAATCATTTGCTATATGTATCCGGTGTATTTTATCATTTACTTTTGGGGACCGGTTCGTTGATGCGGAAGAAACCTTCAAACTTCCGGCCCGCGTGAAGATCAGAGGCGGAACGCTTTTCTGTGTGGGACTGCAATAGAGTAGGTTTAAGCTTTGCGCTAATTTTTTTGCTTCGTTTTAGACTAATTTTTTCGCTAGGCTTATGCTTAGGCTTAGGCTTATGAATATGCTCATTCTTATACTTAGGATTAGGCTTAGGCTTAGACTAAGGCTTAAAGTATGCTTAGAATACTGTTCCGCCCCTGTTGTTTACATTGGCCAAACTTTCTAACCCGTTCAGTATTGTAGAAAAGACAAATCTGACTTTGGTCAAAATTCAAAATTACATATATTCTAAACTGTAACGGGTAAAAAAATTATTACAAACTTTATCTGCGCTTTCACTGAATCGCAACCAATTTGACTACAAAAATTAAGACCATATTACCGAACACGGTATTACATCTGAAAATATTAGCTTTTAGCCTGTTAAACAGTGCCAAAAATAGCTTCAATTTGCCTGTAAGTGCACCAAACCATCTTGAACAAAGAACGGCTGTAGAAATAGAAAAAATGTGATGCTTAAAGCTGAATGGTTTAAACACAAATTGAACCAGAGACAAAAGTATTCGTGTTTAGGCAATCGGGTTTTTATAAAATTTTACAATTACACAAATTTACTATTGTTATAAACTCTTCCTAAACTTGGCTTGGTTTAAATTGCTATGACAGCTATGACGCACGGATAGGGTTAAAAATTGAAATTACTAAGAACTTCAATAATCAATAGTTTGAGCTCCCAAGAACTTGTTCGTAGTATTCGGTATTGTCAATTGCTTTTCTATAAACTATTTTAACCCAAATTATTTAAGTAATTAAGCTCATTTTTGTAAATGGTACATTTTAAGCACAAAATGATTTCAGTTGACTTCACCCCAAAGTCACCTGATGGCAGGGTGCAACCGGAGGTTAAAAACACCTGAGCCGAAGCCGGAGGTCAACGAAACTTGCCGGAGCCGGAGGTGAATCCAAATTAGGTAGTAAAAATTATAGTTAATTAGTTAATTTTAGCCAATATTTGCAGTATGTTGTTAAGTTGTTTGGTGTTGCGCTAATTTTTTGCGAAAGTTCGGAAATCTTTTCCTTGAAAATTGTGAGTAAAGTGAAACGCGCTAAACAGATAAATTTTGCAAAATTATGTAAAATTTTACTACCGAAATTGGCAAAACCTATGGCAAAAACTTTACCGGAGCCGCAGGCCGATTTTCTGCCAGAACCGGTGCCGTATTCAGACTTCCGGTTGTACTCTGCCTGCTGCATATTCCACAAATCTTAATTAAGAACGAGACCAAATTTGCTAACTTCAATAACTTGTTCAGAAATTATTCAATGCTGTAATGACCCGAACAAGAGGGGGTAATAATAGGGGGCAGTCCCCATTTTGAGTCCCAATCAATAAGTGTCCGTATGCCTAATAAGAGTCCGTAAGTGGATACAGTCTCTTAAACCCTAACACTGAGGTATAATGGTTCGAATCTCTAAAGCATACTTAACTTTTGAAAGTACATACCTAAGTATAACCTTGCACTATCGCTCATGCTTTTGATACAAGACAAATAAACGTTTAATTCATCGGATAATTGCAATACCGGATATATCAGTAACGCCGGGTGGCGGAGCGTGAGGTTAATAAAGAGAATAACAGTCCGTAACCCAATAACAAGGAGCACATTCTAGAGAGGTCAAACAAATGTCAGTGTCCATCTCTTATTCAGATCACTACAGTACCAGTATAAAGCAGACTACAGTAAAACCAAATTGTAAATTTCGAATAAAGTTAACCCTTCCCACATGAATATTTTCTATTTCCCCTGAGACCTACTTTTATGCTAGGATTCGAACTCGGGTGACTGGTGTGGGAGGCGTATGCCATCACCACTCAGCTGTAGCAGAGCTTTGACGCTCGAGCCCGAGGGGCTCTCACGTCTTGTGGTGATTTAGTACTCTGTATACGTGCTGTAATTGTTAAACACAGTGCGATATACATTACTTAACGTATATACACTGCGCTTAGTTGCCTATAGGCAACTCAATGTGAGGGAGTTAATACCGAATACGTTACTGAAATTTCCAGCTTAATTAACTTTACTGAGTTTGCTTATACCCCTGTAAATCATATATCAAAAAGTTCTTTCGTAAATTAGCAATAAACAGCGGGAAAAATTCGTTTGAATTGAAGTAATGTAGAATGTCATGTTTGTTAGTATGAGAATTCAGGAAATGTACAAAATTGGGACAAACAGACTATAAGCAAGCTGTTATTACCCTATATGGTATTAATTAATATTGTATAAATTCGCTGAATAAATTTTTTTGTAAAACAAACAAATTTTGAAAATGCCTAAACAGAATATCGAATTAACCGTTGTGAAATTTTGTAGCCTTGAGAAGCGGCGCATCCAGTATATTTTGACGGGGGGTGCGGGCTGGCTGGCAAATGTATGAAACGCAAAAATTGTAAGGTAGAAATGACCTTATCATTTTATCACCGAAAAATCATATCTGAGAGCGAAAAATTATAGCGGTAGGGGCCTTACCATTTTATCACAAAATATTCAGCGGAAGAAATGTTGTTTTTCACAGACAAGAATCTGAACGAGAAGTTGTAAGGTAGAAGGACGTAGTTACCATTTTAATACAAAAAAATTTCTCATGGGAGCTGTACGGTCGTCCCGCCCCCCTTTGGATTCGCTAGTGGCCATGAGTGCCGCCAGTAAAAATCACA
Source organism: Enoplolaimus lenunculus (assembly GCA_030248215.1). Lineage (NCBI taxonomy): Eukaryota > Metazoa > Nematoda > Enoplea > Enoplida > Thoracostomopsidae > Enoplolaimus > Enoplolaimus lenunculus. Next base: position 237,931 of record JASANG010002708.1, on the reverse strand, counting down.
GGGGGAGGCGGTGATGTATTAAAGGTAGTTGAGAAATTTCTAAAAAAGCTGCAGCAAATATTTAAAGTTGTTTACGAAAAATGCAAGCCAACTAGGCTGTCAGCGAGGAGCAAAAAAATTTTCAGAGACGGTATACAAAAATTATAGATGACTAAATCAGCTTGAAACGTTTATCCATGGGACCCAAAATTTTTCAGGAGGTCAGAGTCCCTGCGGGCGAGCCTTCCACTACGGGTCCAAACTCAGGGGTGCCACGATAGCTGTTAACCTGCCAGTGGCCGTATTTGTAAGTAAAATGCACAATGCAATGAACCAAAGTGATTGAAAATCACTCTACGTCAGTTCTAATCAGAAAAGTGCAATCATGAGTTACCTGTGACCTCACAACGCTCAGAATGTACTCGTTTAGAGCACAATAGCGAGTCTTCAGCCGGTTACCAAAAAACATCGCTCTTCTATACACTTCCGAGGTATACTGTTTGTGAAATTTTTAAAACTTTTCACATAACATAGGCTTAGACTTAACCCTTTATCACATGAATATTTCTCTATTTTCCTCAGACCTACATTTATGCTAGGTTGGAACTCTCAGTGACTCGAGTGGGGACGCGTATACCATCGCCGTACTCAGCTATAGGAGCTGACACTCGAGCCCGAGGAGGCTGTTACGTCTTGTGGTGATTTAAGTACTATGTATACGTGTTGCAAATTGTGAAACACTGTGCGATATATATCGGTTTAACGCATATACACTGCGCTGAGTTGACTATGGGCAACTCAATGTGAGAAGGGGTTATAGATAGTAAACTGAAAATTTCGCTTAAGCTTATAGCTTGTAGAATCAAGTATACAAAAGTTGAGTTTATATATTGCACGGTTAACTGCACAGTTTGAAATTAATAGTGCTGTCTCAGAAACAAAAACGAAGTACGAGGATTTGAATTTGAGTTTGTTGAACTTGACGAAATTCTATTGCTGGAATAATCCTAAACATAAAAGATTGCGTTTAGTCTTGCTGCGTCGGAGGTGCGTTTTGTGAGATTTGCGTCGGCTCTGTACGCGGTCAGTTTTGCATATTCAGCTGCTAGGCTGAGCGCATAACTAGCGTGATGAGCTATTCGTGCATGCAGCGCAAATTGCTGAGGTTGCTTGCTTTGCGTTCAAAAAAACGTTCCGCCTCTGATCGTTACATGAGCCGACGTTTGCATAATCGTTTTCACAAAACTGCACCTCCTGACTGCAGGCAAGACTTTAAAACGCAATCTTTTTTATTGTTTTAGGTGATTATTCCAGCAATAGTAATTTCGGTCAAGGTTCAACAAACTGATGCAAATCCTCGTACCTTAACGATATAAAAATTTAAAAAGATTTCGAAACAGCACTATTAATATATTAAACTGTGCAGTTAACGTGCAATATAAACTTTGGTCAACTTTTGTATACTTGGTCTACAAGCTATAAGCTTAAGCGAAAAATTTTCAGTTTACTATCTATAAGCCCTTCTCACATTGAGTTGCCCATAGTCAACTCAGCGCAGTGTATATGCGTTAAATGATATATATCGCACAGTGTTTAACAATTGCAACACGTATACATAGTACTAAATCACCACAAGACGTGACAGCCTCCTCGGGCTCGAGTGTCAAGCTCCTATAGCTGAGTGGCGATGGTATACGCGTCCCACTCGAGTCACTGGAGTTCGAATCCTAGCATAAATGTAGGTCTGAGGGAAATAGAAAATATTCATGTGATAAAGGGTTAAGTCTAAGCCTATGTTATGTGAAAAGTTTGAAAATTTCACAAACAGTATACCTGGAAGTGTATAGAAGAGCGATGTTTTTGGTAACCGGCTAAAGACTCGCTATTGTGTTCTAAACGAGTACATTCTGAGGCGTTGTGAGGTCACAGGTAACTATGATTGCACTTTTCTGATTAGAACTGACGTAGAGTGATTTGAATCACTTGGTTCATTGCATTGTGCATTTTACTTACAAATACGGCCACTGGCAGGTTAACAGCTATCGTGGCACCCCTGAGTTTGGACCCGTAGTGTGAAGGTGGCCCGCAGGGACTCTGACCTCCTGAAAAAATTTTGGGTCCCAGGATAAACGTTTCAAAGCTGATTTAGTCATCTATAATTTTTGTATGACCGTCCTGAAAATTTTTTTGCTCCTCGTTGACAGCCTAGTTGGCTTGCATTTCGTAAACAACTTTAAATATTTGCTGCAGCTTTTTTAAAAATTTCTCAACTACCTTTAATACATGAACACCGCCTCCCCCTGGTGATTTTTACTGGCGGCACTCATGGCCACTAGCGAATCCAAAGGGGGGCGGGACGAATTCGTACAGCTCCCATGAGAAATTTTTTTGTATTAAAATGGTAACGTCCTTCTACCTTACAATTTCTCGTTCAGAAAAATCTTGTTGTGAAAAACACAATTTTTCCGCTGAATATTTTGTGATAAAATGGTAAGGCCCCTACCTTATAATTTTTCGCTCTCAGATGATTTTTTGGTGATAAAATGATAAGGTCATTTCTACCTTACAATTTTTGCGTTTCATAACATTTGCCAGCCAGCCCGCACCCCCCGTCAAAATATATGGATGCGCCGCTTCTCAAGGCTACAAAATTTCACAACGGTTAATTCGATATTCTGTTTAGGCATTTTCAAAATTTGTTTGTTTTACAAAAAAATTTATTCAGCGAATTTATACAATATTAATTAATACCATATAGGGTAATAACAGCTTGCTTATAGTTGTTTGTCGCAAATTGGGACATTTCCTGAATTTTATACTAACAAACATGACATTTGACATTACTTCAATTCAAACGAATTTTTTCCGCTGTTTATTGCTAATTTACGAAAGAACTTTTTGATATATGATTTACAGGGTATAAGCAAATCAGTAAAGTTAATTAAGCTGGAAATTTCAGTAACGTATTCGGTATTAACCCCTTCTCACATTGAGTTGCCTATAGGCAACTAAGCGCAGTGTATATACGTTAAGTAATGTATATCGCACGGTGTTTAACAATTACAGCACGTATACATAGTACTAAATCACCACAAGACGTGAGAGCCCCTCGGGCTCGAGCGTCAAGCTCCTACAGCTGAGTGGTGATGGTATACGCCTCCCACACCAGTCACCCGAGTTCGAATCCTAGCATAAAAGTAGGTCTCAGGGGAAATAGAAAATATTCATGTGGGAAAGGGTTAAACTTTGATTCGAAATTTACAATTTGGTTTTACTGTAGTCTGCTTTATACTGTACTGTAGTGATCTGAATAAGAGATGGACACTGACATTTGTTTGACCTCTCTAGAATGTGCTCCTTGTTATTGGGTTACGGACTGTTATTTCTTTTTAACCCACGCTCCGCCACCCGGCGTTACTGATATATCCGGTATTGCAATTATCCGATGAATTAAACGTTTATTTGTGTTGTATCAAAAGCATGAGCGATAGTGCAAGGTTATACTTAGGAATGTACTTTGAAAAGTTAAGTATGCTTTAGAGATTCGAACCATTATAATTAGTGTTAGGGTTTAGAGACTGTATCCACTTACGGACTCTTATTAGGCATACGGACACTTATTGATTGGGACTCAAAATGGGGACTGCCCCCTATTATTACCCCCTCTTGTTCGGGTCATTACAGCATTGAATAATTTCTGAACAAGTTATTGAAGTTAGCAAATTTGGTCTCGTTCTTAATTAATATTTGTGGAATATGCAGCAGGCAGAGTACAACCGGAAGTCTGAATACGGCACCGGTTCTGGCAGAAAATCGGCCTCCGGCTGCGGCTCCGGTAAAGTTTTTGCCATAGGTTTTGCCAATTTCGGTAGTAAAATTTTACATAATTTTGCAAAATTTATCTGTTTAGCGCGTTTCACTTTACTCACAATTTTCAAAGAAAAGATTTCCGAACTTTCGCAAAAAATTAGCGCAACACCAAACAACTTAACAACATACTGCAAATATTGGCTAAAATTAACTAATTAACTATAATTTTTACTACCTAATTTGGATTCACCTCCGGCTCCGGCAAGTTTCGTTGACCTCCGGCTTCGGCTCAGGTGTTTTTAACCTCCGGTTGCACCCTGCCATCAGGTGACTTTGGGGTGAAGTCAACTGAAACCATTTTGTGCTTAAAATGTACCATTTACAAAAGGAGCTTAATCACTTAAATAATTTGGGTTAAAATAGTTTATAGAAAAGCAATTGACAATACCGAATACTACGAACAAGTTCTTGGGAGCTCAAACTATTGATTATTGAAGTTCTTAGTAATTTCAATTTTTAACCCTATCCGTGCGTCATAGCTGTCATAGCAATTTAAACCAAGCCAAGTTTAGGAAGAGTTTATAACAATAGTAAATTTGTGTAATTGTAAAATTTTACAAAAACCCGATTGCATAAACACGAATACTTTTGTCATTGGTTCAATTTGTGTTTAAACCATTCAGCTTTAAGCATCACATTTTTTCTATTTCTACAGCCGTTCTTTGTTCAAGATGGCTTGGTGCACTTTACAGGCAAATTGAAGCTATTTTTGGCACTGTTTAACAGGCTAAAAGCTAATATTTTCAGATGTAATACCGTGTTCGGTAATATGGTCTTAATTTTTGTAGTCAAATTGGTTGCGATTCAGTGAAAGCGCAGATAAAGTTTGTAATAATTTTTTTACCCGTTACAGTTTAGAATATATGTAATTTTGAATTTTGACCAAAGTCAGATTTGTCTTTTCTACAATACTGAACGGGTTAGAAAGTTTGGCCAATGTAAACAACAGGGGCGGAACAGTATTCTAAGCATACTTTAAGCCTTAGTCTAAGCCTAAGCCTAATCCTAAGTGTAAGAATGAGCATATTCATAAGCCTAAGCCTAAGCATAAGCCTAGCGAAAAAATTAGTCTAAAACGAAGCAAAAAAATTAGCGCAAAGCTTAAACCTACTCTATTGCAGTCCCACACAGAAAAGCGTTCCGCCTCTGATCTTCACGCGGGCCGGAAGTTTGAAGGTTTCTTCCGCATCAACGAACCGGTCCCCAAAAGTAAATGATAAAATACACCGGATACATATAGCAAATGATTAAAGAACATCATAACTAAGAGTTACACAACCGTATTAAGCCGGATGTCTTCCGCTGGTGCTCCCAAAAGGCGCCGCACAATAGCGACACCAGCACCAGAAATCGCTGGCAAAAAGTTTTCGTGGCCAGTTCAAGTGCTGAGTATTTTTAACAATGTAAAGTTCGCTGATACCAATCGCGTATGGCCATCTATCGCATAGTTATCGTAGAAGATTTACACAAAACACCAGTAAAATTTGTAAATTTTACTAATTTTCGTCATTTACCCCGTTATCGCATTGGGATTCTTATCAGCAACACAGGAAAAAAACTATTTACGCGAAAAGTGGACAATGACAGAACTGCACGGTCGAGACGACCCCGTTCCCCAAAGTACTGCGAATATAATTGGTTTTCCCCTTAATATCTCCGAAAGATATGGCCACGCCGGGAATCAAACCTCGCACCTCTCGCTCGCGAGTCAAGCGCGCTACCAATTACACCACGCGGCCGATATCATAATTTACCTCTGGTGGTATATGTGCACGAGTATGTATGTGTCTTATCACACTGTGTACATACACAAGTTATACCGCGTATACCCACAGACAGCGCGCAGTTTTTGACAATTATCAGCACTGTAATTCACAACGTGCGTGGCAGTCCGACAGGCTTCAAAGTTAAGGATCAAAAAGACAAACTTTTATTATATTTTCAATTATTTTACAAGGCTGAGAATCAATTACTGTAGGTTTAGCAAACCAAGCGAAAAATATTTGCTTAAAAATATGATTTTGATGCAAAAAAAATTTAGTTCACGAAACAGGTTTTCGATGCCGCGCTGAACCATTCGACGGTGATCGACCGTGGCGGACAAATTCGAATTTTTGGCCCATGTATACAACAGGTCCGGATTGTTTCCGGAGGGGCTATAATAGAGTCAGTTTTAGCTTTAGACTAATTTTTTTGGTTAGGCTTAGGCTTAGGCTTACGAATTGACTCATTCATACGTTCAGGTGAAGGCTTAGGCTTAGGCTTAGGAATAGACTCATTCATACGCTTAGGCGTAGGCTTAGGGTTAGCCTTAGGCTTAGGAATATGCTTATACTACTGTTCCGGCCCTGTCCTATACATGGGCCGAATTTATTAATAAAAAATTTGTGCTTATAAAATTAGTTACTGGCCATAACCTGTTCTCATTTACAGGTTCGTGACCTGCATTTATGACCATTTACGACAAAGTCTGCTTAACAGTGGCTTGATTACTTTAAGTAATAAAAGTCAGACAAAATTTTTTATTAAATCACATCAACGATACTTTTCCGCTTCGATGTTGCCTGTTAACAGTGAACAGTTTTCCAGCAAATGTTACCTGTCATTTTGAATCTGAACCGCTCTAACCATGTGCGGGTTAACAGAGGTCATTGGCGCCAGGATTTCTGAGACCGCTTCAGCGTGAGCCAACAATATTACCACCCCTAAATCTGTTGGACCCCACAACTGGTCTAATATCTGGGTCGTGGTTGTGCCGAATATAAAAGCATAAATCGATTTACCTTCAAAGATTGCGATTACAAAATTTACTTAAATGTTTTTGGTTATTATTTTGAAATTCGTTAGAATCAGTTGTCTTGTTTTATATACAAAAAAATTGTGTTCTTTTTTAGAAAATGTTCTCAGTTGCTAGGCTGAAAATACTTTTGTCAACCATAGTCAACGTTTCGATGCTAATAAACTTTTACCGCAATTAATTAATATTAAATTTATTCAATATATCATATCTGGCTGGTTAAGCTAAAACTGTATGTTTGAAACAATTTTCACTGCTGGATATTGTGATTTTCGCTAATGAAGGTATCCGTGTTCAAGCGACATATATTGAGAGTAGACTGATTAAATATTAAGCTATTGAACGAATTAGGTTTTACCACGTGTATTTAGCCGAATAAAACATAAATGGCCCTAAATGGTGATTGGCCGAAATAGCTTAGGCCTTAGCAGGAACTTTGTGGTCCATCCGCTTTACTTTTGAACCCTCCGTCGGAGCCAAGCAAAGCCAGGAACGCCGACTTTTCCTGAACCAATTTTGACGCTTTTGACAGCGCTACAACACCAGTAAATTATTACGAAATTGGTCTACATTTATTATCCTCCAAATTTTTGATACTGCCTTCAATCTGTTATGTTGGCCGTAAACATGGTGCAGTTGCGTACAATTTTGGCTTTTTTTGCGGTGTAATAATTCAGTCTAATGTAACAATAGTTTAAGCTTCAAAATAGGCAAATTTTGCTAATATGACTGTCTGCTGGTTAAGGGTCATTACCTTTTAGTTTTTGGGTAATTAAGCTGTATGGTACAAGTTGCACGAGGCTAAACTATCTTACCATTAAGATAACTTTTTAGCAATATTCGGTTTCAATACAACTCATTTATTTACCCATGACGTGGCTCACAGATCTGTCCCTACACTGTGAAAAATGGTGAGTCAAATTGACTCTTTCGGAAATAGGCTTTTCTTGGCTACACAAAATGAGTCAAATTCGACTCAGCCAGAGTCAAACGTACGACACAGTGAATCAAAGTTGACTCTGGTGGAGGTCGAATTTGACTCATTTTGTGTAGTCAGGAAAAACCTATTTCCGAGAGAGTCAATTTGACTCTCCATTTTTTTGCAGTGTGCGGCTGGAATTGGCTCTATCGAAAAAATAGCTTAGTCTTGCACCGCGTTAAGTACATATTTTGACCTGATGGCCCAAGCATTTTTGCGCGCAAAGTGCGCAAAGGTTTCGTAACATAATTATTCGGAACCGGACATTTTTGGTCCCAGCGAGCTTTTTGAAGTTGACTTTGTCTTCTGACACCGATCATTGTTAGGCTGCACTCCTGACTAGCGGGACAAAGGGATAAGCATAGCTCTGACGGCTGTGATATTTTAGTTTGTTCGGTACAACTCTTTGAAGGGTTCCGTAAACCCTCTGTTTGTACACTGTAAAAAATGTGGAGTCAAATTGACTCTCTCGGAAATAGGCTTTTCCTGACTACACAAACTGTGTCAAATTTGACCCCGCCAGAGTCCAATTCGACTTCCTGAGCGATTCAATGAATCGAATTTGACTCTGGTGGAGTTGAATTTGACTCAGTTTGTGTAGTCAGGAAAAGCCTATTTCCGAGACAGCCAATTTGACTCACCATTTTTTGCAGTGTACTAATATTTTCTTATAAGCTAACACACCACAAACACGGGTCCGGGTACACAAAAAACAACGAGAGCGAGTACATTTTGTGAAACGCAATTTTTTGGCAAGTTGAATACCTTTGTTCTATTAAGTGTTATTTATCGAGCCTTGGTATTTAAGCAGTCCATGTTGCCTATTTAGATTTGAACAAAATGTTGTTAAGTAAGATATCAACGTTGGAGATAATTGTTTTCGCTATATTTTCAATTACCTCGATCTGAATTGAAACTCCTACGTGATTGAACAGTTTACTAAACGAGAGTAATAGAAAACGCTGATTGTTTATCAAGTTGGGCAAATCTTTGTTTGCGCCGTTATTACCTGTTCTACTTTTGTTTATGTTTGGCGATACTGGCTTACGTTCTGTGATGTAGCGCCTGTCGCCAGTGCTTGGATGATAGGTCTTGTAAGGTTCGAAGCAACCAGCGAACGATAAAGTTTGAAATACAAACAATGTTTCGCATTCAATTCGTCCAATTTCTGGGCCAATGTAAGGAACAGGGGCAGAACAGTAATATAAGCACATTCCTAAAGCTAATCCTAAGCCTAAGCCTAAGCCTAAGCGTAAGCCAAGCAAAAAAATTAGTTTAAAGCTTAAGCTTATTCTATTGCAGTCCTACAGAAAAACGTTCTGCCCCTGATCTTTACATGAGCCAGTTTCTGTGCCAATTTTGAGATCGATTTTGAAATGGTGTTGATATGAGCAAGAGTGAATTATGACAAGAGTGAATTATGACAAGAGTGAATTATGACAAGAGTGAATTATGACAAGAGTGAATTATGACAAGAGTGTGTAACTCTTGGGGTCCCGTAAGGTACAAAATGTACCACCGGGCGTTGCGTTTATGGCCGTCACACGGTTGTTTAGATGGGGAGTCGCTATCGCATGAATACCCGTAAATTAAACTATACGGGGACCATGTTTGACGCCGCATACATAAAGTGCCAAGTTTCGCACTGGTTGTAAACCCTTCTCAATAAAGGGGGGCAAAAACGCAACGCGTACCGGGTGAATTATTTTCTACACAGAATGTACCCAGTTGCGTACTCTTGTTGAAATATGCATCATCCACTCTTGACATGAGTGATAGTAAGGTTGCTCAGTAAAACTTGCAAAATGATAACCGTGATCACAGCTGGAGCCAAACAACGTTGAAAAATCATCAGCAAATCAACCAATGGTTCATCCAGGTGTACGTTTTTTGGCTTTGCTTGCAGAATTTCAATAAAGTCTATGCCGGGTTTCAAAATTGCTGAAAACTTTTGTCTTAACATTTCAATGGCAGTAGATCTCGCTAAATCAAATATTTAGATCAGGGTAAATGATTACTTTTAGGGCCGTAACAGTGTGGATTAAGCCAATTCTTAAGCCTAAGCATTGACAAAAGTGTATTTTCTAAGTCTAACGCGAAAAATGTCTAGAATCTAAGCCTACTCTTTCACAGACCCACCACAAACCGGGACAGCCTAAAAAGTCTGCTGAGATTAGCATTAAGTGCCACTGTAAATTCAAGTGAATTGATTTTAACTCAGAGTGAGTTGGATCCACTCAGATTTCTGAGCTCTGAATTAAGTCTTTCATAACGCAAACTTCTAATTCTTTGAACACATTCTCGGCATAATTAACCAAGTCATCCAAAATTAGATCAGCTCAGAGTGCGATAACATTTACTGTTATTAACTCAGAAACAACCAGAAATAACTAATTCTCTCAGTGACTTGATTAATCAACTCATTGGAATTTACAGTGTGGCGCGTTGAACAAAAATAATTGCATTTTACTGTTTATGAAACGTTTCCATAAATACAAGCCAACCGTCAAATTTCTTACCATCTGTTAACATCTTTAAAAGTCTGGGCATTTAAGTTATCGGATTTTACTAAATGGTCTGCTATGTTCCGATAGTATATACTCTTTGCCCTGCTGTATTAATTTTCATTCCAAGACGACAAGGTACAACCGAAGATCTGCATCCGGCTCCGGTTCCGGCTCCGGTAGAAAGTAAGCCTCCGGTAGAATTTTTGCCGGAGGTTCTGGCAATTTCGGTAGTAAAATTTTGCAAAATTTTGCAAAATTAATCTGTTAAGTGCGTTTCGTTTTACTTTTGTCACAATTTTCAGAAAAGAATTTGCGAAAATTCGCAGAAAATTAGCGGAAAATCAAACAACGTAACAACATATTGCAGATATTGGCTAAAATTAACTAATCGACCATCATTTTTTCTACCTAATTCCGCGTCACCTCCGTCTGCGGCTCCGGCTGCGGAGAGTTTCGTTGATCTCCGGCTCCGGTTCCGATATTTTTCACCTCCGGTTGCATTCTGCAAGACAACAATATATCATTTCTGAAGCACAATTCAAATATTATTTCACGTGGCCGTTGTGTAGAACGTAGTTGAGTTAGAACATATAATTATTATTTATCAAAGGACACTGAGTTTACTCATATACTGCAATAATGCAATTACCTTAAACGTGGCATAAACAATAGAGTCAAAAGTTTATTATGGCTAATACAAACCAATCAGTCGTAGCGATATCCACCTCGGCTGACCTAGTTATAATTTGTGCTTTTGGCAGATAATTAAGCTTATAACATTTTTTACTGTATATAACTTTACAGGGTGGCCTGTAAAACTGATGGTATTTGTCACGGTCGAATGTTGCTTTTAAATGACTTAAGCCCTGTCCCACGTCGAGTACACTACGCCGGTTTCAATTTCAGGACGCACTGCGTACCACGTACATGAAATCTATATAGTAAAGCTGGAATGCTTCGCATACGTATTTTGGGCAACTTTCCAGCATTACTTTGTTTACATTAATTTGTTAAGAAATACACGTGATTGTTCAATGAAAAGAAAATTTGCAAGGAAATTTTTGTGTTTTTCGCTAACTTTTGCGCATTGCACAAACCTTGCAGACTTGTAATATTTTAAGGCGGGTGCGCAGTGATCGTCAGAACCACCCACAGGCTCGAGTCCGAGTGTGAAGCGCTTATTGTCGAGCGGTGATAAACGTCTCACGCCAAAGTGTCCAGTAAGAAAATGTTCATGTGAGAAAAAAGTTAGAAATAATTCGTAAATATGTGATTCCTTTGCCAGCATCCTCAACTCTCAACTTTGTGTACTGTAATGGCCCGAATAAGAGGAGGGAACTGATATTTATGTGGCCTGTTCTGAGGGTACCTCCTGTGTTATTCGGTTACGGACTGTTTATTTTTAACCCGCCACTTGTGTGTTATATTTTCGAGCAGTATAGACCTAATTAGACTTTAGGCACTCTATCCGCTTACGGACTCTTATAAAGGATACGGACTATTTTTGATTGGGACTCGAAATGGGAACCCCCCTCTTATTGCACCCCCTTTATTCGGGTCACTACAGTAGTCATTTAAGCTTGCGATAGATATTCAATCAAGCTATCTGTATTAGCTGTAAATCTGAACTTTCAAATAATTCACAATAGACTGGAAGATATCTATAAAAAACTAGCGGTTCGTTTTGAAGCTATAGATACGGTGCTTTGTTAGATCTTAGAAGACAGATCCATTGATTAGCAATAGGAGCTGCCCACTTATGGAACTGAAAACGTCCGGCGCCGTCCGTCACCGTCCGTCATCATACGTTATCGTACGTAAGTTATTTACGTACGATACCGCACGTTTATGGATGGCGCTGTATGGTGACGTACGGCGCCGGACGGTGACGTACGGCGCCGGACGCTATCGTGTGGGTGACGTACGGCGCCGGACGCTATCGTGTGGGTGACGTACGGCGCCGGACGTTATCTTGTGGGTGACGTACGGCGCCGGACGCTATCGTGTGGGTGACGTACGGCGCCGGACGTTATCTTGTGGGTGACGTACGGCGCCGGACGCTATCGTGTGGGTGACGTACGGCGCCGGACGTTATCGTGCGGGTGACGTACGGCGCCGGACGCTATCGTGTGGGTGACGTACGGCGCCGGACGTTATCGTGCGGGTGACGTACGCCGTCGCACGTCAAAGAAAAGTATAGCGCAACCCATAGATTGGCGCTATACTTATCGGGCGGCGGCGTCCGTCGACGCCGTCCAATAGACTAACTTCTTTTGCTCAGGCTTAGGCTTAGGCTTAGGCTTAGGAATAGGCTCATTCTTACGTAACAGGCTTAGGCTTAGAAATATGTTTGTACTACTGTTCCGGCCCTCTTCTAAAGATGGGTCAAAGTCTTTATCTTTGAGAAATCTTAAGCATATACTTAATTTGGAATCAAAGGTTGGCTGCGGTGTAATTTGCCAGTTGGTTTAATATAGGATCTTTACCTCATAAACTATGGACCCATGTTTCTTTTAATGTCTTACCGCTTACCAGCGTGACTCGCAATAAAGTATACAGCGAAAAATGGTGAGTCAAATTGACTCACGCCGAAATAGGCTCTACGGGACTACACAAACTGAGCCAAATTAGACTGCTCCAGAATTAAACATGCGACTCAGTGACTCGAATTAGACACTGGTGGAGTGGAATTTGACTCAGTTTGTGTAGTCCCGTAGAGCTTATTTCGGCGCGAGTCAGTTTGACTCACCATTTTTTGCAGTGTAAAGCTTAGGCACTAGACAAAATTTTGCGCTTAGATTTAATCTTAGTCAGTTCTAGTTACGCTCCTAAAAGTAATATTGGCCAAAATATTTATGTTTACATCAACATTTTAGTACTTGTGTTCATCAACACATTGTTTTCGGCGTTTACCTGGTATTTTGCGAAAACCAAACCCGTATTGTTTCAGTAGAGGGACGTGCGACAGGTGCCTCAAAAGACGCTAGTAAAACCGAGCCAGAAATATATTGGTAGTTTTAGCTGAGACGCACCAAAAAAGGGGGTGGCAGGGCGATTGCCCTCCCCATCGAGACTTTCAAAACGAAAAGTTTTGTTTTCGGAATTTAATGCTAAAATTGCGTTTGACATCTCACTCACGTCGATCGCGAGGTTTCGTCCGGCCCTCGATTTTGGATCGGCCGTTACGCCACTGATTTTTACGTTGGCTGGTGTATTCATTTGGCGACCTGATATCAGAAACCCAAACGTGCCATCTTATACAGACGAATAGAGTTCTAGCAGTAAAAAGGTATTATGGGTCTATGGTCGTATGTTGTACTCTCATACCAATGTCAACAACACGATATGCCCCTGTCTTGTACACTAAGAGCTGTCTATATTTGTTCTACTATTAAAGGTTAGATAGTGATTTAGACACTAGAATGCGCTCAAATAAATGATATCGGGGTATTATATGGTATTTTCAACCTGTGTCGACTTTATCCAGTGTTTAATTGCTGTTCAATTTTAAGCTTTTTTTTCTGCTGTAATCTCATTATTTTTTATTAATTCTAAACTAAATTGTGATGTACATTAGGTTTGTCTATTGTTAACGTGCAATACTGTCTGATGGATTTAGATGGCAATTTAGGCGCACATAGTTACGTCATAAGCAAGGAGGGGCTTGTTACTTTAAGGGGCGTCCAGGTTTCTGGTGGGTTCATAAAACAATAGGTTTTTAGATTTTAGATTACATTTTTTATTTAGCCTTAGGCTCAGGCTTAGGATTAGGAACACATTTTTGTAACGCTTGGTTTAAGCTTAGGCTGAGGAATACGTTTTTGCAACGCTTAGGCTAAGGTTTAGGCTTAGGAATATGCTTTTGCAACGCTTAGGCTTAGGCTTAGCACGACGCTAATCTACTGTTACGCACCTTATATTGGCCAACAGGGTAATAGGTTCTTGTATACTCTTTCCGTGTTATTTAAGGTTAAGGCTTAAGCAGTGGATTAGGCATAGGCAAGCTATTCCTGGACCTATCCCACCGGTTCAGCGTATAAGCGGAAGCGTATATTAATCTGGTTATGAGACATTTACCCAAATTGTAATGCAGTAAAATTTGACCTGGGGGGGAAATCTTTATATATACTTTTAGGCTTGGTTCAAGCTTACATTTAAGCTTAATAACGGTGAAGGGTTGCATGAGGCTTAATTCAATTTTAACCACTCATATCTGAAACAGTTTTTGAAATTTTAAATACATGGGTTTTAATATGGATGGCATTCTGTATGGATCTGTTTTATGATTTGTGGTCTCAAATTACAGAAAAATGAAAAGCGTTCGCACTGTGTTTTTCGATACATTCTGAGTACCAAATAACTTTTGTATACTCTAAGTTTATTACTGTAGTGACCCGAATACGAGGGGGGGACTGATATTGATTTGCCCTCTACCGCGGGTACCCCCTGTTATTCGGTTACAGAGTGTTATTTGTTTTTAACCCACGCTCCACCGCCCCTTCGTTACTGATATATATCCTATACTGCAATTATCCGTTGAATTAAATGTTTATTTGTCTTGTGTCAATAGCTTGAGCGATAATACAAAGTTATACTTAGGAATGTACTTTCAAAATTTAGGTACGCTTTAAAGTTTCGAACTCAAATTATTTGGTCCTGGAGTCATTTATGCGCTACAATTAGGGTTAATTGACATTTATTGACTCTAATTAGAGTTTAGGGACTCTATCCGCTTACGTACTCGTATTAGAGATACGGACTCCTGTTTTCTGGGACTCGAAATGGACACTCCTTTTATTACCCCGCCCTCTCATTCGAGTCCCTATAGTACGCTTCCCTAGTTCCAACTTATTTTTATGGTGTTGTTTCTTTGGATATAGCGTGCAAACCTTAATATACTGATAGCTATTGTCTTGGTTTATGCCCCCCTTAAAATGTTTTCGCTATCCTTAAGAGTGTACATTTTCGGCGAACCCTCTAGACTCATAGGCATTCCATGACAATGAACATGGTGACCGTGGGAACGAATCAGTCTGCTGATGCCTGCTACAGAAACTAATATCTTAAAATGTTTAGATTTGATCACAATATCGCTAACTGTAAGAATGTTTGATAATAAAAATGCACGTCAACAAATAAAAGCATACTTGGTATTTTTAATGAAACCAACGGATTAAAACGGGGGCAGATCCAGGCACCGATAATACGACCACAACTTAAACAGGGGTTCCCACTAACTTGCAACCGATAATATCAAGTTTGATGCAGACTAGTATAGTTACCAAAACAGCCTGTGTATCAAACCGGCTCCCGGTGAAAAGCCTAATCGGACACTGTTCTTTACTGGACTAAGCAAGAAATCGTTGAACTCAACACCGCCAGCCGCAGTAGATAGTGATCGGACTACGCGACTTAAATGGATTTTTAGCTGAACAACGAGTATAATAAAGGCAAGAAAGCGTATTGATGAAGCAGGCCAAAAAAAAAAATTATCGCTTCATGTCTGTTGTGCCGCATGCGTTCCGGCAGTAATTATGTTATGAATAAATTAGAAGCTTCAAGTTTGAAGCTAAAAAGAAAAGTTTTCTCGCTTCGCTCGGTCCAAACTTTTGCTTAAACCAGGTAAAAAAACGCTGACAATTGCTTGATGTGAGAGTCTATCGTGGTTTATATGCTTTGACTAAATAAATTATTGCTGTGATATGAGCGCTGAACGATTATCGCGGTGTGCGAGCAATGCCAGGTTCGGTCCGGATTCGGAAACCTGGTTATGTGGGGATTACATGTTGGGATCGACGGAACCAAAATGATACTCTGAAGGATACGCTTGGCTCGACGCTGTTTGGACTGAAAGCATTTTTTAGATTTTTGTGACATTTTTTGTGTTTATGCTATACAAAGGGTGGCTCACGGGCATAAAATGTACCCCCGTTCAATCCACACCCTGGTTCAAGCTGATTGAGTGGCAAATTTCACATTTTTTTACTAATTTCTTGTATAATAATTTGCATAGAAATTTCGTGGAGTATTCAGGTTATCGGTGCAATCTTTTGGGCAAACCTGCCGGCACCCGCATTCAGTGAGTCAGGGCTTTTTCACGCGAGAAACCTTTGTAGGGTGCGGATTGCTCTTATTCATTGTTCAGGAGTCGGGTAAAAGTAGGCCAGCCTTGGAGCAATGAAATTGTTTTCAGAGATTTTGAGACAAGAATTTTTGTTGCAAATATTTACCTTTTTATAGCGAACCAGTTGCCTGAGTTGAACCTAAAAGCATCAAATGTTAACAGTTTGATTCTTGAGTTATTTGCTACAAAATACAAGGACAGAATAAGGGGGGTAGCATACTTTCAGTTCAGGCAACCCTCATTAATAGGTTTGTCAACAAGTCTCTGATGAGAAGATTGCTAAAAACATTTCAGGGATTCACAGGATATGACCAAGGATATCACAGGTTGATACCAGAATAATAGGGACACTGATAAGAAATTATGTGCGGGCACACTGTAAATTGCAATGAGTTGATGAATCAATTCAGCTAGCGAGTTGGTTATTTCTGAATTAATATTAACTCACTCTGAGAGTTGAGATGATTCTCCCTCTGAGATGAGTTGACTATGGGTGAGTTGGTTAATTAACTCAGGATGAATTGAATCAACTAAAAATTTTGAGTTCTGATAGTCCTAACTCACCCTGAGTGAATTCAACTCATTCTCAGTTAAAATCCACTCACTTAAATTTACAGTGCAATTTATATTGTGAGAACACGTCGTTAGCGAAGCATGCGAGCAGCCGAATTGCAATTTTCGTGACATCAAAAGACAAATATATACACTACTTCATCCATACTAAAAGGTTTCAGGCAGGGCGTTCATCTGGATCCGTCCCAGCACCTTATACTGTTGTGAATTTCAGGTTACTACAGTCAGTGTCGGAGCCACACAGGGATGCTCATCCAAAACTCCAGAGTGGCGGCGCCCAAACTCGAGAGCGAAGCGTGCGCGAAGCCAGACGCATTTTATAACTTCGGCGGTTTTTGTTTTAACCAGTTAGGGTGGGAATCGCTGTAGGGGTGGCCCTCACAAATAGAGGGTATGGGAGGTGGCTACTCCGTCTCTGACTACAGTACACATTTTGTGACGCGACTAAACTACGAATATTCGTTCGTTCCAACGATGTCACTTGATTTGAATTGCGAATCAATTCATATTGGTTTAAATTTGTTTATGAATATTGCAGTACACGTTTTATTCGCAAACACTACATGAAGCAAGTGCAAAACTGCAATTGTTCTTGTTTGAAATGGTGTCTAAACTGCTTGCATTCGGTCGAGTCAGCCAAGCGCTCTCTAGTATTATCTACGCCGCCTGTCGAAACTTTTCGCCAACATTAAATTCAGTAAATAGCTGGAAATATTTCATGGCCGTAACCAGGTCTACGAGAAAAACGATTGGAAAAACGATTGTAGCCAGCCGCATCTCTAATAACCTGGTTTTGCCGTAAAATACGGTCAACTAGAAAATAGCCAACGTATTTCCGACAAGTACCAGACAGTTAGCTTTTAAATCTAATTCGTAGTATTTAACCTTAGTTCAAAGACCTGCGAGCTCTTGGTATAAGTTTATACCAGCTTCTGAATACACATTTTTAGCATCGGATTTTTTTTAAATCCACATACTTCAGTTTAGCTGTCGACAATTTTTCAACCTGTGCTTATAAATTAATTGTTTTGTGCGCGAATCCTTTAAAATCCGCCTTTAAAATCCGGTTATCTGTTGTTGTTATTAATCCACTTGCTTAATTTTTTAAATTTATTTTGAAATAAAACATTTTGCCACTCAAACACCAAATAATATTAAGAACTGTTGAGAATTTACTTTAAACTTTCACAAGTTGTACTCGATTAAGTTAAAAATCAATATTAATAAATTCAACGGCCAATGTTACTTTTTGGGCCATAACAGTAGATTAAGCGTATTACTAAACCTAAGCCTGAGTCTAAGCGTTGCAAAAGCGTATTCCTTAGCCTAAGCCTAAGCGTTGCAAAAGCGTATCCCTAAGCTTAAGCCTAAGCCTAAGCTTAAGCCTACGCAAAAACTGTTATGTAAAATCTAAACCAAGCTTAGGGATACGCAAAACTGTTATGTAAAATCTAAACCTACTCTTTCACAGACCCACCAAGTAAAATGGACCAATTGAACAATCGTAGTAGTATTTTACACGGAAGTTTGCTGTGTTTTCATAGTTTTTCTTATGCAACTGCTAAATATGTTCATTTTTTAATGAATTAAATTCGACACGAAATTTATAAACAAAATTTGGCGTTTGTTTTTATCAAAATAAATTCGAAGATGACCAGAAACTAAAAAATTTTCAAATACATTTTGTCTGCATCGAAATATTATTAAATTTATACTGTTTATAAATTATTGCAAGTTTAACTAAAATTATCTACATTTCAGGTTTGTTCCAGTTTGCACGACAGTGGTTTGGTTTCTAAAACAGTAATTACGCGTACACTGTAAAAAATGGGGGCGGAGTCAAATTTGACTCAGTTTGTGTAGTCAGGAAAAGCCTGTTTCCGACAGAGTCAATTTGACTCCCCATTTTTTACATGGTACGACTTAGTACTTAAGTACGTGCTCAGTAACTACTTAACCATTTTGTCGTTTTTAAAAGCGTACTGAAGTTAAGTAAATACTACGTCGCTGAATAAGCGTGGCATATCAATTACTTAACGGTTCCGGTACACTAACCTTAGTCTAACTGAATTTGTAGACTCATCGAGCTTCCTTAATAGAATGCAAAACTATTACTTTCTGGCTATGACATTGGCTCAGATTTGGCGTTTATTTGTTTTTGCTCGAAAATTTAAGTATTTACTGAAGTCTTCGAGATAAGTAATTAAGCGCTGAAATATGAAGCAAAATATGCTTAGTTTTGCGTACCGCTCGACGGGTTCACTTCAATGCAAATGAGCAGACATGTCTTAACAACGTTCTAAATACCGACTCGTTAAGATGTGACCGCGATAAATCATGCACAATACTTTGAACTAACAGAAATCTGCAGCATATCGCAGTGTTGTGCTTAACCAAATTGACTCAAATATTAAATGAATATTATCTAAAAATCTGCATTTTACCATTAACATGTAAAGTAGTCTGGTAATATCGATAGAATAAACTTGTTACCATTTAAACGGACCACACCCATGGCCAGCTCAACTTGCTTGACGGGACTAAAAATTTTCATGATGAACATGCAAATATCACAGATGACTTACAAGCGAAGTTGAAAGTTTTCTGAGGTGCAAAATTTTAATGAATGACTGAGGCCTGGTGGGTACATTCTGGATACATGGGCAAATTTAACTCATATGAAAATGTCGCTTCGTATTTAATGCATGTTTATGCATCCTCCACAATTAAAACTGTGAGGTGGTGGAAAATTTTGACGTCAATTCCACAATTTTCATTTCACGTTTTTGTTCAATTCCAGAACTCCACGTTTTGCGCTACTTATTGAGTGAATTTTATGGATTAAAAATTTAGCTCAATTCCAATAACGAAAATTTCCCATGTCTAAAGTTTCACTTTTTCCGGAATTGAAATTCAGTTTTCCACCAAGCCACATAACGCCTCCCACTCCAGTCACTGGACTTTGAATCCTAGCATAAATGTAGGTCTCAGATGAAATAGAAAATATTCATGTGATAAAGGGTTAATAATACCGTTTTCTTTTTGAGATAACTAGATAGCGATGGCTACTTATTGTATTTTCAAAAACTGCATCTGTTTTTCGAAATTTGTTGAAACGCATCGCTAAAAGCCGTCGGCGGCTGTTGGTAAAAATTGCCAGGCGACGTCGAAAACCGGTGTAGTTGCTCGAATAAGAGGCGGACTGATATTTATTTCGCGTCTTCTTCGGGTGTCGTCCTGTTATTCGGTTACAGACTGTAATTTATTTTAATTGACCGCATGTTTGCAGTAAGCTTTCTCGTGTTCCTTCTTCCGGACGGAACTGATTTGCTCCGAAACATTCTTGTTGATGCCATGTCCGTTATTATTTAGTTGCTTATTTAATAAAGTTAACGCGATTTGTCTGAGTTTCTTTTACATTTTTAATCAATTTACGCCATTTTTCAACTTTGGTTTCCTTTATGGACTATAATTAAGTCTTATGGACATTGTTCACGTACAGACTTTAATTAGGGATACGGACTCCTATTGATTGCAACTCAAAATGAGGAACCTTTCTTCTGATTCGAGTCACTAAAGTAATGTGGGTAGACGACGCGTTAATCAACTGATGTATCAATTACTGAATAAAGTTGCAAGCAGAAATGGTACTTTAGTACTCTCATAACAACCCTTTGTTAGTTAAATTTATCCGGCGAAAAGCAACATTTAAGTCCTACTCACACGTGCAAGTTTTTGCTGCAGGAACTTACAGCTCCAAATTGCACGCTGAAGATGCATTTTTCATCAGCCAATGAAAAAGCGGCTGCAATAAATTCAGTGAACCGGAATGGTTATTCACACATGTGAACTAAATGCCTAGTTGTTATTTTTTAATCAATCATTTGCAGCTGCAAGTTTTTCGAACGGGATTTTGGACAATACTTGCAAGTGCAAGTTGCAGCTACAAGTTGTCCTCTAGATTAGTTTGGCACCGTCCTTAATTTCTTGTTAGCTTTATCGCTTGACTGTTGTCAAATGTAGTTATCCCTTAACTCGCTAAATTTGATGGACGCTGGCAGGTACGAGCGAATGAACCAGCGGGACGCGCCTGTGTTCTGTAACCAATTGTTTCCTTACGAAGGTTTCCATCAATGGTTATGCCATTTAGAAACGGGATACTTGCCGCGGTACCAGCATATTTAAAATTTACCCCGCTGAATCTGAGTCGTTTGGGGCTCAAATGGAATATTGTACCATCACCCGTTCTAAGTTCTCATTGACCGATCTATCGAGTCTCGCCTTTCATATCCAAATTCCGATGATCCAGACAAGCTTAGAGTCGGCTCAACCTGCTAGGCTGTCAAATAAATTTTGCTAAGAGCATGAAGTTGCAATACGAAACTTACAACTGGGACTAAAACTTTTCTAAGACAAAGCTGGCTATCCCTTCCATGTTGAAACCATACTTGGTACCGCAAAAAATGATAATATAAGGCCTGTTCTTGTAAGTTGACGCTTCGTTTTCGGTCTTCTATTGTTTCAAACTGTTAGCTTAACAAATATATGCACCGCTGTAACCCGTATCGGTAGCAGTCGGTGACCTGGTTGAGCTTAAATAATTAATATCGGTTTCAAACGAAAATGGTTCGCCTGAGAACGCGCATGTTTGCTTGACCTATATTGCTAAAGTGCGATCTTGCTTGTAGACTGCAAGAGAACAGCAGGTTTAATAGAATACCAAAATAAAGCTAAATTACTTTGATCTGTAAATGCTACAAAAGCCGTGATTTGCGTCAGCAACACGGCAGTGACGGTTTCCAGAAGAATACAACGCATTTCAGTGTACGAAGGCTGTAA
The DNA here is from genome assembly GCA_030248215.1 of Enoplolaimus lenunculus. Taxonomy (NCBI): domain Eukaryota; kingdom Metazoa; phylum Nematoda; class Enoplea; order Enoplida; family Thoracostomopsidae; genus Enoplolaimus; species Enoplolaimus lenunculus. The sequence goes on along the minus strand of JASANG010002708.1, from coordinate 216,263 downwards.
CCCCAGTGTGAAAATTGGCTCCCTGCAATCCAGAAGGTTATTTGACTACATTTTAAAACTAATTTTGTCTTGTTTTTAGAAGTTTCAGGAGGGGGATATATCATATTTACCCCCAACGTTGTATCCAGATACATTATTAGGTAAGCGCTAATCTGGTACGGAAGTTTTGATGAAGACATATCTTTGTGCTGATAATGGTTAACCCTTCATTACATGAATATTTTCTATTTCCTCTGAGAACTACTTTTATGCTAGGATTCGAACTCCAGTGACTGGAGTGGGAGGCGTATACCATCACCACTCAGCTGTAGGAGCTTGACGCTCGAGCCTGAGGGGGCTCTCACGTCTTGTGGTGATTTAGTACTATATATACGTGTTGCAATTGTTAAACACAGTGCGATATATACTATTTAACGTATATACACTACGCTGAGTTGGCTACAGGCAACTCAATGTGTGAAGTGGTTAAATGTAATGAGGTTAAAAATTTCCACTCTTAACCCTTTCTCACATGAATATTTTCAGTTTCATATGAGATGTAATTTCAAGGTAAGATTCGATCCCCAGTCTCACGGGTGGGAGGCGTTTAGGATGACCGCTGAGCTATCGGACCTGGATGCTCGAACCCAAGGGGGCGTTCACGTCTTGTGCACAGCACTGCGTGTATATGTTATAATTGTTAATCAGTGCTCACAGTGTCTGATGTTTCTCGTACATTATTGTATTTAGTTGCTCATAGTATACTCTATTAGTGAAAGGGTTAAAAGCGATAAGAAATGACAAGTTTGCCAATGTTTTCCAAAATCAAAAGCTTGCAACGGTTGATAACGAACTTTCTCATCCAAGTCACACATTGCATATCATACCGAAAACCGTTGCGATCGAACCGAACGAGAAGCCAAACGTAATTTTAGTATTCAATCTTTATACGAAACTTTCGTTTTGCATCACAGATCGAAGCGATTCCGATTTCTGTTGGGCAGATATAAATAAGATTTGCACTCAGTGGTATTTATCTCGACAATTCATCGCCTATCAATATGCTTCAGGCTCTAGGCTTACGATTATCCGTTGATTTATTAATAGGCTTTTGGACACTGTTGGGGTCGACTAGTAGGGTCGGGCGACTAATTGTCGTAGATTCGATAATTATTCCAATTTCAACTTTATTTATTTAGAATTGTTTAAGTGCAACCAGCTAATAATGAGCCAAATGCTGACAAGACGGACTTCTCCGTACGGACTCCATCAATCGCTTCCTAAGTGTGGCACAAACTCATTTTTCTGTGTCTTGCTATGCCATTTAGGATCAACAGTTTACGGTCCCAAATACTTAACAACGCTTCACTTATCCCATCCTGCGACTGGTATACAGTCACGTTGTCACTCGTACCCATGATAAATTGTAAATTAACGCAACTTTTAGGCTGAACCTTTACCAAACCAAATATTACAATGACTTCTAAGATTTTCATATAAGCAAGAGTGGATGATCAATCTTCATAACAAGAGTGCACGATCACTATTTATAACAAGAGTGTGCAACTGGATACATTCTGTGTAGAAAACAATGTACCTGGCACGCGTTGTGTTTCTGGCCTACCCCCTTTTAGTGAAGTGAGGGTCAAGTTTGGCAATTTTTCAATTTTACACATTGAAATGTTGCAGTTGTAAACAAATTGCGTTTATAATTTTAACACCATGCACAGTCTACATTTCAAACATCAACTGCCCCCTCTAAATAAGAGGGCGAGGTCGGCCAAAAATGCAACGCCCTGTGGTACATTTTGTACCAATCAAATACCGGTAGTTGCACACACTCTTGTTAGACAGTGATCATCCGCTCTTGATAAAAGCAAACAACAAATAGTGATGTTATAGATATAGATTTTAGAATCCCAAACGTATCGGTCAATTTCAAGCATTTTCAAATCCGCTCAGCACCGGATGCGGAAACATTTGAATTTAGTTTTACCGGAAACTTCCGAAACTTGTCATAAAATGTTTACAGTGAACTAAGTTTTGCTATCTACTAACGATAAATAGCACACATGATTTTCAATCCATCATTAAAATATTTGCGCACAGAAAAATCTCTTGTTGACCAAACGCAAAAAAATACCACAACCCTGTATACATTGTGACGCTTAAGGGTCTCGTATAAACCTATACGGATAGTGAAGTTTCCGGTGAACGGAAGCTAACTTTTGACTTTAGGCAAATTGTGCACTTTTAACTTTATCACTGGATCATGTTCTCGTAGTCAAAAAAAAAAGCCTGTACAGAGTTGTATACAACCAACACCATTTTCAGACAAGGATCATCGCTACTAGCGGATTTGAAGACCTAAGTACTAATAAACGCGCAACGTTAGGATAAGCTTAAACCTAAAGCCTAAAATTAACCCCAAGCGTATATAAATATTAATTTAAAGTCAAAGCCTTATGCAACTTTCAAAATAACATGCGTACAGCAGGTGACTTTTGAGTGGGTAGTGTCAAGGATACTAAAGCAGTTTTTTGTTTCAGTGCCAAGGATAGTGACGCCAAAAAGTATCAGTATCCTTCACACTGAAGCTTGTTTGGCGTTAGTGTTCATGACACTATCCCCTCAAACGTCACATGGTGTACGCATGTTAATGTGGAAGTTGCATTATTCTATAAGTTACCCCGAGCTCATGTCTTAATGTCTTCTGTTTACAACACGACTTTATAGTGTAACCCGAACGACTATTTTCTCTAGTCATAATCGTCACAACAGAGGGAGTCTGGGCGGTTTCATCCTTCCACTTTCAAAGCAGGGAATCCTTAACCTAAAATTGGTCCGCAAACTTTTTGGGTCGAAATAAAAGTAATTATATTAGTAGTTATAGGCCGTATGGCTATAACCAAGAGTGCATAAAATACAAGAGTGTGCAACTCTTGGTGTTCAACATGGTAGAAACTGCACCACCGGGTGTTGCGTTTTGGCCGACCCCCTCCCCTTGTTTAGAGGGGGTCGCTATCATATGAATACCCCTAAATTAAACTATATGGGGAGCATGTTTAACGCCGCATACATAAAGTGACATGGTTCGCACCGGTTGTATCCCCCACCTAAATAAATGGAGGAACGACAAAAACGCAACGCGTGCCGGGTACATTTGTTTCTACATAGAATATCCCCAGTTGCACACTTTTGTTAAATAGACATTATCCACACTTGTTATAACTAATTATACATCGACAACCGTTGTATTTAAAACACATATTGCAATAGTCTTAGCTCTCGAAAATTTTCCACAGGACTCGTATCCCCACTTTTCAATCCGTGGCTACGCCCCTTCAATAATTTTATACTGTTTTTTGCTATACCCTGTTTGTGGTTTGGTTAAATCAGGATAGTGCCGACAAAGACAGTCGCTGCGCGATTCGTTCAGTTTTTTAGCATACAAATATTTTAGACGTTATGTTGTTTGCAGACCGCGGTCCATGTAAAGATCAGGGGCGGAACGTTTTTCTGTGAGACTAGAACAGAGTAAGCTTAAGCTTTAGACTAATTTTGTGTTTGGCTTAGGCTTAGGCTTAGGCTTAGGCTTAGGAAAATGCTTGCGACAAACAAGTTTTTTGATGGAGTTTTGTATCAATTCCTGTGCTAAATCTTAGTTTCTAATCGGGTTTAGGTCAGAAAACCGGTAAAAAATATGTAACCAAGGGTTCCAAATACAACGAAATAGCGAAGTAAACTTAGTAAGCGAAACGAACCATATGCCAGACGAGTTCTTATTAAATCTTACCGTCCGCTTTCTATTTTTGGGGTCCCCAAATCCGGAACCTTCCCCAACTGATGTGTTTTAGGGTTCTAAGACCGAGTGCTGGGTGTTGTATTTCACTCGAATTTTAACTACTCTGTAAAAACTTGAACTTAAATTATAGCTTAACTAAACTTGAACATTAGTTTAAGTATACTCAAATAAACAAGAATTTTTAAGTTTTACTTAAACGAACGTATTTTTAAGTTTAAAACAAATTTAAGTAAACTTATTTTTGGTTTAAGTAACAAATTCAGCTCAGAAATTATGTGTATCTAAGAGTTCAAGCTTAAACTAAAAATACGTAAGATTTTAAATTACTTTAAGAGCAAACCAACCTGTTGTTAGTTCAGTTAATCTAGAAAGTTAGTTTAATACTGCTGGATTAGCTTAAGCTTAAATCAAGTTAGTTTAAGCTTTTAGAGAATACTTATACGATATTGTTCAGTTCAAATACTGGTAATACCATTATCGCCACATTTGAAATGCAGACACACAGTATCATTGTAATTTATTGCAATATTGACCGATTACATTTGATAATGGTTCCGGTTCCGGGTATTAAGCGTTGCTTTAAAGACCTTTTGTTACATAAAATTGTCTGTCACACTGTATTTTTTGAATAATTTTGACACTTATTATGGCGTATGACGTGTTGAGAAACCAAGCGTAAATATAGCAGACCCGCTGATACTTGCGGGTTAAACGCGGTCCGGGTAAAGAATTTCATTCGTAGGCATACCTGTGGGTAAAGATTTGTATCATAACGGTCGAAACAATCATAAAGCCCTTGGTATAATAAGTTTTATTACAATGAAATTCGCATACAAATATATAGATTGTTCGTATACTCAGGCTGGAAGCTATCCAAAAATATAAAAGTTTTTCAGCTTCAGTGTCCATGACACTACCCCTCAAAAGTCACCTGGTGTACGCATGTTATTGTGGAGGTTGCATAAGTTGAGGCACCAAATATATAAATGATGAACGAGAAGCCTAATGCAATATAAATAATGCAAAAAATTGTTGGTAAAATTGACTCTTTCCGAAATAGGCTCTATGAGACTACACAAATTGAGTTAAGTTTGACTCTGGCGGAGTCGAATTTGTCTTTTTGGAGTCATTTTTTGCTGTGTACGGTGAACCATGTTTAATTTTTATAAAATATCCAATTTCATGCGTTGCAATAGACCATATTTTTGCAAACAGTTGGTCTATTAACACACTAGTAGCATCCACGTACTGCCGTTCAATGTGCCCTGTGAAGGCATGCCATTTAAATAGGTACTTCACTGTAACTCATGACCACTTTATACCGGGGGTGACACTAAACAACATGACCCCATTATACCGGGTGGGGGTCACACTAAACAAAACAACCTTTACCATCCATGTGCACATCGACGGGTTATTTTATAGTTAGCCATGTAACTAAAGGAGGGCAAAGACCTCAATGTCTGTACCTAATGCCTTTGCCTAAGCCGGTATGGCGGAAGGCAAAGTGTAACGATAACATCCGTATGCCGAGTCAGAAATTTTTTCGCCACCCCCAGGATGTTTTGCTCGCTATACGTGATGACTGACGCGTCGCGTTTCACTGACCGGCATGCCCGTATAAGAACTCAGCCTACGTCGACAGCGTGAATATTGTACCATATAGTGTTTTTTGTGCTCTATTTTGTGCTAAAATAAACCTATAATCAACAGGCATTGTCACACTATTGGGCGTTGTTGCTGCCGTAAGCGTACGCATGATTATTTATTCATTGGACAAACGGCGCAAAGGAAGTCTGGAACAAGCTTAAATCGTCGTTAATATACGTCTCTTTTGTTGCTTGTATAATGAAAAAATTATACATTAAACTTGGCCCATGTAAACTATAGCGCCATGCCCGCTAAGCCTGGCTAAGCATTAATCCTGAACCTAAATCTAAGCATAAGCCTAAACATAAAGCCTAATCGTAAACCGGCCTAAATCTCTGCTTCGCCGATTTTTAGCTCCTTTAGTGCACGTGCACCAGTTTCCTGGTAAGCATGCCCCAAGACTTGACATGGGTCCATAGCTTTGATACGTACCTACGGACCCGTGGTCAGCAGTTGCCGGGTGCCTCAAATAAACCAATTGAGAAATTTGGCCGATTTGCAGAAAACCATATCGACCCGGATTGTGTAAATTTGGCGATATCACCCCACCGTATGATTGTTTCGTCTTCTTGGCTTTGTTTAACGTGCAAAGTTGTCTGTCCAAATATAATATTTATACCTGGCATATGGTTTTTGTTATCAAATTGACAGTTTTTAGAATATCGGTCTCAAGAATTAAGCACTGTTTATGTTGTGCGCATTTATTATACATAGAACTTGCAGGTGCAATTTGGGCCCGTAGCCAAAGGGGTGGCAGGAAAGGCTCAGCCCCCCTGGAAAAATTTTAGCACACCATAAAAAGTTTTTAACCTTGCTTGCAACTTATTGAAAACTCTTGAATGCCACTGCTGAAATTTTTTAGCCCCCCCCCCCCTCAGAAAAGTGAGCTGGCTGCGGGTCTGGTGCAATTTGCATCTGCAAGTTTTTTGCGATGAAACTTTCGTACTGAGAACGACAAACTATTGAAATTTCACCCAAGCATGCTCTTTAAAAGTTAAACTTAAATTATAGCTTAACTAAACTTGAATTTCAGTTTAAGTAAAACTTAAATGGCTGGACGGACTAACTAAACTAGAATTTTAAGTTTTACTTGAACTAACATGTTTTTAAGTTTAACACGAGTTTAAGTAAGCTTATTTTTTACATTAAGTAACAAGTTCAGCCGTGTATCTAAGAGTTCAATAAGTTTAGCTTAAACTGAACATATGTAAGATTTTAAATGAGTTTAAGCATAAACCTATCTGTTAGCTTAGTTAATCTAAGTTAGTTTAATACTGCTGGATTAGCTTAAGCTTAAATCAAGTTAGTTTAAACTTTTAGAGAGTGGATATTTCGTTGCTACTAAATTAATTTTAACTCGCAAAAACACAATTTAAATACCAAAGACGACTCATAATTGACCCCGGTGAGACCGCTTCCATAACACCCAGAGGCCAGCGAGACCGTTTCTATAAAACCCGCGACGCCACCAAAGGGCACGCATGACGGACGAATGTTTCAAAGATGAAAATATTGAATGAAGAAATTTAATTCTTTTATTTTTCATTAATTTTGTTCAAGCCCACCAGATAGGCCGTCGACAGTTTGGCACTGGTTAAATTATGCCATGCCCCTATTAAGCACCTCGTTTTGTTTGTTTGGTTTCAAATTCAAAAAATGGTCAACATTAAAAAAACGGTTGCATTCATAGTTCTTAAGAATCGTACCGACATACTCATGGGTATATATTAACGTGGTGTATTTTCTCAGACAAATCTGTTGAACCACAACCTGGTATTCATTGCTATATTTGACCCACTGTCAATGATGGTTTAAATACACGGCAGCCTTGTGTTGTCAAATAACAATCTGACCGAATTTTTTAAATTTGGTGCCAAGAGTTCATTTTTGAAATGGTAAAAAATCAAATTTGGCACCACGTCTTGTAAGAAGTTTGACAGAACGCAAAAAAAATATTCGGTAAAAGCTGTCTATCAAAGTTGGTTTAAGCCGAAACCGCTTTATTACGCGTGATTTTGTGGTATTTGAAAATCAAATTAATTAGTAAATTCAAAAGTGGATCATGACAAGAGTGTGCAACTTTTGGCGTCACGCATGATGCAAAATGTATCACCGGGCGTTGCGTTCTTGGACGACCCCCCTTGTTTAGGGGGGTTGCTATCACATGAATACCCCTCAATTAAACAATAACGGGACCATGTTTGACGCTGTATACAAAAGTGTCATGGTTCGCACCGGTTGTAGTGGTTGTGCCCCCCTCTAAATAAACGGTGGGAAGGGTAAAAACGCAACGCGTGCCGGGTATATTCTTTTCTACACAGAATGTCCGCAGATGCACACTCTTGTAAAAAAAGTCATTATCGACTCTTGGTAAAATGAACGGCCGACAATAAACTCGCGGACAAGAGTATGCTACTGAATGCGTTTTTGTGTGGAAGAGAATATACCCAGCGCGCATTGTATCTCAATTTTACCTCACCTTATTTTTAGGAGGCCTGTATTTGGGAGGGATATACTTACAACGGTGTTACACGACCTACCACTGAGTTGACCCTATTTTATTTGGGGCTCAACATTTGTCAGGGGTGGCTGAGAACCTCAGGGTGATTCTGGCTAAAGCTAAAACTTGCTAAAATTGAACGAGCTCAAATTACGAACCGCGTTATCCACGCTTAGGTTTTTAGATATGCTCAAATTTACGCTTATTGCTCAGGACATTGTTTAGGGCCAAAAAATGTTACTTTATTTTTAGCAGATAATAATACCACATAAAGAGGGGACAGTGTTACAGGTAGCGAGCACGGATACCATAGCCACGGCTGTGATTTTTTTGACATTGGCCTAAAGGGGGTATGACAAAAATACAACGCACTTATACGGAAGCACAATTGCGAAATTGCACACTCTTGTATTAATATACCTATCATCTTTAGTAATTATTCTATACGTAGTTCGTACTATTGTGCAACTGAAACTGTTATAATGCGAACATATTTTAAGGTATCAGCAGGCCCGTAGCCAGAGGGGGACACGGAGCTCAGCCGCCCCTGAAAGTATTTTGCCGTCTTCCTATATGATTTTCAACCTTGCTTGTAATGCATCGAGAACCCTTGTACGTTTGTCCTGGAATATTTTTAGCCCCCTTCTTCCAAGGTGAGCTGGCTACGGGTCTGGTTATAAACCAACTTTGTGGTTTCCCAGCTGGCAAGCTGCGAACTCCAGGGTGTAAACGGATAATAAAAATAACGAAAACGGAAACGGATAGTGAGCAAAATAACGGAAACGGAGATGGAAACGGACACCGACATTTACCAGAAACGGAAACGGATATCCGGTTACACTGGCAAACTCTTGCATGCCATTATGGAGCCATGATAAAATGGAACGATTTAAAATAGGTTTTATACCATTAATTAAAGAAGTTTCTGAAGAAAACTAAGACAAATCCTTTATTTATGAAAAACATTTTAGTTTCTTCATCATAGCAAAAAGGCCCATGTTACTGCTACTTTAAGGAGCGTTCAGGTTTCTGTTGGGTCTATAAAGTAGTAGGTTTATTTTCTAGATTACATTTTTTGCTTAGGCTTAGGAACATATTTTGCCAACGCTTAGGCTTAGGAACGCATTTTTTACGACGCTTAGGCTTAGGAACACATTTTTGCAACGCTTAGGCTTAGGAACACATTTTTGCAACGCTTAGGCTTAGGAACACATTTTTGCAACGCTTAGGCTAAGGAACATATTTCAGCAACGCTTAGACTTAGGAACACATTTTTGCAACGCTTAGGCTAAGGAACATATTTCAGCAACGCTTAGACTTAGGAACACATTTTTGCAACGCTTAGGCTAAGGAACATATTTCAGCAACGCTTAGACTTAGGAACACATTTTTGCAACGCTTAGGCTTAGGAACACATTTTTGCAACGCTTAGGCTAAGGAACATATTTCAGCAACGCTTAGACTTAGGAACACATTTTTGCAACGCTTAGGCTAAGGAACATATTTCAGCAACGCTTAGACTTAGGAACACATTTTTGCAACGCTTAGGCTAAGGAACATATTTCAGCAACGCTTAGACTTAGGAACACATTTTTGCAACGCTTAGGCTAAGGAACATATTTCAGCAACGCTTAGACTTAGGAACACATTTTTGCAACGCTTAGGCTTAGGAACACATTTTTGCAACGCTTAGGCTTAGGAACACATTTTTGCAACGCTTAGGCTTAGGAACACATTTTTGCAACGCTTAGGCTAAGGAACATATTTCAGCAACGCTTAGACTTAGGAACACATTTTTGCAACGCTTAGGCTAAGGAACATAGTTCAGCAACGCTCAGACTTTAGCAACACATTTTTGCAACGTTTAGGCTAAGGAACATATTTCAGCAACGCTTAGGCTAAGGAACATATTTCAGCAACGCTTAGGCTAAGGAACATATTTCAGCAACGCTTAGGCTAAGGAACATATTTCAGCAACGCTTAGACTTAGGAACACATTTTTGCAACGCTTAGCCTTAGTCTTTGGCTTCGGAATACGCTTGCTTAATCTACTGTTATAGACACTAAAAGTAACATTGGCCACAAAAAGAATGAATGTTTATTCATGATGTCCAGAAAATGCCACCGTCGTTGGATCGAAAACCATTGAATACTGGTTGAAAACTTGATGACGCTCCATTGAACTGAAAATCTGAATTATAAAAGCTGAAATACCCAACATAAATATTTTGAGCATCGTCCAGCGCACAAAAAATAAATTTGTTTTTGCAACTTAAGTATATGTTCTGACAAAACGTTTACAATTTAATGTAGCTACAGTCACATGCAAAGTTACACCTGAAACCATATTAATTTCAATTTCAATTATTGCAAACATTTCAGACCTTACAATTTATATATACAGTGAATTCGCTACTATGCCGCTCGACAGGGTTCCAAACCTCATGACCCTAAACATGGACCTTATGTGTTATTTTAAGCCTTAGCATAATGAAGGCCGACAAATTGTCGAACCGACATCATTTCAGATTGTCACTCGACGCGTTGTTGTTTTCGCCATGATACCGGATTAACGACTTATGGCAGGGCATTTGATTGACACTTATAACCCGGAACCGTTCCAGTAACCGTCAAAACAACTAAAGTTGCTGTCACAACTGCAATATTTCTACATCCAATCATAATTTGATCAACCATATTCGTAGTAGCAACTTTCCAAGTTACCTTGATATCGATATTTCATTCGGTATTAGCTACCGAAACTTCCAATTGGCTTATGCTTTTTTCACGTTTTTTCAGCGTTGGGTTTTTTATCATGAATATTGGTTCGTGGTGTAGTAGAGAGCCAGAGCCTAATTACGCTAATTAGAATCTGATTTTGTTGTATGTCCGGTCGAATAATACTTTTTTGACTTTTGGTATAAGCAAATGTGGCTTAGTGCTGGGTAGTGAGTGGATATTGCAGACCAATTTTTTATATGCTCAATGTTCAGTATATTGAGCAGAAAAATGTATTCTGTTGACGGATACTTTAACGGATTGGTAGCCAAGGAAAACCAGGGCAGGGCTCAAGTCTCTAGTACAGTACAGATTGTCAGTTTGTTTGAAACGTCCCTAAGAGTAGCATTGGCTGGGTTTCCGAAAGTCTACTTAACCATGACTTAGTGCTTAAGTACGTGCTAAGTATTTACTTAACGATTTTGTCGTTTTTAAAAGCGTACTTAAAGTGAAGCGAATACTTAAGTTACTGATTAAATTTAATAGATTACAAATTTACCATTCAGGTATAGTTACCTTAGTCTAATTGAAATTGTAAATTCACGGTGCCTTCTTAATATAAAGCAAAACTGTTATTTTCTTGTTATGACAGCGGCTGAAATTTGGTATTTATTTGATTTTGCTCGAAATTTAAGTATTTACTCAAATCGTCAACTTATGTAATTTTACTTAAGTATAAATTAAGTAAATACTTAAGTAATATTTCGGAAACCCAGCCACTGACCATTTGCAACTCGAACCAGGTACATTTCCTCTTTACTGTATGCAATATTTTAATTTTTAGCAGTATTTGTTATATTGTAAATTTCAAAATGCAATTTAAATTATGTTTTAATTATTAAACTCGCAAACTGAACCTGGTATAATGCTTAATTGCAATAAATCGTAATTACTCTGGTCATTCAGAAATATCAGTATTCTGTGATGAACAGACCAGAAATAGATTCAGGTCGAACCAAAACAACACACAGCAACAACCCTCGACACTGTGCCAACAAACTTGACGATAAAATTGCAGATTGCAATTACACAAGTACTAATAACAGTAGTGTAACTGCATGTAAATTGCAAAATAATTGCATTACGTCGCGAAGCAATAATAACGATAGCAATACTGAAAGCATGCAACTTATTTGGCGACCAAATTTGAGCGATTATATTAACTCTGGACAACCAAACGAAACTTTGTGTAAAAGCCAAAAACAACAACAACAACAACAACACCACCACCACCACCACCAACAACAACAACAACAACAACAACAATTGACAGACGTTGAGCACAAAGAGACATATCTAAGACAAATGGAAGCAAAGCAACCACCACCACTACCACCGCAACAACACCAACAACAGCAACACCAACAACAACAAAAACAACAACAACAAAAACAACACCACCAGCAGCAGCAACAACAACAACAACAACAACAACAACAACAACAACAACAACAACAACAACAACAACAACAACAACAACAACAACAACAACAACAATTGACAGACGTTGAGCACAAAGAGACATATCTAAGACAAATGGAAGCAAAGCAACCACCACCACTACCACCGCAACAACACCAACAACAGCAACACCAACAACAACAAAAACAACAACAACAAAAACAACACCACCAGCAGCAGCAGCAACAACAACAACAACAACAACAACAACAACAACAACAACAACAACAACAACAACAACAACAACAACAACAACAGAATTATCAAAACAAACCCGAGAGACAACGAAAAGTCGAATTGCATCAGATTCAGCAAAAAGATGATTTTCACCAGCAACAACTTAATGAACATAATTCAAACAGCAATTTTGACATTACGACAAATGGATTGCGGAGACAAGAACCAGATCAGCCGGTACAAGGCCACCAGGATCTCCACAGGGAAGCAGTTGTTGACATGCCATCACCTCATACGAACAGCTTAAATTCTTATACGGATAGTGAGTTTCAACAAAACAGGAAAACATTGAAAATTGTGTCACAGCAGCAGCAGTACGATTGCAATCGCGAGAACCAATTTCATGTGCAACAACAACAACAACAACAAAAACAACAAAAACAAAAACAACAACAAATAGGTCAAGAACAAACCAAAAACATTTCATCTAATCGCCAATGCGACAATCTGGCAGGATCTGTCGTAACATCGAGAGGTTTCTACAAATGGAAACCACAAATATTACGTAACCAACAACGACAACCGCAACAACAACAACAACAACAACAACACCAACAACACCAACAACAACAACAACAACACCAACAACACCAACAACCCCACCAACAACAACACCAACAACACCAACAACAACAACAACACCAACAACACCAACCACACCAACAACACCACCACCACCAACAACAACAACAACAACAACAACAACAACAACAACAACAACAACAATCGCAACAACAACACCGGAACAACCAAATCAACATTAATATCACAAAAAAGAATTGTAACAACGCACAAGGCAATCACTGTAGCTATTCGGTGATATGCCGTGAACTGGGAAATCCACACCAAGCGACCACAAACGGCCCGTTCGTACTGAGCAGCACAACATCGTCGCTCGCATCAGTGGCCTCATCGAGTAGAAGTTGCCCTGATCCCAAATCGAGATCACGGCGATTGCCGTACACTGAGCAATCGAGAGGAAACATGAGCCAAGACGATGAACGAACGATGTCGTGGGGCAAAGAAAAGAGCGAAACCAATTGTCGAAAACAAGGAATCGGGCATCGTGTATCGACAGCTTCCGACGTTGTCCGGCTAAACATTGGTGGAACGCCGTTTGTCGTATTGAAATCGTGCCTTCGGTTCTATCCCGACACTTTACTCGGTCAACTGGCGTCTCTGGATCATTCGGACGTCCTCAGACGGCGACTATGCAACGGATGGTTTCAAGCGTCGAATGAATATTTTTTCAATCGAAGTCCACAACTGTTTGCGACCATTTTAGATTTCTATCGAACTGGGATCATTCACAAAACTGAAGGCGCGTGCGTGGACGCATTTCAAGCGGAACTAATGCATTGGGGCATTTATCCACGCTACGGCAAAGACTGCTGTATGGATTGCTTGGAAATGTTACGCATCAAGATGAAAACGTTCGACAAAACGTCAAGCCAAGAAGAAGCTGAAATGGAACTCGCCGCTGGAGCGAATAATTGTTGGCAGTGGCGAGTCGTCCAACGATACCGAAAAGTACAACGATATATGTGGAACTTGTTGGAAACTGCTGGATCCAGTCGGACTGCTGTGGTAAGTTGCAACCGTCAACGAAGTAAGGCGGTATTGCTTTGATGTCACCTGCTATCATCAAAATTACGGAATGATGCTTAAATAAACTCATCGTATTGATAAGGTAAGGTACAATTCTATTGGGTAATGTAACACGCTATTTGGGATGACCCGTGTGCCTTGTTGGAACCACTGCGTATGACATCATTGTGCCCTCGACATCGGCTTAATGGGTAAATATCGGTCAAATCCAAAATTAAATTTAGACAAAGACTAAGGTTTCAATTTTCTAGCAGTCAAGATCTTTGCTGCGGATAAATGACCGTAGCTTGAGACACCGGTATCGTATGCTCACGTATGCTATCAATGTAAACAAATCAAGCTAAGAACTATTGCTATTCGAATATGCGTCAACCTTATTGAATTAAAATTGTTTTAGTTTCTGCTATTTATCAATTATTTTTTGCTATTTATCTATGTTCTATTTACTTTATCTTTCTTTTTTTGCTATTTTTAGGCCTTCACAATTGTCTCTGTATTTTTTATTGTTTTGAACATTTGCGTCATTGTGATCGATTCGCTTCCCGCTGCTGAATGGTCAAATTGTCCCATAAATGCCACTGATCCAGTGATTTATCATGCGCATCCGTACGTGCCAGCAACGGTCGAAAGTCAAAATTCACCGCCGGCTCTTCATAGTTCAACGTCTCCAAATACGTCTTCTACTTTGTCTGTATACCGCACGATTTCAAGCTTTCGCATCAATCAAACCACTCGCGAGCTAAACGATTCGCCGACGCCAACAACGATGCCGCCCTGTGATGATGGTCAAAAAATGAAAACATTATTTGGATATTTAGATCTGGTTTGTACGTTATGGTTTACGCTAGAATTTATAGTCCGGCTATGGGCAGCGCCGAATCGCTGTGCGTTACTCAAACAACCGTTTTCAATTATTGATATGCTTGCAATTTTGCCGTATTATGTTGAAATATTGGTGCTTGCGTTGCACGAAGAAGCGCTGTTTGCACGCCGATTGCGTCTTTCATTGCAGGTAAATTGGGCTATTTTTGGCTCGCGAAGTGTTAAACTATGTTTCTTCGTCCCATGTATCGAACAGGGCCGGAACGTTTTCTAGGCGGGGCTGTAATAGAGTCAATTTAAGCTTGTTGCTAAATGTTTTGCTTAGGTTTAGGCATAGGGTTAGGAATAGGGCCATTCTTACGCTTAGGCTTAGGCTTAGGTTTAGGAATATGCTTATACTAGTGGTCCGGCCCTGTTCTATACATAGGCCGTTTATTCAAAGGTTACGTTTTGTTGTTTAATTGTAGTTAACGTAGTTTTGTTTAAGGTATTTAATGATTTTTGTTTAAGAAAATAATATTAGCCAAAGAGTAACCAAATTGACAAAATATAGGAGCCAGAACGAAGCAACTACAATATTTGCCGGAAGCTGTAGTCCATCGGCTGCTGCAGTCAAAGATAGAACCAAGGACACTGTTGAACGAGGGGTGATGTGATGCATGGGTCATTCCCATTGGTCAGATCGGATGAAAATGTTTTCAAATTTTTTTTCCAAAATTTGTATTAACTTCCCATCGTTTTTATGAAAATCTGGTTTTTCATTTTTAGTACTGACCACTGTCCAACATCTTAGGGGACTCTCGTCCTATGAACCTTAGCCTTTTCACTACTCATGTTTGTCCCCTAACATCCTGAGGGTCCTCATTCTTTCAGCGGTCACGAATGGGTTCAATGAAAGATTAGACATTCTCAAAAGTTTGACGATTCTATCAGGATAAAAGCATAAGAAATAAGTTCTGTAAGATTAATTAAGTACAAATTTCCAGTTATGCAACTTCCACAATAACATGCGAACACCAGATGACGTTTGAGGGGTAGTGTCATGGACACTGAAGCATTTTTAGCTTCAGCATCCTTGACACCGCACTGAAGCCAAAAAGCTTTAGTGTCAAGGATAACGAAGCCAAAAATGCTTCAATGACCAGGACACTGAAGCTTTTTGGCTTCAACGTCCAGGATACTGGAGCTTTTTGACTGCAGTATCCTTGACACTACCCCTTCAAAAGTCACCTTGTGTACGCATGTTATTGTGGAACTTGCATTACCCTGGTATAAATGAATATCGATACTAAAATGTCATGTTTTGCATAGAGCACAAGAGCAACTTTATGCGTCTGCATGCACGTGTCCATAATTTTATATTCACAGTCAATTGACCGTATTCTCAAATGTGTGTAGTCACCTATCACCAGTTGGTAATTTCTCTTGGAACTTTCAAATCACTGAACGGAGAGCTTCGAAATTCATCACAATTTTCAGATTTTATTTAATCTATTTTTCTGCAAAATTTGAGATTTGCAACCGCAACAGTTTGTGAGCTTAAAAATTATTATCAAGTGGTGATTGGTGCTATACACATTTGACAATACGGAAAACACCGACAATTGCAGAAGCTAATCAAATACAGCTATACTCTGTGCTTTTAGACCTTGTATTTGCTAATTTGAACGAGATTCAATTCTCATCTCAACCCAAAACACTTTTGAGCAAAAATGACAATCATTATGAAACTTGTTAGTACCTGACACAAGTTTATGATGAATCTAAACACAATGGCTGGGTTTCCAAAACCCTACTTGAATACGACATAGTACTTAAGTACGTGCTAAGTAATTACTTAACCATTTTGTCGTTTTTAAAAGCGTACTTAAGTTAAGTAACTACTTAAGTCGCCGACTAAATTTGATAGATTACAAATTAACTTTTCAGGCATATTAACCTTAGTCTAATTGAAACTGTACACGCACTTTGCCTTCTAAATATAAAGCAAACCTATAACTTTCTTGTTATCACAATGGCTGGCATTCGGCGTATATTTGATTTTGCTCGAAATTTAAGTATTTACTTAAAGTCGTCAACTTAAGTATAATTCCTTAAGTATAATTTAAGTGAATACTTAAGTAAGATTTCGGAAACCCAGCCATTATCTCACAACGGGTGAATTTCAAATAAATATTAATATTCGATAACAAAGTTTACTAACCGTTGCCCCGCAGTCGGCATTATTTCTAAACGCAAAAGTTTCATTTCGGGATGTTTTTGTTAGGTTTGTCACGAATTTTCTATATAATTTTTGACAACCGTTTTAGGTACTACGTGTTCTACGGGTCTTCAGAGCGTTTCGTGTATTTCGAATACTGAAACTGGTTCGCTACGAGTCAAACTTACAATTATTTGCGACTTGTTTACGCGAAAGTTGCGCTGAACTGATGCTGTTGATTGCGTATTTGTTTATGGCAACGTTGTTGTTTGGCACTTTGCTGTATCAGGCTGAGCTGGACGCACCCGATTCGCAGTATTCAACGATCCCAAAAGCTGCCTGGTGGTCAATAAGTAAGTTTTCTCTAAAACTGGTACGGTTTCAAATTTTGCCATCATTCTGGCATATGACGACTTAGTGATTTCAATCTTAGGTTACGAAAAAAGGCTTAGGCCTACATTTACGCCTAGGCTTAGTTTTAGGCTTTGGTTTTGGTTCAGATTACGCAAACATAAACCATTATTTTTACTTTGGTGTTGTTTGCATGAGTTGGGTTATGATTGCTATAGCTTAGTCGCTCACGTGTAGATTTTCAATGCTAATATATGCATATTATACCCTTGTCGCTGTAATTGTGATTTTAATTAACTTTTAATAGCAAGAGTGCATAGTTTCAGCAGGAGTGACGCAAAAGAATGTACCCACCGCACGATGCGTTTCTAGCCTACCCACCCCCGCTATCTAGGGGTTTACAAAACTGTGTCTTCATTTCAGATATTGATATATACAACATAGTAGAGTTACTACTTCCCTTATACATTTAAAAACCCATGTGTGTTCTACGTTTCAAACGTTAACTACTCCCCCCTGAATAAGGGGGGTCGGCCAAAAACGCAACGCCCGGTGGTACATTTAGTAGCACGAAACATTTCTTCACTTGCACACGCTTGTCGAAAGTCATTATCGACTCTTGGCTTTAGCAAGAGTGTATAACAAGAGTGTGCAGCTCTTGAGGTCTCGTATGGTAGAAAATGTACCACCTTGCGTTGCGTTTTCAGCGACCCCCCTTTTGTTCAGGGGGTAACGTGCCAAGGTTCACACCGGTTGTACCCCACTCTAAACGGGGGGGGGTTGGGCTTGGCCAAAAACGCAACGCGTGCCTGGTACATTGTTTTCTACACAGAATGTGTCCAGTAGCACACTCTTGTTAAATAGCAATCCTCCACTCTTGGTTTCAGCAATAGATTTGGGGTTAGGCTTATACTTAAGCTATGAGCCATGACAGGCTATGATTATTTCTCGGTAATTATTGTAATATTCGATAAATTGCCCAGTAATTTCGTTAAAATTAGCACTGTTCTAGTTCAAATAGTAAAGAAATTGTTGTCCATTTGGAATCGAATAACAGGGAAGTTAGTAGATTTTGCCACCTTAACCCATTAGTCAATTCTTCAATACTTTTGAATTATCTGCTGAATGTTGACGTCGGGAGCTTTTACTACTTTCAATGAATTTGACATAATTTAATTTAACTAAATGCCAACTGTGAAAAGACTTAACGCTTTCACTCATAGAGTATACTGTGAACAACTAAATACAATAATGTACGAGTAATATACGCACTGTGAGCAGTGTTTAACAATTATAACATTTATGCGAAGTGCAAAATCTCCACAAGACGTGAGAGCCTACTCGGGCTCGAGCGTCAAGCTCCTATAGCTCAGTGGTCATTGTAAACGTCTATCACCCGTGAGCTTGGGGCCGGAATCTTACCTCGAAATTACATCTGATCTGAAATTGAAAATATTCATGTGAGAAAGCGTTAAATAAAAACTATGCATAATTAAGTAACTGGCAGAACCGCCCGCAAATCAAAATCCAGACGGCACCAATGTTTATAGCCGTACATTGAAATGGTTTGAGGACGGCAGAGCAGGACCAAAAAGGACTCTTATATGGCGTTCATCTTTCGATAATAATACTGCTATTTTTGACGCCACCGGATATTTTAATTTCAGCAACATACTTCGGATACTCGGAAGCGCCGCCAAAAACGTTTATGGGCAAGCTAATCGCAGCGGTTGGAGCAATCTGGGGAGTTGTTTTGCTAGCGTTTCCAATTTCAATCATTGTTGACCGCTTTTCGCGACTGTTCGACGAATCGCGTAAAGAAAAATCACGTAAACGTCAACAAGAAAAACGCAAAACTAAACTGATTACGTCCGAATGCGTCAACAAATGGCGAGCAACAAAATCGCCAACACTCGGTAGCGTTCTGTCGTCGCCAGACGCCGTCGCTACTGTTGCCGAAGGCAACTCGCGTACAATCCTGGCAGCGGTCGGTGCAACAGCGGCAACAGCAGCAACAGCGAACGTAAAGAAAGTGTCTGATGTTGCCAGATCGAACGCGCAACCGCCAACAGTTGGCAGCGGCGACAACTCAACGCTGTCGACTGCTGTTGTGACAACTGCGCGACGCTCAGACACAACTGGTGGATTATCAGTTGCGTCGCTAGCGTCGCCAACAACGATTACAACAGCAATTGGCGGAACGTCGAGTTCGATTGCCGCGTATCTGGCGGTGTCGGAAGATTTCAGCGATACCGATGTTGATGCTGGAGATGATGATGATGATGATGATGACGATGATGACAACGACGAAAATTGTTCTGAAACAAGCGAAGAAAACAGCGAACAAGAATCTGAAGTATACGAATGTCTAACAACCAACGATCATAGCGTCGTAGAGCGACGACGTTCGTATGCCACAGAGACAAACGGACACCCACGCCACAGTTGTAGCAGAAACGATGCTGATACTGTGGATTTGCTGGATTCGTAGGGTTCCGCATCATTGTCCATTACATGTGGCACCTGATGGTGGTTTATGTGCTAATCTTTTAACATTGCCAGTTTTGGGTTTGAAAGTTTAGACGGGCTATGACTGACATTTATGTGGTTTGTTACTTACTGGTAGCTTATGCGGGGTTCACGTTACCGATTGTGCGCTCTTGGGATCTGTTTTGTCACCTACCCATAGCAGGAGGTAGAAACAACCTATATGAATAGGTTGCTAGCTAGCTATTACCCATATGGGTACCTTACGTTTGTAGCTATGGGTAGCTAGTCTTCGGTTTGTTACCCATATGGGTACCTTGAGTTTGTTTTAACAATATTTATATTTTGCGTAATTTTTTAGATTTTTTCCAAAGATATACTGTAAAAAAGACTAGACCAGACTTGTAAAACAAAACTCACTGTACTGAGCTGTTTTAAAAAGCAAGCTTGATAGTGGATTATGTTGACATCTATATGGGCTACGAGTAGACATCTCGACTCTACCCATATGGGTGGGTCAAAATTTCAAAAACCTAGCTATGTGCAACATTTTATTTTCTGTTGGTATCCATATGGGTAACAAAAAAGTTAGTGTGTACCGCCATGGGCACAGTGACAAAACAGGTACCAAGCGCACAATTGGTAACGTGAACCCCGCATTAGTCTCAGCTGTATGCAGTAACTGTCGATAGGTTGATGCTATGATTTTGCTTTGCAATGATTTGGTGACAAAGTCTTGAACGCAACTGGTACTGGTGACTGGGCAGATTTCATAATACGGGCATTAATTTGTTATATATTCATATAGTTTTTAACATGCTTCGGCCCATGTACAAAACAGGGACGGATCGTTTTCCGGGTGGGCTCGTATAGAGTCAGTTTAAGCTTTAGACCAATTTTTTTGCTTAGGTTTAGGGATCGGCTTATGAATATGCTTATACTACTGTTCCGGCCCTGTTCTATACATGGGCCCATGCTTCTCTGAAGGAAAATACAGATCTTCTAAAAGAAAACACCAAATACTTGCAGCACAAATCACAGTTAACCGCAAACAAGTGAACATGACTCCTGCGTAGAAACATCGGTTCAAAAATTGACTAATCAAAGCTTACATTACACATTGAAATTGTGAAAATATTCACTGACCACAGCTGTAGAAAAGTTTAATTTTACCGGAGTCGAGTTTGACTCTGGCGTTGTCGAATTTGATTCAGTTTGTGTAGTCGAATTGTTGTTCATCTATGATAATATTGACTACGGATAATTGTAGTCAGCAAGTGTTGGCATTAACTGAACGCTATCAATAGTGATGTTTAACGTTGTAATCTGTTCTACCAGTCACATGATGTCAGACGGACAATCTAAACAAACGATGAGTCTTTTTACAGCGAAATTAGTCGAAGTGAAACAGTCTGCTTTGATCAAGCTTTGACCTCAATTATGAGCGAAAATTGAACCGTTGTAAGCTCTTTAAATTGAATTCCAATCTAAGTTCAACTGCGAATGCTGAACGCTTTGTTTTCTCTCGTAGAAAAATTAAAGAAACATGAACGCTTGTATTATTTTGTAAAACCCGAAAAATTCAATGTTTGTTACAACTGCACTACTTCCGAAATGTCAAATTTTGCTGAAAAACATCCATTTGTTTCAAATATTTAAAATTAGTTTTCAAATTTCGTAAAATACAAAAATGTTTGATACGTTTAAAAACCACTCGAATTCATGAATCGACCAAGTAATTCGATTAAGTACGAAAAATGAAGTAGAATTTTAAAATAGTCTTAACAATTGAATTTAATTATTAATGTTGGCAATAATATTTGTTTCATCCATCTATTTTGTTACCAAATAAATTATTTCTGTTTACCTGTAACACAATGCGATCTGCTCGCAAACGTTGGTTATGCTGTCCAGCGTTGGAGCAAAATGAAATTTAGAATTTAGCAGGGTGTAACCGTGCATCCGTTTCCATTTCCGGTAAAAATCGGTGTCCGTTGTCGTTTTCGTAATAGAAATAACACAAATTAAAACGTTCAAAATTAGTTACAAATCACGTATATATTTCGCAATTTTTGGTTACAGACATGCTGCAATTGTTTGAAATGAAATAAAAATTACGAAATTCATCCGAAATCTTAAAAATTTCTTTGCATCCGCCATTTTTTGTTTAAAAAATTTGAAATTACGGCGAATATTTGCACACCTCCATTGTAATGGCAGAAAAATAAAACGGTTTTGAAAACTTTTCTACTTCAATATTCATTTTCCGTTTCCGTTATTTTTACTATCCGTTTAATACACCCTGGCATTTACCGTTGTCACCAAACGTGACTGCTGAAATATTAAGTCATGTTTGCGACGTTTGTTTAAATAAGAATTTAGGCATTTTTCATTTCACAGTACCAATCGCGATTTGTCACAGTACCTAATTCCGAGGGTCGCACTGTACAAGACTGATTCCGTTAGACTTAGTGTACCAGCCTAAATGGTAAAAAAGTTTTCACAGAGCATATGATAAGCTTAAATTTTACTCGATATGCATATTGTCTCGATTCCTCCAGAGACACATTGTCCAAATTTTTAAATTGCCTTGCTAATTTAGCATATTTATAGAACTTTAGGCCAAGGTTACTTTTAGGGTCGAAACAGTAGACTAAGCGTATTCCTAAGCCTAAGTGTAAGCATAAGCGTTAGAAAGACGTATTCCTAAGCCTAAGCCTTAGCCTAAGCCTAAGCAAAAAATGTAGTCTAGAATATAAGCCTACTCTTTTACAGATCCACCAGAAACCGTGACGGATCTAAAAGTAGCATGGGACGAATTTTAAGTGATCTTAGCCATTTTTCCGCTATTTGTTGACTGTATGGGCTGTCCCAAACGTCAATTATTGTTGGTTAAGACATCTGGAACGTCGGGCAAGACCAAAACTTTGCATCAGAAAACGACCGTTTTGGCTTACATCTTCACAATAATCCCTGCTTGCAGATGAAAGTATAAAGACAAACAAAACTTAATACTTAAACCAATCAATTCCATCGCCAACAAGCTTGCCTACAACACATATTAGATTCGAGTTATTTTAGCTTCTTGATCGTTTCGCTTGCGAGTTTTTTTGTCACTAAAAATTTCCTGGTTCTACCACTGAGAATTCGTATTTTCACTGACTTTGTGTTACAAAAACTGACAAAAAACCCATTATGAAATGCGCATTTTATTAACACCTTGACAAAATTACAGACCACCACAAACTGACTTTTGAGCGCTTGTATAAGTCGCAAATCATAGGCTACCATGGTGAATGTAGCAAGTAAAAAATTACCTGTTATTTCTTTCGAATTTTCTCAAAAAAATGTTCATAACATCACGGTTGCTTACAGGTTGTTTGGAAATGTGTGTTTTTTTGCAATTTGACAACAAAAATATCTTCAATTGTGATGCAAACAAATTATACAGGAGTTAAGACGGTGGAAAAATAGCTACAAGCAATGTTTTCGGCGTCATATTTTCGTATAGCAATTGTGACAATGTATCTGACATTGCATCAAGTTTGTGCTTTTTCCAAAAATAAACTATATGAAATTAGGAAATTTTAGCAACAGATAAAGCTTACTGCGATAGTCAATAATTTCTTTTTTTGTAATTTTAGAAAATTGATATTCTAAAAATATTATTTTCAAATGCTAACAAACCAAATATAGTTACTTTGCCTCAAATCTGAAGTAAATATGACAAACTATATAAAAGCATGCTGATACTGACAAAGTTTTCACAGTCAATAGATTTTAATAAATTTTTCTTTGGATTGGCTAAACTGAAGCATTGAGGTTCATCTTTTGTGTCTACAAAATGTGTTTGAAATGGTACATTTTAGTTTTTGCCGTTTTTGTTCTTGCTAAGGTGAGTGTACACAGCAAAAAATGGTCAGTCAAATTGACTCTCTCTCTCTGTGAAATAGGCTGTACGGTACTACACAAACTGAGTCAAATTCGACTACGCAAAAGTCAAACGTGTGACTCAGTGAGTCGAATTTGACTTTGGCGGATCAGAATTTGACTTTGGATTGTGCAGTCCGGAAAAGCCTATTTGCGAGCTAGTCAATTTGACTTACCATTTTTGCAGTGTAGAAAAATATACCTTTATTTTTAATAGGAATAGAAGGGGTTTTACCAGATTTTAGAATAACATTAGGGATGTAAACTAGTGCGATAAAGCGTAAACAGGTTCTTGTGTTTAAAGGTAGCAATTACGATATGTGGTTCAGAAGAAATCGCGGTCATGAAAGCAAGAAACTTAACTTAACTGCAAAACATAGCAAGTGAACGACTGAGATTAAAATTTGCGTCCTGACAAAGCATAATGGTATCAAAATATTTGCAATTTTGACCAGATTTCAAGTTGCAATATCCCCCTCATTGAAAATAATGGCCAACGTAAAGAACAAGGGCGGAACAGTATTATAAGCATATTCCTAAGCTTATTAACCTAAGCCTAAGCCTAAGCCTAAGCCTAAGCATAAGCGTAAGAATGATCATATTCCTAAGCCTAAGCGTAAGCCAAGCAAAAAATTAATCTAAAGCTGATTAAGCTTACTCTTTTCTAGTCCCACAAAAAACGTTCCGCCCTGATCTTTACATGGGCCAAAATAATGACCGCTTTTTTGGTAACAGGTTTGCTAACTTTATATCATTTTTATAGGCACAAAATGGTGGTCATGCGCACGACACCGCTGGTTTTACAGGAATCAAGAACGGGGTTCAGTACGGGGCCATAGGATGGAATAATGGCGGCGGAAACGGAGGCGGATCTGGCGGTAAGAAAGTTAACATTTTAGTGCCATGGTTGCTTAAAATATAATTGTAAATAAAAACCGACAATAGCGAAGCTTATACAGCTTATACTGTTTTATTGATCCCGATACTGTACGTGGATTGCCTGCCATACTGCGCTGGGTGGACCCAGCTATTATGCGAATAGACGTATGATAAAAACCATTCGAAATTTTAAAAAATGTCGCAACGGCGAATTTTACTAATTTTAAAGTTATTGATGAAAGGGTATCAGGAGTTATTTTTAGGTGGGAACGGAGGTCAGCAAGGCGGTGGATTTCAGAACGGTGGCACAAGCCAATCGTCAGGAGGAGGGAATGGATTTCAACAAGGTGGGAGACAACAGCAAGGTGGCAACAACTATAACGGCGGTGGACAACAGCGACAAAACGGTCAAAACGGAGGAAACTTTCAAGGAGGCGCATCCGGCAATGGCGACTATTCCAGAGGGAGCACTCAGCAACAAGGAGGGGGCAATGGCGGTAACGGTGATTATTCAAGAGGCGGATCCGGACAACAAGGAGGAAGAAATGGCGGAAGTAACGGTAACAACAACTATAACGGAGGTGGTTCTCAACAACAAGGCGGAGGTAATGGAAACGGTGATTACTCCCGCAATGGTAACTCTGGTAACGGCGGCGGCTTTTCTGGAGGCGGATTTCAGAAACAACAACAAAACGGAGGAAATCAAGCGTACTCAAGAGGTGGTTCGCAACAGCAAGGAGGAAATAATGGCAACGGAAATGGTTTTTCAAGAGGTGGCGGATCAGGCGGTAGGTATCAGAGCGGACAGCAAGGCAACGGCTTTCAGCAAGGACAAAATGGCATCGGAAACCAACAGGGCGGAGGATACCCAAGTGGAAACGGAAACGGTGGATCGCGTCAATACGATAGTGTGCGACAGAACGGAGGGGGACAAGGACAAAATGGAGGCAGACAGTATCAACAAGGTGGACAACAACAAGGCAGCGGAAGTTCATACCAACAAGGAGGCAATGGAGGTGGTCAGTTTGGTGGAAACGGAGGCAGTCAACAATCAGGAAACGGAGGAAATCAATATCAGCAAGGCGGCCAGCAGCAAGGAGGACAACAGCAACAAGGAGGAGCACAAGCTGGAAATGGAGGCAGTGCTCAACAAGGCGGCGGTGCTTATCAACAGGGCGGCCAACAAGGTGGAAACGGAGGAAGTGGTCAACTGGGAGGCAGCGGTGGCGGCCAATATCAGCAAGGCAATAATGGGCAACAAGGAGGACAGCAGCAAGGAGGAGGCGGTCAAGGCGGAGGATATCCTGGTAGCAGCGGTCAAGAAGGCAACGCTCGCGTACCACCGAAAAATGAACAAGGGACAATATTGATCGAAAATCAACAAGCAGCTCAAAATGGGGGTTCTGGAAACTCGGGCGGTGGTTATCCACCAGTTGGAAGCAACGGCGGCGGAGGCAGCCTGGGAGGCCAAAACGGACAATATCAACTAGGGCAACAAGGAGGTGGCAATCAGCAACGTGGTGGCTATCAAAATGGCGGACAACAAAATGGTGGTCGGCAGAATGGAGGGCGTCAAAACGGCGGATCTCAAGGTGGATATCAACGACAAAACGGAGGAAATGATGGCTCAAGAGGAGCAACGTACAGACGACGATTCCATAGATCACCGTATTATGGATCATATTATCACCATTATTATCCTAGACGCCATTATTATCATTATCATCGACGATATTATGGATGAATTTCTATGCTAATTTGCAGGGTATAAGATTCCGGTATTTTTGCAAGTTGCCTAAAAACTACTGCTTATATGTCCAGATCAGAATTGGCCACCGGAAAAAACCAACAGCCAAAAAATGATTTTCATTTCCGGTTTTTTCCGTTTTTTTTTCGAGGAGGTGGAAAAAACGGGAAAATGGAAAAAAACAACTTTTTATAATAATCTCAATAAATTACTCGAAAACAGTGTCAAAACATCGCAGAAACCGTGAGAAATTGGTTTTGCTCGCGCTCCCATCATTGCAAAGGCTGTTTATAGGAAGGAATCAGTGGCGGATCCAGGAAGTTTTAATAAAATGAAGAACCACATGAGATATAGTCGAAGCACTCGCGAACGAAGTGAGCCAGAAGTTATACGCCATTTTAGTGCTAATCTTTTAAATTCAAAACTTGATTCCCTCTTTGGATCCGCCAGTAGGATTAATAAGATGGATATATGCCTTTCCTAAACTTCTGGAAAGACCTGGAAAGCGCGTTTTTACAGGTATTAAATTACACGGAACTTTACAAAACCGAAGGTTGTTCCCAAGAAGCGGACGCAGGGTAAGTAGAGTCGTGTCTTCTGTTGCCTCAGCGGTCTTACGGTGCTAAAAAGTACGCTAAACAAATGGTTTCCTTATCAAGCCGGAATTCCAGTTGCATCCTTGCTACCATATACTCCTTTGATCTTATAGTAACCGCTGTATCTATTTGAGAGTTTTTCTGTTTCTCTTTGATGCAACATTTATTGCAGATATATACAGCGTTTAGTTCGAAACGTAACATTTGATTAGCTTCATTTTTCATATAAACAATTAAATTGCAAATCCTGTTTGCAGATTTTTTGCTGCAAATGATGATACTTAATAAAATAATAATATAATTCTCCTAATGTCATTTTTTTCAATAGACAAATCATCCAACAACATTGTTTACGCTTGCGAAAGCATTTGTACTGATTTTCAATATTTCCGCTTATAAGTTTTGTCCGGAAAAAAACAGAAAAACCTGTTTTTTCCGATCCATTCAATTTTTCCGAAAAAACCAACCCTGGTCCAAATTAAGTGTAAAAAGCTGTCAAATTTCCTGACGAATATTTTTCAAATGATGCTTTATGCGGTTTAACGTGCTTCCAGTGTCGCTTTCATAAATATGGTCAATTCTATTAATAGAAAGTTATCAGACACACCAAATCGTTAGTCTTACTTAATTTTACGTTTGAGATTCGTAATTATTGTTTTTGCTTTTCTAAGTATCGAAATGAATTGAATATTTCATTATCTCGATGAATTGGTATTCGAGTGGCGATGCCAAGTTTTACAAAATTTTCAAAGCTTTAGTTTAGTGTTTCAGCTATTGCACAGTAACTTGTTTGAAACTAAATACACGATAGTTTTTTGAATAATAGCTCAAGCGCAAAAAAATTAATTTCAAAACGCAACACTCAGTAATCCTACATTTTCAGAAACTTTAGTACAGTGTAAATTCGAATGAGTTAATTAATTCACTCATACGGAAAGTTAGTTACTTCTGAGTTAATAACAGCCAACTTTAACTCACTTCGAGTTGAGTTGATTCTCACTCTGAGTTGATTTGTTCCGGGAAAGTTGATTAATTAAATCAGAATGAGTTATATCAACTCAGAATTATGAGTTATGATAGTCCTAACTCAGACTAAGTGGTTCAACTTAGTCTGAGTTGAAATCAACTCACTGGAATTTGTAGTGTATATATTGTGTTTATTACTTTTTCATTAAAAGTTAATAAAGAATAAAATAATTATTTTTATATGGTGCAACTGTTTCGGCAGATCTGTTTAGCTGCAAACGTGTATTCATGATGCTACATTTTCACTAAAGCCCAATTCACATGTGCAGGTTTTTGCTGCGACAACTTGCAGCTGCAACTTGCACTTGCAAGTTTTGTCCAAAATCCCGTTCGAAAAGCATGCAGCTGCAAATAATTCTTTATAAATAATAGCTAGGAATTTAGTTCACATTTGTGAATAACCATGCAAGTACACTGAATTTACTGCAGACGCCTTCTCATTGGCTGATAAAAAAAATGCATGTGCTGTGTGCAATTTACAGCTGCAAGTTCGCGCAGCCACGCGTGAATAGGGCTTCACAGAGTTTTCTGTCGAATTTGAAAAATGTGCTTTAAATTTTATATATTTTAAAACTGGACATTTTAACTCTAAATTGTAAGTATTTTGTGCAATATTAATGACGGCTGGCCATGTAATCAGCTACACTTTTTTACACAGTTTTATACATTGGTTTGCAAATTAGTAAAAACCAACGATAGTTCAGTACAGATTTGCTCAACAATTTTTATAAAATATTAACGCATTTATTTGTTGCCATACAGAAAATTTGCTAAAATTCTCAGCAGCCAATAAAGATTATGGCCCATGTATAGAACAGGGCCAGAACAGTGGTATAAGCATATTCCTAAGCCTTAAGCCTAAGCCTAAAGCCTAAGCCTAAGCGTATGGTTGAGCCTATTCCTAAGCCTAAGCCTAAGCCTAAGCCTAAGCGTTTGGATGAGCCTATTTCTAAGTCTAAGCCGAAGCCTAAGCCTAAGCCTAAGCCTAACCCTAAGCAAAACAGTTAATCTAAAGGTTAACTTGACTCTATTACAGCCCCTCCGGAAAACGATCCGACCCTGTTCAATACATGTGCCAAGATTATAAAATTATCTAAGCGTTGTAAACGGAAGTTAAGGGTTTTATTCCAAAATACGTTACTTTATGAAATTAAATGTTTATTAACGTTTTGTAATATCATTAAAACCTACTTCGTATATTCGGCGCGGTTTCAGTTAAAATATTCGTTTGTAAACCGTTTCAAATACTTCGACACATTTCGAATAGCATACTTGACATCGGGTATCAGCAAGCATTTTGCAACACTTTTCAAAGCATGGATACGCAGCGTTACGACGATAGCGCAAACCTTGCGTTGACATTGCTGATGCTTCAGTCTGAAATTAACTCTTTCTTTCAAGGTGTTTTGGCTAATGCCGAAATCGTTATGAGATCAAGCCACAAAGGCGTAGCAACTGTTTCGTGTCGAGAGAGTATAACCTGATTGGCCAATGTTGCTTTTAGTGGCGTAACAGTAGATTTAGCGTATTCCTAAGCCTAAGCCTAAGCATTGTAAAAATGTGATTCCTAAGCCTAAGCCTAAGCCTAAGTAAAAAATGTAATCTAGAATCTAAACCTACTCTTTTATAGATCCACCAGAAACGTGGACGCTCCTTAAAGTAACGTGGGCCACCTGATTTGTGTACGAATGACAGCGAGAACATTTTTTTGTTCTATTCAGCAAGTTATTTTTACGCTTTGTAAAAATGCGTTTTGTCCGTTTCGTTAGAAATTTCGGGAACGACATATTTCTTATCTTCTTTATATTCCCCTCTGTGCAGTCAGCCTGGTTATCCTATGAATTTGCATATTTAAAAAAAATGAATATCTAACATCTAAGTTAAGCTGAGCACCCATATTCTAAAATGCACGCAGCTGCCTATAGACCAGTTTGTGATAAGTCTTGTAACTGTCCAATCACTGAACGCCGAAGAGTTTTAGATATTTAGCATATTTTTTCAGATTTGAGTAAGCTTGTTTTTGTGCAAACTATGCGATTCGACACAACTGCAAGCGTTTGTGAATTTAGAAACCTACCACTAACTCTGGCGATAAGCGCGATGCTTATTTGAGAATATACCTCAATAAGTTATGGTTTTGGTTCACAAATACAAACGTAACATTCAGTGTTCACAGTAAGAATTATGAGTGTGAATATTACCCAGTGCTCGCATACTGAATCAAACCATACGAGTCAAGAAACACTTTTAACAGTAATGGCGAATGTGAAAAATTTCCAATAAAGACTCCAAGTGTTTGCATATAATAATTGTTAAGCCCTATTAACACGTGCAAGTTTTTGCAGCAAAACTTGCACGTGCAACTTGCACGCGCAAGTTTGGTCACCAATCAGTTTTGATGTTCTTGCAGCTGCACATTATTCACTGGAATTTTATGCTGTTGACTGGAATCCGCACCTGTGAACGTAGTTGCAAGTCACTTCAATTTCTTTCACCTACACGTTGATTGGTCAATCGGAATGTTCCTTTGAAAATATATACTTGTAGCTGCAAGTATTTCGTGCTAGTTGCAGCTGCGAATTCTCGCTGCAAAAAACTTGCACGTGTGAATGGGGGTATTATAATGAAATACTACAAAAAAACTTACGCAATAAAATTCGACCATTGCAATGACACCAACAATCAATAACAGTTTCAATGCTGCTTTAGTAATAAATTCCATTATTTGAAATATGTTATTATTAATATATCTTCGTGTAAAGTCGGCAATCTGACAAAATAAAACAAATGTTTACAGTATATTATTTATATATATACCAAGTAATTTGTACGAATAACCAAAATCAAAATTGACACAGCTATAAAGCTGAAATTGCTTACATTCAAGCTTATTAGGAAACCCAGAGTGGACCTGATACACTCGATAACAATTATTATATGTGAACCTTAAGAAAAATGCAAGGCTTTCAGCGCAGTAGTCGTGTGAGTATCGCTTTTACGGGCCAATGTAAACAACAGGGGCAGAACAGTATTATAACCATATTCGCAAGCGTAAGCCTAAGCTTAAGCGTAAGAATGAGCATATTCCTGAACCTAAGCCGAAGCCTTAGCTTAAGCCAAGCAATAAAATTGTCTAAAGTTTAAGCAGACTCTATTGCAGTGCGACAGAAAAACGTTCCGCCTCTGATCTTTACATGGGCCGTTTGTACGATGCGTTGATGCAGAAACAAACCTGTCAATATATGTTGTAAAATACCTATTTTGTATCGATTATAAATATAACGCAGTGTCATCAAAACGTCACCGCAACAGCTATTAACACTTCACTCAGAACAAAGACGCACCGCAGGTCTGGTATCCCGGTTGCGCAGAAAATTGGACAATTGTCTCATTTTTACCTAAGATACCGATCCATGGTAATATAAACATCAACCAGACATGACAAAGGAATCATTATTCCGTAAAATATCAAACTGTTGTTTAGCCGGGTAACAGCGTTGCAAAAATAATTACCTCCAAAGTCCAAAATATAGTAATAGTTAATTTAAAAATGTTGCAAAAACGTTGCCAGCAACCGTATTTCAGCAAAAGACTGGAATATGTATGGTTTAGGTTGTGTTTATAACCCAATTGGTTCAAGAAAAATTAGGCTTAGGATTAGGAATAGGCTCATTCGTATGCTTAGGCTTAGGCTTAGGCTAATAGGCTTAGGAATATGCTTATACTACTGGTTCGGCCCTGTTCGATACGTGGGCCAGCGAACGTGTCGACAAGTCAGTTTCAGTATCGATTTGGCAAATTATCACTTTATGTGAAGAGGTTGTAGTATAAGAAATTGATAATTAAAGATTATCTTTTATCACCAAAGGAATCTTAGACAAACGGGACACGGGCCAACTGATATCTAACAGTAAAATTCGTACATTCTGTGAAAGTGACACTCCCAACAAACATTAATACCGTGTGAACAAAATCTTGTCAGGGCGGATTTTTGGATTTTTTTGTTTCATAGACCTGGAATACCCACCCTATATATTGTAAAAGGAAATCTGAAACTTGATAGCAATGGATTTCTGTTTGGATTCACGTTTATAGCCTGGGCCGGCAGGTCACGGTTTGTCCCATGTTGATTCGACGTCAACGTTAAAATTCGGGCTCTCATGTCGGGTCAACAGACAAAACTCTAATATGATATGACATTAGCTTACAAACAACCGTTCTCAAATGTTCAACGGGTACAAGAGATCCTGAATCACACATCTCCAGAAAACGCTATTCAACAGCCACGCAGAGCCCAGGTAAGTTGCACATTGCGGACGCAGCCGCCATACACAGTTTTTATCATTTTTACGCTTTCTAGCAACGTCTAAGCCTAACTTAAGTTCGAAGACAGCCTAGATGGAGCCACGGACTACACAAATTGTGGTTTAAGGATTCGAATTTAGTTTTTTGTTTTAGTTTTTAGATTGAAATATGATTAAAGAGTGGCAAGCCACCTACAACCGTAGAAATCGCCGCCACGGTATCTGTACTGGAATCCCACGAAAATTTCCAGCTGGGTAGGATGGGATGGTATCGAAAAGTCTTACCGTAATGACATCCTTGCTCATACCACGGGATAGCGTCGACAAATCAATTGCATATTTGGTTAGCAAAAACGGTTATTAGCCTTTTTTACTTTATACCGCTAAACAAACCATGTCAAACGCAAAGATAATATTTGAAAACCCAGGAGCAAAGCTACTTTGTCGGCGCAAGAATAATTTTCCGCTTCCACAATTTTTGACAAAACAACGAACGAATACGTCTGCAAAATGAGTGTTGTCAGACACAAATGTTTTAATAATTCGCCGTAACAGATGATAGCGGAAAATGAAACTGCGTATAAAATTACCGGAAATTACGTTACTGTTACACTCAAAATCAACAATAAATCACGTATATGCAGAAATTTTCCGTTACAAAGCGGCCAAATATTTGCATGCCTCAATTCTGTTGGCAGAAAAATAAAACATCTGTGAAACTTTTTATGTTGCAATATCCGTTTTCCGTTTCCGTTATTTTTACTATCCATTTCTATCCGGAGATGTCGCGATTTTGTACTGCACACTTGTGGTTGTAGTCTGCATATTGTTTCACGAAGTGGTCAGGTTTACGCGCAGTTTGTCACAACTTGTAATCTGAAATTTCATCGACTTGGCAATTTGTCGTCCATCGTTTTGCTTAGGCTTAGGCTTAGGATTACGTTCAGGATTTTGCTTAGATTATATAATTCACAGGCTTTAGCATACTGTTGGACGGTACGTTCTGGGGCGACGAATTGCCGTCGATTCTACGCAATCTAT
Organism: Enoplolaimus lenunculus; assembly: GCA_030248215.1. Classification (NCBI taxonomy): domain Eukaryota; kingdom Metazoa; phylum Nematoda; class Enoplea; order Enoplida; family Thoracostomopsidae; genus Enoplolaimus; species Enoplolaimus lenunculus. Next base: position 182,862 of record JASANG010002708.1, on the reverse strand, counting down.
GCATTGGGCTGCTATAAAATGCATTAAAAACCAATCTATCGGGAAGTCTGGGGCATACAATATCCGCATGCCCTGCCGAAAATGTCTGAAAATATTTTGTTGGCCGCGAGAATAACCGTTTGAAGACACGGGCGCTAATAATAAGAAATATATACCCATTTAAAAGCCAAATTAGCATAAAATTAATACAGAACTCTCCTCAATAGGCAAATACTATACAAGTTTGAATAATTTGCGCTTTCATTCTCTGTATCCTGTTCCGTCATACAGGACCGTGAAACAATATGCAGACTACAACCACAAGTGTGCAGTACAAAATCGCGACATCTCCGGATAGAAACGGATAGTAAAAATAACGGAAACGGAAAACGGATATTGCAACATAAAAAGTGTCACAGATGTTTTATTTTTCTGCCAACAGAATTGAGGCATGCAAATATTTGGCCGCTTTATGAAATTTTAAACAAAAAATAGCAGATGCAACTTATTTTCTAAGATTTTGAATGAATTTGGTAATTTTTTTATATCGAACATATAAAGCATATCTGTAACGAAAAATTTCTACATATACGTGATTTATGATTGATTTTGAGCGTAACAGTAACGTAATTTCCGGTAATTTTATAACAAAACAGACACCGATAGTTGCCGGAAACGAATACAGTCTAACAACATCATTGTACTTGCTAAAAATATTTTAGTTCTGCTCACAAAACAGATGCGAGGGTCAGCGCAATATGACTATCTGCATTATTAAAACTACTTTGATACTGCATTTATTATTTTTGTGAAACTGTTATTAACATTCCAAATGTAAATTTTTGCAAAATAGATTCACAAATTATTCTTTATGACAGATGTCAACTATACAGGAACATGCTTAGCATAATTCGAAAGCTAAGCCTACCCCTAAAGCTTTTATATCTTACGCTTCCAAGAATCTAAGCCCACACCAGTCTCTCTGTCTTCCAGTAGGTATTTCCCTATATATAATTAACTTGGGTCCATATTTGCCGCCGAGAAAACCAGTTTCTTTTCAGTAATGACAGTCGTGGTACTCTGTAACCGGCAAACCAGTGCTTGGATTAAAGACTTTGGGTTATTTTCTACGTTTGTTGATGAAAAATGTACGAAAATTAAGATTAAAAATATGGCCGCTACAACGTGTGAAAAGAACTTCTTGGTCTTTTACGTTTATCCCATCGTCCAGAAAAAAACTCTTAAAATATTTTGGCACATTTGAGCTTCTGAAAACCTTTTTGATCATTGCGCACCGTATTTGAGTTCTTGAAAATTTTAAATTTTGAAATCTCCAACGAAGTCTCAAAAAAGAAATTATTTTTGTTCAAAATTTTTAATTTTGCAAACTGTGTCAAATGGTATACATAAATTATTGTAATTTTGAACAAAAACACTTTTGTTCATAATATCGTAGAGATTGCAAGTATTTCAAAAATTAGAATTATCCAAAATCTCAAATATGCGCGTGGAACGTTCAGTGGGACGTTTTTAGAAGCTCAAATGTGCAAAACATTTTATGTTTTATTTTTTCGTTGTGAGCGCAGCAAAAAATCAGCCGAAGAAACATTTAAAAGCAAAAGTATGGAAATGTTCGTTCAGCTCAAACTTTTTTCGTTCAGTTTTACAATATTAACCTCTGATCCGTAACTTTCTCAGCCAAGCGGAAATAACATACATGTGATTTCTGCGTGACTGGTATTATGACACGCAATGCTTTGACACAAATTTAAGCAACGTGTTTTTAAATAATAGGAAGAAAATACGCTTTTTAATATTAATAATATTAATTTAAATTTATTTTAAGGTTCGTTTTGGTTAAACAAAGCATCCAAAATTGACTGAACATTAAATAATAAAAGCACTTGAATAGCATCTGCATTTACCATGACTCTTCAAATAAAAAATCGTCAAAAAATATGTAACATTTTTCCTAAACGCGACCAATGGCATTATTGCATTTTGGGCTCATGTTACTTTAATGTGCGTCCAGGTTTCTGGTGGGTCTACAAAAGAGTTGATTTTGATTCTAGATTACATTTTTTGCTTAGGCTTAAGCTTATTCTTAGGAATACGGTCAATCTACTGTTATGCCCCTTAAAGTAACATTGGCCGCAATTTGCGTCATTAATCTAACTTTAAAACGACGTTGCTATTAGTGAAACATGTTGTTTTGTTTACGAACAACCAGCATCCATTAATCTTGTATACTTGTTCAAATCGTCAGAAGCCGATGGGTCAGCCAGCCACAAATTAATCCAAATTGTGTCACTTTGAAGCAAACAGTCGGCTTTTATGACATTTGAGCTACTTTTTCGAAAATTTTCATTTTACAATTCTAACCAAAAGTTAGCATTAACCTTAATTTCAAACAACACTTTTAGCTTGAAACTTAACTGAATGATGCTAACCGCTGACAGCGAGAACGAATATATACATCTGTCTTTTTCAATTGATTTTCAGGCAAACCATAAACCAAATCGTGGCATCTGATGGGTGCTTAATATTGCACCCAGGAGAATACAATTGACATTAAACTTTTGACCTGGCTTTCAAAGCAACAGAACAATGAGCAGAAAGTTTTCTAGATTCGATGCGTTCTTATTTAATAACCAGTAAAGCGACATTATACAATACAATCATTTAACCTATAATAGATTCGGCCAATATTCCTTGAGTGTATAGTAGTAAGAGTAGCAGTAAAAACATTTCCTAAACCTAAAGCTGTAAGTTTTTGGATAAGATAAGCCTAAAACTATGCCTTGGTCTAAAAGTCTAAGCTTTAAGCGTAGAATGAAGTTGTATTAATGATTTTAGCTAATTTCGGTTCAAATATTGTCCCTGTTTAAAACAACAACCCCTATTTTAGAATTTTGGTCGGAATGGCTTCAGACATAAAATGCTACTTTAAACACTTTTCCAGGTTCAAACTGCAGCTGGCAAAGAGATAATCACAAAATTTGAACATTTCTTTGTATTTTCCACGTGGTTAATTATGACTGCGTTCAAAATGAAAACTATTTCAGAAGTGACTCGACCGTGAAATAGTTTGGGTTTTTTAGCAAAAATATTTCAGACTAAAATTGTCAGTCTAGTTGTGGCAGGGCTGGAGCAGCCACCCCCATAGCCCCATTTGGTGGGCTTCCACCCCTAAACGGGCCCCAGCCTAGTCGGTTGAAACAAAAGCCGCTTAACTTAAAATGCGCCTGGCTTCACACTCGGTTCGCTCGGGAGTTTGGGGCCCCATCCTGGAATTTGGGGCATCCCTGCTTGCTCCGGCACTGCATATTGTTTACATTTTCGCGGAAACTTACGATTAGCCCGGCTTACGTTTGGTGTACGCTCAACTATTGGAACTGTCTAGAGTATATATTAACCAAACTCATTTAATACAAAACAGATAAATTCCGATGTCTCGAATCCTGAAAAAAATGACAAATACATATTTGGGTTTTTAAACAGTGCATGCTCGTTGTGTTGTGTTTAGACCATTGCAACTGTTTTTTGGCATAAAATCACTTTTCTAAAGACTTCGACTTGTAGAAGAGGCCAATTGACGTAAATTAGTTGTTTAACACAAATACAAATTTATGAAACTTTAAAAAATTCCGCCCGCTATCTGCATCTCTGGTAAGCAGACAAAAATTATTGCGAGTTCATTTGTAATGTAATCTGAGCGCTGTAAACCCGTTAAAGTTGATTATTTCAAATTTAACAACAAAATGAAATTGAATTGCAGCATAAAAAAGTTGGAACCAGGATTCTACTGAAACAGTGGTTCAAACTGCGCTGTTTAATGTATTCCAAATTAATGCATCAGGGGATGCAAGTTAAATTTGCCAAAAGTTTCCATAGACAGTAAATATTACTGAAATAGAAAAAGTGGCTTAGGTTCCCTTAAAACCAACAAATTCAGCAAAAAAAAAATTGCAAAGTAACAAACCTTGGCTGGATTCTCTTTGGAGCGAACACTTAATTATCAACATACTATCTTCACCTTTAATTTTTTGGGCCCCAAGCAGGAACCTTAGGACGTTAAAATCAAATTTTTCAAAAATTCAAATTTGGGCATGGAGTGATCAGGGAGGGCTTGAGAAGCCCAGATATACGAAAATGTGTAAAATCCAACCATTTTTGTAGGCAAACGCCGGGTCAAGGGCGTATAACCGAAAAGGCCCAAATGCCGGCCCAAATGAATTTGCAAAATTGGCTTTCAAACGTGTAAAACAATACAATAAATTTTAGCTTAAAATAATCGTTTTCATGGAAGGCTTGCTATAATGCGACTTGTGTTAGGCATAGGTATATTGCAGCAAAGATTATTCCCAAAGGTCGTTTGTGCTTGTAAAACAACAAAATTATATTATGTAAATTGATCTCAAATTGTGCCATAAAGAGGTTTCGTCCGAAAATACAGGCTGGTGCATTATCATATATATATCTTGCTATTTTAGTTTATAGAGTGACTGCTTGTACGGCCCTTGTTACTTTAAGGGGCGTTCAGGTTTCTGGTGAGTCTATAAAAGCGTAGGTTTAGATTCTACATTACATATTTTGCTTAGGCTTAGGCTTAGGCTAGTTTTAAGCTTAGGCTTAGGAACTCATTTGTGCAACGCTTAGGCTTAGAGTGAGGCTTAGGAATACGCTTAATCTACTGTTATGCCCCTAAAAGTAACATTGGCCGCTTGTACCATTTGGTGGTAAATTCGAGCCATGGATTTTGAAGCGAATTAATGTAACGATGGTACAGAATTGACCTTAATGGAAACAGAAATGCACAAGCGATATTTTGCTATAATCGCACATCACTTAGACGATTATATGCAAAAACTGCAACCGGAGCCGGAGGTGACAAACAGTTTTTAAATCTAATTAAACAAACGCAACTGTTGCAAGCATAAGAATATTTTAACTACCGAAATTAGCTGAACTGTCGGCAAAAATCAATTGAAACAAGGCGTCTACCGGACGTGGAATTTCGGTAGTTCTTGACCTGCAGGTAAGCAGTATAACTTATATACAGTCACGAATGGATTTAAATGACACCTAAACTGCTCTCTGCTGGAGTTAAGGGACAGCCTGAATTTTGTTGTTTACACTGTCATTTTGCTATTTTTTCAAACAAAAAATTATACCACCAGAATCAGCGTAAAATTGCCTACATAATAGTTGTTTTGGACATTTGTACACTGACATACAGCAGTATTTTAAGACATTATTCGATTCGTCCCTTGTTTACCGAATTCTCGCTATTTAAGGGATACTGTTGCGCCAATAAGGGACATGTAATAGATTGAAGGAATGCTTTACTTTTTATATACTGTTATACATATACACTTGCGCAGTAAAATACTGACACGGGACATGTGTCGGTATCCAAAGTGGGGCCAAGGATTCAGCCACTACTGCAAAAAGTTTGTGCCCTTGTTTTTATGTCTGGCGAGATATGCTGCATGCCCCTTCTGCAATTGTAATGGCTCCGTTAGGATGTTGAGCTGGCTACGGGTTTTTACTGATAGTACAAATTAATAATTGGTGCGCAAAAATTGCACACATCTTAATGCTCGTAACGCTTTAACTGTACATTCAGATATTTGCACAATAGAAATGTAATTAGAAATTTTTTATCTCACTTTTCGGATTAGTGCGTACTTACAATGGGTTACAGAAAGTGAATAATTGCACAATCACCTTGATCCTTAACTTATCTTAAATGACATATATGAGCAAACTGCAACTTTGTAAAAATTAGACTACTGAATGCATTCGGTACAAAAAATGAATTTTTTCGTTATGTTTGCACCGCAGGCAGCATGTAACCATTCTCGTCGCATTCGCTACAATCTTGCCATAAAACTTCGTTCGACACAGCCACGTCTTGCGACCAGAGCGTATTTTAGAAAAGCGAGTTTAAGAACTAATGGTGAAACGTGCCAACAATAAAGTACTGATGGCCCGCGTTACTTTTAGGACCGTTCCAGTTTCTGGTAGATCTGTAAAAGAGTAGGCTTACGTTCTGGAATACATTTTTTTGGCTCAGGCTTAAGCTTACGCTTTTGCAATGCTTAGGCTTAGACATAGGTTTAGGAATATGCATAATCTACTGTTACGACACTAAAAGTAACATTGTCCGTACTGGTAATACAACACACTGAATAATTCTTTCATATATGCTTATGAAACGCCTGTGAAAAAGTAAAAAGTATTGCAACTGCAATCGTCAAAGTTCTAGCTAATTCTGCCATAAAAGCAATTCCCAAAATTGCATTTGTTGGCGTCTCGCTCACAATGTTTCACCTTTAACGACCGTCCCGTTAATCTGTGCCATCCTTCGTCCTTACATCAGCTGTGGTACCCCTGCAGGAAAGTGATCATGCCTATGGTTGTAGTCTAACGGTTGATTTTCCGTGATTTTATGCGGGATTTGTGGCAGAATAATTAGTATCATAATTCCATAAAATTTACTACAGGTTCCGTAATCAAAATTCTCTATGCGCGCATTTTAAGGATATTTGTGCACACATATGAGCACGTCGACTTTGAGATTTAGCTGAAGCAGTGTTTCCAAAATGACGATGTATACACTGTTTGTAAAATGTAGAGCTGGTCGCCCTTGATCGTTTTTCCAATCATAGTAACAGGCAAAAGTTTTTATAATTCAGTATGATATTGAAATCATTTCTTTTCTTATATATTTCAACTATAGACGCACCGGATACATATCCGGACATGCATGCGAAGTGAAATATATAACCGGATATCTGAAATGCTATATATTGTACAATTTTTTTTGGAATAATCTGTATTGTTTCACCACTATAGTAGCTGGAGCTGTCGCAAACGAATTCTGTATTCAAACCTACCTCAGTCTGAATAAACTACATTGTTGACGAGTTTTGTGACTAAAAATTAAAAGCAAATTAGGTGCGCTAAACTTGTCATCAAACGCAAAAAATGATGCAATTCAACACAGTGAGTCGCTTTTACGCAGTAATATACACAAAAAAATATAAATTCCAAAATTGTTCAAAACACATTTTTGGTACCACAGTAGTCCATATAAGTAAGATCACAAAAAGCGAAAGTATATATTAAAGTCTTAACGAAATTAAAAATGAATTGTAAACCTCAAGTGACGTTATGAGTTAGTAAATCGGCATTATGTCCCTATATATTGAGACCAGATCGGGTCCTGAAAGTTTGGACCAATATTTTAGCCACTCAAAAACCATAACATATTTCTTAGTTTAAGCCTCCTAACGTAAAAAACACAAGTCTAAAAGAAAACTTAAGCCTAAAGCCAAGCAAAAAATGTAATCTAGAATCTAAACCTACCCTTTTATAGACCACCAAACCTGGACGCTCCTTAAAGTAACATGGATCCGATGGGACATGATTTGTTATAAATGTTCTATTCTAAGAAATGCAAAATTATATGACTGCAAAAGTGTGAAATATATGCCGCCGCCTGCCCGTTTTGATTGGTTATTTCACACATTGCAAAAAAAATGGTGAGTGAAATTTACTTTCTCCGAAATAGGCTGTACGGAACTACATAAATTGAGTCAAATTCGATTCCGCCAGATTCAAATTCTATTCACTGAGTCGCACGTTTGACTCTGGCGGAGTCGAATTTCGCTCAGTTTATGTAGTCCCGTAGAACCTATTTCGGAGAAAGTGAATTTGACACACAATTTTTTGCTGTGTAGCCGTAACATATCTAATTTCGTTTTGGTCCAATTCAAAGCCGAATTACGCCTTCGGGTATCTCAAAGTGAAATTCTTTGAGGTATTTGCACGCTTTGATCCAGTTAATTATAAGGTAGTATTTTAACAGCCAATAAGGGTATTAAATAATAACAAATCAAAGATTGAAAATTCCACTATAAGCAAGTCCAGATAGGACGAGCCCAATTGAAAATTGGGCGTAACTTTGCGCAATCAGCCACAAATTTACACGTGAACCAATCGCCGTAAAAGAAATAAGAACATCCTCGGACCCCAGCGTCACAATTAGATAGCTGAAAGGTGGTGAGTAATGTGTTCCGTATAAAAGTGTGGGTTTTAAATTTGAACTCAGCTGAAATAGAAAATATTCATGTAACAAGGTTTAAGAACAAATTTCAATTTCTGTCATAAAAGATTAACCACACGACATCAGCTCAAAGCTAAACACAAAACTTGAAAGCCAAATTTGGTCTACAATTTAACTTTGTAAACTCAATTATCAGTAACGAAGGGCGGCGGAGCGTGGGTTGAAAATAAATAACAGTCCGTAACCAAATAACAGCGGGTTTCCTCTGGAGGGGCCAAGTATATATCCGTGGCCCCCATATATTCGAGTAACTACAGTATTAGTGAATATTTCGTCATTAAGCCAATAATAAGAATACATTGTATGACATTTGACCAATCACTTGCCGTTGTTGTGGCTACTGGCTGGCGAGTGCACCAATTGCGTACGCGATTAGCAATATAAATTATGTGGCTAAATTGAACCCGTGGATATCACAACTTGCAATATCGGCAATTTGACGTAGTATATCCATTATCTTAAGCTGACCGATGTGGCGGTGTAAATTCAAGTGCGAAAATTTTACTTTATAATTTGATTCGACTTACGGGCTTGCAAGTTTTAATATGTTGCGTATACATTCGCTCTGCGTTTTTATTTTACGAAAAATATATATTTAGCAACCATCGTTTATGTCTTCACTGTAAATTCCAATGAGTTGACTTATCAATTCAGCTAGCGAGTTATAGTTATTTATTTAAATTAAAATCACTAAATATTTAAACTTATTCTGAGTTGAGCTGATTCTCACACTGAGTTGAGTTTAGTCTTGTGTAGTTGATTAATAGCTCAGAATAAATTGAAGCAGATTTGAGTTGTGATATTCCTAACTCAGACTGAACAATTCAACTTATACTGAGTTAAAATCAACTCACTAAAATTTTACAATGTTGCAGTATATAAAATTAAATACAAGTTATTGTACTAAAACATTAAACCAGACTACTGATGGGTTCATAACAATAAACCGCTGCTTTCAAACCAGTCTGTTGGACCTCGGTGGTACCTAGTTTAACGTCTAACATGTCTTCAAACAAAACAAAGCTAACAGAAACCAAACAATAACTCTGAACATCAGGATACAAACCATAGCTATTTATTAAACACAATATTCAAGAGTACCACAATCATCCAAGTTGACAACTGACTTCATAATCAACGAATCCTGCTGTATTTATAGTGCCAGCTATTTTGCATATTCAAATTTAAACGACTTCGGTGTCTTTAATAAACTATGCCGCTTTGGCTCAAATCCGCCCTCTGCTATGACGTCACTAAAACCAGGACTTGATTTGCATACTGAATACCGAAAAGCTGTGCCTAAATTCATTTTGGTTTCGTCACCTTACACAGTCCATTTACTCTCAAAGTAGAAGGATGTAACTCTGTACTCTGGATTCATATTTAATAAAAAATACTGTAACACCATACGTTTTAGATTTCTCGCAAATTCTTAACAAAAAACAACTACTTTTTTTTCTTATATTTTCAAGTTAAATTTACTGGAAAATATGAGAGAAAATATTTCTTTCACAAAATCTAACGAATAATCTTTTTTATTTTATTTTTCGATAAAAAAGTAAAGTTTAAAATTACTGGAATCGTTCGATTTTGACACGGAAATCGTCAAACGGAACATAAATTTGTCAAATTTTTACTATTGACAACTTTCTAGGCGTCTTTTTTATTAACTTTTTGTAATATGCGTTATACGTTTGTGACTATTGGCTCGAGTGAATTTGACATCAAAGATTTTTTGAGCGTCATCACAACATTAATTTTAAGCCTATGAAAGGTACATAATGTTTTTAGTTTGGTTTTGATTTTTACTAAATATGACGGTGCCATCAACATTGGCTGGGTTTCCAAAACCCTAAGTACGACTTAGCACTTAAGTACGCGCTAAGTAATGAACTATTTTGCCGTTTTTAAACGCGTACTTAAGTCAAGTAAATATTTAAGTCGCTGATTAACTGTGACATGTTACAGTTTAACAATTCAGGCCATGCTAACCTTGGTCTAATTGAAATTGTATACTCATGAATCTTTCTTGCTATAGAAAGCAAAACTGTTCATTTCTTGTCATGATAATGGCCGTTGTATTTGGCACTTCTTTGGCTGTGCATGAAAATTTAAGTATTTACTTAATTTGGCGATTTAAGTAATTACGTAAGTATAAGTAAATGCTTAAGATTTCAGAAACCCAGTCAATGCTAATTATGTAAGTACAAATACTTCGGCAAATTAAATATACCATCAGTCGTAAAATGCCCTATTAAACAATGAATGCTGTTCAGACAAGCCTAAATTCGTTTAAGATTATCCAATCCATTGCGAATTTGTGTCGCTGTTTTTAGTGGTAAACTTCAAAACCATTAGACAAATTGTGGGATTTTGAGTACAGTTTTTATATTAAATGTAGTCATTTTGTCGCTGAGAAAATTTTCCGAATTAGCCGACGTTCCGTCGCCAGAGGATGACAGGCGAGCTGAGGCTCCTGAAACACAATTTTGGCCCGAAATCCTTGAAAACTTCAGCCTTGCTTGAAAGTCATCGAAAATCCTTCTATGTCCATCCTGTAAAATGTTGAGCCCCCACTAGCAATGTGAGCTGGCTATGTGCTCGATTAGATAATAAGTTTAGTAATGCCCATGTATAACAATGACAACATTGTTCCAAGCGGTGTACTAAGTTTTAGCAGAAACATGTTTCCTTTACGTTTGGACCGTAATTTAATGCCTGAATTTACTTGAGTTCTGCAATCTTTTCAAATATTTGTCTGGTCCGGTACTACGCGTTTCCCAATTAAATTTTCGTTATAATTTACAACAGCTAATATTATATTCAGTTTGCTCGTAGTTGAAATTATTCTTTTCGATATATTTTGTTCGGATGAAAATTCAGTTAAAATTGATTTTCAATCCTTTACTGCGCTAATCAATCAAATGGAATTGTCTTGATATTTTAGCAAAATTTGAAAAAACAACATATTTTGAATATTTTGTGTAGTTTGGAACGGGATTGGACTTTGCGTTAACCCTGCACGTCATGTGTTTTGGTTCCTACGTTATTGGTAATATTTTACATTTGACAATTTTTAAAAAGTTAATCTTGAAGCTGTTTATTTCCAAAATATCGTATCCATCATCCAATTAAATGTAGATTATTGAAATCGGCCGTAGCATATGTGCTAAAAAATTTAACACTTCAAAACGTTCAGTTTACTGTTTCTGCTTAATACATCAAGGGTACAAATGTTTTGAAAAGTTTGATTCGATTATCTAAAAATGTAACACAACCAAACGAAAAGGGCATATGTATAGAACAGGACTCGAACGTTTTCCGGCGTGACTGTAACAGAGTACGCTTAAACTTTAGACAAATTTTTCTGCTTACACTTATGCTTAGGCTTAGGCTTAGGTATACGCTCATTCTTACGCTTAAGCTTAGGCTTACGTTGAGGCTTTGGCTTAAAAATCTGCTTATACTACTGGTTCCGGCCTTGTTCTATACATTGGCCAAGAAAAGTCTACGAAACTGACGGCAGAAAGTTGAACTCTGCCTTGATTAAAGCTACAGGATACGGATTTGGACAAAGGTGATTTTTCATTCCACGATAGTTGCCACAAAGCTGCGTCCTGAAGCTGTACAAAGCAATCCACGCATGACCAGTTACGTGCGGATCGTACAGATCCAGGATTGTATATATAAATGATTTTGAAGGGAACACATTGGCATATGAAAATGCAATTAATTCGTAACAGTTATTTTATAGTTCGAACTTTGTGGTAAACGATCCAATCCCGCGCTCTCAAGGCACTTCAAGCATGCCGAACTTGAAAAGTTTTGTCACATGCAATTGGTCGACCTGTGTCAGGTAAAACAACATAAGCGAAGTTAATTGGTTCAAGAACTAATTGGCAAATAATACATACTGTGACCAGCTAATACAAATAATATACGAGCAATACAGACACTAGGAGCAGTATATTCCGGTTGGAACACTGATATATAGTTTGCAAAAAAAATTTTCGTTCAACGGCCCTGCCTTATGACTGATTTTAAGTTAAAGTTAACTTTCGAATGCCAACAACTGAAACATTTTGCTGTTATGATTAAAACTCAACAGTTCTCCGTTGTAAACAGCAAAAGATTTCATCTGTTGGCTGAAGGATGCATTTGCTGGTAAAGGCGTTAATTGTGTAAAAGCGTATTTTAATGGCCGAAGATGGTTACGTATTGTTTGCCTTCTAGGTTCCGGTGGATCAAGCGGACATGCAGGTGTGGGTTCCGCTATTGCGATCAAAACAGCAAAATTTAGTACTAAAATTGCATTTGGCTTTTTGTATCGTGGGACTGCTTCAACTTAGAAATTTCAGGATTTCCTATTGCGGTTCACTTTCGTGAAATTTCGTTCGATTGTGGCGTAAAGGATGACAAACCTTTGATCTCGTGTCGCTTGTAAATCAGCAGGCCTTTCATAATGCTTAAAATTACAAGACAATTTTGTCAAACGTTTAGGGTTGCGCTATATTTTTGTTGACGTCCAACGCGGTTCGTGATCGTGCGTAATTTAACTCTGGCAGAGTCAAATTTTGACTCAGGTTGTGTAGTCAGGAAAAGCCTATTTCGGAGAGAGTCAATTTGACTCACCATTTTTTGCAGTGTATCTTAAAGGTGAACAAGCAGACTTGAACCCTTCCTGTTGCTATGAAGAGAAAACCTCCGTCTTCAAGCTGGTTTCATGGACTTTGACAATTGAGGATAACTGCTGAAATAACGCTATCCAATACTTCTACACTAACGGAAGCGGATACCAATTTCACGCGAAAACTATAGACGACTGATCCTTGAACATATTAACCTAAAATCAAAGGCTTACAACGTATATTTTCAGAATTTATCTTTTGGTTTGGGCCGCTTTAATAACCCTTGCCAAATATTGTGGTTCGTATCCGACTGGCGCAAATTGTGAAGCGATCGCTCATTCTAATCCAGCGAACATCCCGCGGCATAACGACAGACAGCCGTCACCGAGTAGCGGTCCATTTCGATTATCAGTATTTCGAGGGAATCAACCTGTTGAAGGATCATACTTAGAACCCGGTACTGTATACTATGGTGAGTGAAAATATTTTTTTTCACAGTTCGCAATAGTATTTGGGATCAGATTTGATTCCAAGCCAGGATTCGGTTCGCAGCCTCTCGGGTGAAAGACGCTTAAGATTGACGCTAGAGCCTGAGCGGCCTATTGGGTCTTATTGGAATTTTGCTCTAAAAATTTGTTATACTTTGCGCATTTTGTATAATGCCACATGTATACAGTTTGCACTGACGAGTTACTCACAGTTTACTCTACGTAAGAAATTTTTAAATTTGTTTTGTTAAATTCTTAAATTTTGACAATTAAAATTAAAGCATATTTTGTGATAATTATCTATGATAATGGTACGTCGTCCAAATTTCCGTCGCCTTGGCTGTGCTGTTTCTTTCAGATGACTCTACCTATAGCTGCTTTCTGGCCAAATGAGAAATATAAAACTATGAATTATACGCAATTTTGTTTTTTGCTTTTTTTGCTAACAAACAAAATCTGGCAAACTATTTTTACAATTCAGGTTCATGTTCGTACAGCAGTTTTGTATATATATGTATATGTTTATATTTATATAAGCCTTTTGGCCATTCGATTTTAGTTTTTGCTACAGTACCAATGCAATTATTTGCAATTTCAGTTGCCATTCATGGTCAACCCAAAGGATTCTTGTTGCGCGCTGTGAATTACGATGATTTTGTCGATTCTGATTTCTATGTCATTAATGATTTAGGCGATTTTGGTATTAAATATTTATTGTTTAAATATTCTTAAATTTGATCCGTTCATTTTATCACACTTTGTCCCGACCAAAACCTAATCTAATAGACCGGGGCAGCTCACTTGCCTTTGCAAGTTGTAGGATTCTAGTGTCCCTTGGAACCTCTAAAATATGTCCACGCCGTTTATAAGGAACAATAAACATTATTCATAAATTTAATACTTCCTGGATGGAAATCTTCTTTCCTACTGAGTATTTCTAGTAATGGATTGTCTACTTTAACCTAAGTCGTGTCCGCAAAAATATGTCGCTATATTACAACGTTTATAAAATTCAGTGCTTGCAGAAGCACCCCCAACCCCCCAATTGCAAACCCAACCATTGACGGACCCCATCCTGGTCAACTAAAATCTTTTTTGCTTATCAGGGAGCTTAGAGTTGTGAAACATTATATTTGAGGCGCCCTGGGACCTGTTTGTGGGAACTGGTCAACCTAACAATACACCTGGTAAACATTTTTTAAGATGTTGGCACACACCACTGCGCGAAGAAGATAAACTGTGACGTTCCGCTGGCAAAAGGAACTTTCGTTACACACACTGGGCGTAAATGTGTTCCGGTTATCAGAATCCGGTATACGACCCCTGAAGCTGGACGACAGGTTATATTTAGGTTGGTAAGGTATATACTTAAATATTCAATTTCTGTACATGAAAACGTGTTCAATAGTTGTCATTCCGTGAACTGTAAATAAACAGTTTTTATACAAGTTTAACATTCACTTACAACCAGGCATGATGTAACCGGATATACATTTTCGATTCTGTTTCCGGCAAAAATTGGTGTTCGTTTCCGTTTCCGATGTAGAAATAACGGAAATTAAGTTATTTTTATGTTTAGTTATAAATTACGTATATATCTCGCAAGTTTTTGGTACAGATATGCTGAAAATGTTCGAAATGAAACAAGAAATGCAAAATTCATCCAAAATCATAAAAATTTCGATGTATTCAATATTAGGCTGGCGAATTTAAGCACGCTGGCAGAAAAAAACATTTTTGAAACTTTTATACTTCAATATCCATTTTCGTTTCCGTTTCTGTTTCCGTTATTTTGATCACTATTCGTTTTCACTCTTGGGGGGCCAAAAATTTTTCAGAAGGGGCATTTAATTGCTTTCGTTGACTTTAGAAGCAGGGTTGAAAATTTTCCAGAGGGTGCAATGTTTTTTCAGGGGGCCCCTTTGGCAACGGGCCCGCTTGCAACATTGATAGCATATGTGTTAAAATATAAATAAACCAAAACAATTGTGGGTTTTCAAATTTTGCTGTACAAGCAAATCTAAAGCGTTAGCCACAGTTTGCTGACATGCGTTGAAAAAGCAGCGATAATTGCAAAACATGCTTAAGTCGTCGGTGCCTTTTAAAAATCACAGTAGTTTTGGCCAATGTAAAGAACTGGGGCGGAACAGTATTAAAAGCATATTCCTAAGCCGAAGCCTTAGTCCTCAGCCTAAGCGTAAGAATGAGCATATTCCTAAAGCCTAAGCCTAACCTAAGCCTAAGCGTAAAAGAATGAGCATATTCCTAAGCATAAGCCTAAGCCCAAGCCTAAGCCAAGCAAAAAAATAAGTCTAAAGCTTGAGCTTACTCTTTTCTAGCGCCACAGAAAAACATTCCGCCCCTGTTCTTTACATGGGCCGTAGTTTTAATGATTAGCTAGAAACCTTTTTCCACTATTATAAATTATTCCGGGCTAAAATTTCTGAATCTGCCACTGGACAATATTGTTACGGGTACGATCAACGAGTATCCCTGCGGACGTATCCGAGATGATACTCTCACGGGTGTTCGTGGCCGTGGATCTGCCTATTAAGCTACTTGTCCAGAGGATGATGGTCCCCCGGCGTGATATCCGGTTTTGAGAATCACAAAATTCCGATATCGCTTTACGCCTAAGCTCCTATGGAACACCTTGATATGTTGTTGATTCGTACCAACAACAATTGAGTTTTTATCCGTGTCTGCTAGTGGGAATTGCTAGTTTTGTGCTATCTCTCTTGAATAAATTCCAATGTCTGGATTCAAGAGCGATCGGGTCTTCTGAGTTGAACTTTAGGGGTCGTTGTATTCTTTGTAGGGTTTGACGGGCGATCCTGCAAAATTTAGACATATGGTCATAGACCTTTTAACGGAAAGGCGGATCGATCCTAGCCTTTGATTTTAACAAAAATAATTGCTGATTCGAACCAGCAACAATGCAATACTTTGAACTTCCTAGGATATTGCCCAAATGCCAATCCAGATACTTGATCTGGTATTTCTGAAATTTTGGATTTGCCATGGCACAAGGCCGGGAGTCAAAAAGGGTTTAAATCGCTCATAGTTCATTACTGAACGCGTTTTTGGAATTTTGGTTTATCATAGATTCACACAGTGCATACGGTTAGACAGTTCAAAAGCAAACATAATGTCGTTATACCTTAAAGAAAGGCCTGAGGATTTAACTATTCTTTGTCGTGAGACGTTGGCTTTGAACAGCACGGATTGTGCAAAGTAAGTATAGCTAGTAGTAGCTTAGAATTAATTGCTAAAACAACAGTAGGAATTTACTATGGTGGTTTGACTTGTAAAAGATAATTTCATACCCATAGGTACCTGAACGTGGACTTGCCACCTTACCAAAGGGCCTTTGGGAATTGTGGAATTGTTCCACTAAATTGCGATCTACTTTATTTCAGGGACGAGCCCAACCACAAAGGATAAGAGTGCTACGCCTAGCTCTCACTGCCCGAATATAAACAGCCTACGCACAGTTCCCTGGGGTCCCCCAACTAAGACTGGTCAGGCTCGAGTAATTTGCTAGGTACACCCTAAAAGCTGCACGAGTTGATTGTCCGGACTTTGCAAGTAATTTCCTTATGACAATTTCCGTTCCCCAAGGGGAAGACAAAAAGGCGCCGTTTTGCTGTTGTTTTTCCTTAGTATTTCTTGCATGGGTCTAGCGTCAGTCTACTAGTACGGGCTGTGCCTTCAGAGTTTCGGTTGTCAAGTACGAGTGCAGGTATTAGTCTAAATTAACTTTCCTTATATTCCCTGAGGCCTGGTCAGAACTCTCTCTAGTCACAGGGTACACACAAATTTTCAAGTGGCGAGGCGCTCAGCTCTTTTGTTGGATAGATCCTGGTGCTTAGCACGAGGCAGTTTTGGCCTTCCTGCCATTTCTTGACAACCAATGCTCGAGTACAAGAAGGTATCCTAAAGATACCAGTAAGATTTTAATCGCTCCTGTGAGCTATTGTCATTTTTTTTACAAGGTGCCTAAATGGCAGTTTCACGATGCCCCAAAAATTGATACCCCCTTACGTTTTAGAATTTGCATAAGACTTCTAAATTTTATAGGTGAACCTAGTACCCACGTTATCGGCAACGATAGGCAAATTTCAAGCCAAAATTATATGGCACCCCACACCCCTTTCGTGAAACTGAGATAGCCCTAACTGGGCCCCGATTTGACATAACCCCCCTTAAATACGTACGTAACCCCCCTGTCCCCGTCGAATAGCGCCCCGAGACTCACGTACACGCTATGTCGCCACCGCGTGTAGTGAGCTCGGTTTGCTGTCGCGGCTCGAGCACGCGACCTTGAAAACCGAAAAATTCTAAACTGATCTGACTGCACAGCCCGTGCAGCGTGCTTTTATACCCGTGATCAGCCCCTACGCGATTCGCCGATGGGTTTAGCCAATCAGAGTCCGAAAAGCAACAACAAGGCAGCAACCTGATTGGGTGGAAAGTTTGAATAACCCAGAGCCAATGAGAGTGCAGTGTACACAAACTCCAAAGTCTCAGCTGATTGGTCAGTGGTGTTTCACACACCTTACTAACATCAGAGCTTCGGTGGGAGGGGTTGCTAGGGTGATCCCAGTTCGGCTGGTTCCCAAATGACGGGGCAGAAGTTTATAAATGTGCCTGCAAGTATGTAACTTTCTCGGAAATCCGGACAGGCCCCGCGCGGCTTCTATGGCGTAGTATATCCCCCTTTTTGATATGAAACACTAGCGCATTTTGCTTATAACAGCCCCTTGGGGCGTGCCAACTCAGTTCAAACTGGTTCTGGGGGGGTAGTACGATAAAACCAAAACAGCAATTATAAAAGAAGCAATAAAAACCAAAATCCATGAGAATCAAGTACAAGGCATAAACTGGCATGACAGAGAAAAATACGCAAAATTATTTCAGACAGTAGACATCCTGAACATCGCCTAACCTTAAAACTACCGTTATTCAAGCTCAAGTATGAGTGTCAGAATCCTAATAAATTAGCGTACAGAGCTTAAACGGAGAGAGCTACACGTCCGCTCCTTATTTACGGGCTAAATTTGAAAAACTAAAATAACCCTGTCAAGGGTATCTTACGCTAAAAACGCCCAGTAGACACAGACAAATTGTTAGGCTAATACAACAATCTAACTGGTGTTGAGATTATCACAACCTAGCCTACCAAAACAACGACTGACTACTCCAGGGGATTTACAGATGCTCTCAGCACAGGAAATATTCGTTCAGAGTCCCCTTTCTAAGTAACTTTGGTGGTCTTAAGAGTGAAACAAAGCCAGCGGCCTTAATTCCAGTATCATGTCTCAAGGGAATTAAAATTACAATTACCTAAAACCCATCTAATAATTACGCATCGACACGGGCCACTAGAGAATTGGGCCGGGCCATAACTCTTTAGCTACCAGCTTGCGACACAGGTTTGGGGTGGTTTTCTTACTCTACTCGACGAGCTGAATCTAACGGTATAACTTTCACACCCGTAGCGCGAAAAAGATAAAATTGCATTTTCTGGGCCGGATCCGTAAAGTACGTACATGTATTAAGTATCGGGACTTAGTATTGGCCATAACTTTTGATGTATTAATTTGCGGACCGTGTTTGGGGTGGTTTTCTTGCTCAGCGCGATGCGCGGAATCGAATGATACCCATTTTATCCATAGGTCGTGAAAAAACGAAAATCGCATTTTTCAGGATCCGATCCGTAAAATACTTACGTGTAAAATTCCTAATACCTTGTACCCGCCATAACTCGTTAACTATTAGTTTGCGGACAGGGTTCGGGGTGGTTTTCTTGGTCAGCTCGTCAAGCTGAATCGAACAGTACCAATTTTAAGGCCAAACCCCGAAAAAGTGAAAATCGCGTTTTTTGTACTGGGATCCGTAAAATACTTATACACTCACACACTAAAATTCGGAGAACTTTAGAGGCTCGTAGTTTCTTAACTATTGTTTTGCGGGTGGGGTTCGGGGTAGTTTTCTTGATCAGCTCGACGAGCTGAATTGAATGAGACTAATTTCAACGCCCTATTCCGGGAAAGTGAAAATTGCATTTTTAAGACTGAGATCTGTAGAACACTCTTATACTAAGTTCAAAAATTTGGAGGTCCATAACTTTTCAAACGCTAATCAGGAGGCAAGGTTGTAGGTACTTTTCTCGTTCAGCTCGGCGAGCTAGATTGAGCAAAGACATTGTAGAGGCCAAAATCCGTAAAAAATGAAAATTGTGTTTCTTACCACTAGGGTTTAAAGCCTCCTTTAGAGACTGATTTCAAAATGTGGAGATAGTCCTGTACTAACCAATGTTAGGCTCCTCAGGGCCCTTCTTGCCGACATCCCTACCTAATCCATGACACCAAAACCCGGGTCCTGCCTCTCCTGCTGCGGACCGCTCCGAGTGAGCATCTCCCTGGTTGGGTCGGTTGGAATACTAAACAATCTCAACAACCCCCGAGCGTGCATACACTATCCAGCAATTTCACTACATTCCGATACCAAGCAGGGGTCACTGACACCCTATCAAGCTGAAACTTTAAGATAGTTGTTTGCTGCGTAAACACATCAATCACCGGTGGAGAAGCAGTAAAATAACTCGGACAATAAATATGCGAGAGTGTGTAGTAAGTAAACCAACTGAAAAGCAAGAAAGGGGGCTTCGGAGGGCTTAACAACCGTTCACGGTCTTCTCCCCCAAGGCTGGTCTCAGTCACCCGGAAAGCTATCGAGATAAGGACTGCCTTCCGCCCAGACCCAAAATCCTGAGGCGTTTCGCCCAGCGCTCCCAACTTACAGCCTTTAACAAAACAGGCAAGTCCGTTCCCTTTAACTTGATTATCGCCAGTGTCTGCTAATATTCGATCGGGATTTTCAAACCCCCTAGCAGAATCCAATTCCCTTCGGATTCGTCTCAAAGCTTCGCGGAAAGTCCGAAACGAACATTCTTATCGCTACGGCGAGCACAATAAGTAATTTTTTGGGGGCCGTGAGTGTTAGGAAGTTATTAACAGAGGGGCAGAATAGGGATGTGCGCCTGAGGGAGGCGTACGTTACTTATGGTCCCAGATCAGTATCCAGGCTTATTTCCTCTGGCTCGATTTAGGCTGAGCGGGGTACAACCCCTTTTTTTGACTTAGAATCCCCGTAATTCGACAACGCTACCCTTCAGTTGTAACACATTCAAAACCCTACCACCCCGGTTAAAACTGCGCTTTGCTAATTAAAATCTGTGTTTGAAATTCGAAACTCCATGGGGCCATCGAAAATTTTGTCGAGCGTACAAAATTTTGAAACCGCTCAAATTTTCAAACGTACTGGCTGTTATTGGTGGTGCAGTAAAGAAACCGGGCGTCCGAGTTTTGTTATACAGCGATCAGCCCATTCTATGAGGGGTGTAAAACCCATCCTGCTTAAGATAAGGGCCGGCCCAAACTCTCAATCCCAGAGTTGTAATCAAACCCGTACTAACCTGAGCCTAAAACAACCTATCTGCAGGGGCAATGGGCATTCATGCCTGGCTTCCCCCTTCCACATTTGACTCCCAATCTCTTTTTCCGCTCAAGTTTGCTTTTCTGCATCTGCATTTGCACTCTCAAGTTTCGGTTGCCCTACTTCTTCTAGCCGTTATGTGCAGTGCCGGCCGGGCCTGGACGAGGGGTACAACGAAAATTGGGACAGCCCGAGACGTCAATTTAGGGCCCGGGGTTGCTTTTAACCAGATCAGTGACCACCGGCAACCGTGAGGATAACCATCCCTCTTATATGGCACATCCGCAGGAGCTCTACCCCAATGCACAACACAGCTCCGGAACCCTACATTCATATGGTATCTTTTAACGTTTGTATGCTGACATAGTCTTGCGTTACCGCCGAGGGGTGGACGGGTAGTATGAATCTTCCAGCAAGTTTGACTTACACACCACTCACTGCCTCTGATTAGCTTGCCCACCAGCAAGCGCTTGGTTTCCTATCCGAGGTCATCGAGTAACTTCCATATCCTATGCTCCCTTTACTCCTTTTGCCTTACCCGGTTGCTTTGTTACCTCCTATACTCCCAGTCTTCCCCGAGTTTCGACTCTTAACTTACAATCACAGCGTTTGCAGTGTCAGACAATTTCTGTTATCAGTGCACATTCAGGAACGCCAAGGGGTTCGGACCCCAACACTGCTGATTGGGCAGAAGCAAGAAAACAGAGGGAGGAACGTTTTCAGTTATTTCAATTGGACCGGAACGTTGCCGAGGGTGGGCGAACTAGTTACTCCTTACCAGGTTGGGTGCACGCACCCCCGATATCTCCAACCACCGGTAGAAATATAGTGCATACGTAGGCCCGATCACATATATTCTCTTGTATATATGCATACTTACACGTGTTATCATACGTACGGGTCCTGAGGTGGGGAGACTGGGATGGGAGGGCTAGTTGGCCATCCTAAGAAATTTTTCAACTGATCCCAACTTCACCTTTTATGGATAGCCGGGCAAGCGAATCTCCCTGGTATACCCTTATCTCTATCTTGAGGGTGCTCCCCTTTTTCGTACCACTTACGCGTCAGATTCACCTAGTGGGTTTCAACTTGCATTAAAATTTTCTTCGCCCCCTTCACATCTGCGAGACAAACTGATAGACTTTACATATAAGATTTGAATTGAATAGAAGTCAGTAAGTGTGACTGGTGCTTTTGTTTAAATTTTAAGTGCTGGTCGGATGTGGTCTAGTCAACGCTGGGGTGGTATAGTACCTAGTCATTGCTCTATTAGATTTATCTAGTCAATTTATAGTACCTAGTCATTGCTCTATTAGATTTATCTAGTCAATTTTGTAGTCAGTAACAGTGTCCTATCTAGTCATTCTCTAGGCTGTGATAAACGGATATTAACCAAAACGTGCCAAGGAAGCTAAAAGTTTAAAAAAAAACGAAAAACCGAGAGTCGTGATCCTGATATTTCCGTCAGAGTACAAGAACGTAAAAAAAAGGTTACAAAACAACAATGACAATAAGGGCAGTGCCAAAGAACAGAACGGAGATACGTGACAATTACAAATAAAAGATGGGGATACTACATAAAAAAAAAACAAAACAGAAATTACCATAGCAATTGTAATAACTGACAGTAAAAAAACCCACAAACAATAACGTCAAGACGCGAGTAGGCAAGATTCGCTAGAAAGAACTATTGCCTGATTGTTAGCTGTAAACTGGGCCACACCTTTTAGATTTTTCTAGTAATTCTTAGACTCTTGTAAGTGCGTCTGACCATTATATTGAAATCAGTGTCCCTGACAATATTGATTTGTGGTATTTTTATATTTTTAGGCTAACGGCCGTACAGTCGTTTGAAAAATTCTACACAAATATTACTAGTCATGTATACACAATTGGCGGTAAGTTGAACAATCATAGTTCGGCCTAAGGTGTATATTTAAATATCACACACAGGTTTAGACTCAGACCAAAATTTCGAAGCGTTTAAGCCTTTCTCACATTGAGTTGCCTATAGGCAACTCAGCGCAGTGTATATACGTTAAATAATATATATCGCACCGTGTTTAACAATTGCAACACGTATACATAGTACTAAATCACCACAAGACGTGAGAGCCCCCTCGGGCTCGAGCGTCAAGCTCCTAGAGCTGAGTGCTGATGGTATACGCCTCTCACTCCAGTCACTGGAGTTCGAATCCTAGCATAAAAGTAGGTCTCAGGGGAAATAGAAAATATTCATGTGATAAAGGGTTAATTTTATAGCGGAAGTCAAATTTACAATTTGAACCAGCATATTTTTAATATAATGCTTAACAGAAACTGTTCATATTAAAGTTAAAAAGCGAATACAGAGAACACAGGAGTGCACTCTCAAACGTCTAACGCCGTTAATCATGAAACAACAGCGCACACCGTAGTAAAACACTTAAGCTTTCTTAAAGGCTATTCAAGAGCACGTTGCTGAAACTTTAGCTAGACGCAAACTGACACTAAATGTTAAACTTAAAAGCATTTTCTCTAAGGTTTAAGCTTATGCTTAGTAGGAAGAGCGTCGTTATAGTTAACGTTGTTCGCCTTGGAACCAGAGTGTAACCGGAATATCCGTTTCCGTTTCCGGTAAAAATCAGTGTCCGTTTTTTCGTTTCTGTTATATAGAAATAACAGAAAATAAATTCTGTTAGTTTTCGTGTATATCTCGCAATTCTTCATTGCAGATATGCAACAATTGTTCGAAATGCAATAAAAATTACGATATTCATCCAAAATCTTAAAAATTTTGATGCATTCGCGTTTATTTCTTTAAAAACTTAGAAATCCCGATGAACTTTTACACGTCTCGATTGTGTTGGCAGAAAAATAAAACATATTCGAAACTTTTATACCTCAATATCCGTGTTTCGTTTCCGTTATTTTGATCGCTATCCGTTTCTGTTATTCTTTACTGTTCGTTTACACCATGCTTGCAACCTAAGTGATTCTAGAGATTCCACGGCATCAACAGAACGGCACTCCGCCGCGAACCGTTGCTGGTCGTAAAATAGTCAGCATTTCTTTGGATCGTCCATCGCAAACCAACGGTACAGATAATTCAGTGCAACCCGAACGGAACCTAAATCTTGACTCCCGTGGTCATTCAGGCTCAACTGAAGACAAATGGAGTTCAGGTTAAACCAACATTGGTAAAATTTGAAGTTTGGTGTATTTACCTTCTGTGAACTGCAGTACGTTTTTGAACGACTGTTTGCAGCAACAAATTCATGCTCTGAAATTAACATCTCCTGGCAATGCAATATTTTGATTGTATATGTTATCCTGACATTTGACCTTATCAGCTATTAAGTTGTGGACCGGTTCTATAAGAGAAAACATGAATGTAGTCTACACTGGAGATATGTTATAAACCAGGGGTGGATCATAAATAAAGGCCGTTGAGGTCACAGCTGGAAGACCCACGCCTTTAAGTGGCCGTGTCGGCTGGTTCAAAGCTACAACTTTTTTGGACCCATGTTATTTGACATCCCATTTTTGGGAGTCAAATACTATCGGCGCTCGGTTTACGTCATAATCCACCAATGTTTTGGTATCTTGTGAAAGAACTGAGACTTCGACGCGTCACACTAACTTTTTACTGTTATTTATTGATTTTAGCAACGTATGTTACTGCATCTCGAGTGCTTGTCAGACCAACAAATAATCCAATCAGCAATTTGAATAGATCCTTCAGAGCTAATACAGAATATACACAAGGTATAGTTAATTTGACCCGTGTCAAAAGCCAGCTTACTCTAAGCTTGAGTCTCTGAACTTCTGATGCTGTCTAAAAATAAACCGAATTCTAAGCCAAAACCTAAACTAGCGCATATAAGCTTTTATGCCGCTCGGTCTCTTAGTGCCCCAGATTCCTGTCTACCAGACGGCAAGTTTCTATAGATGGGCCGCTGATTTTTACAGCCATATACACGTTTTGAGTGTGGAATACCTCTAAAACTAACACAGTTTCGTAGAAAAAGGTAAGATATTTCCGAGCCCTTGCCCCAGTGGAACAGTTATGGTGAACCTGAAAATGTATTTCACCCCAGCAGTGCTTAAAGCAAAATCGTCACAGGGTACCGGTTTGAAACTATTTGTGGGATTTTCTAAATATATTGAGTTTGCTGCGATCCTGGATTGTTAAGAAAATGTACGTTCGGAACAGTGGCCAATGTTACTTTTAGGGCCGTTACATTAGATTAAGTGTATCGCTAAGCCTAAGCGTTGCAAAAGCGTATTCCTAAGCTTAAAACCTAAGCCTAAGTCTAAGTGAAAATATGTAGTCTAGAATGTATTAAGCCTACTCTTTTACAGACGCACCAGAAACCGGGACGGCCTTAAACGTAACATGGACCGAAACAGTTATAACAGGTGTGACACCTGTTAGACTAAGATATTTGTTTTCACTTGTTCTGCTATGGTCATCGAGTGGAAATTTTGATATTTTCCACTCGTTTAAACTTTTCGATATGCGGTTTTTAATGCCCAGCTGAGAAAAAAATGTAAAATTTTTCAAAATGAAATTTTGAAATCAATACGCAAAAATATACTAGAGTACTTGAACTGTATCAAATTAAGTTTATTTTCGGTTCAGTTTTATTGTCTGTTTATTGAACTTTTAGAAAGGTATCTACTAAATATATATACACTGCAAAAAATGGTGAGTCAAATTGACTCTCTCCGAAATAGGTCTATCGGGACTACACAGATTGAGTCAAAATTCGACTCCACCAAAGTCACATTCGATTCACTGAGGCGCATGTTTGAGTTTGGCTCATCCGAATTGCTTAGTGAGTCAAATTTGATTCTGGCGGAGTCGAATTTAACCAAGTTTGTGTACTCCCGAAAAGTCTCTTTCGTAGAGTGTCAATTTGACTCACCATTTTTTTGCAGTGTAGCTTGTTTCGTCATAAATATTTTCATTAATGTATCTTTTAGCTTGATTGTGTTGTTTTGATATTTTTCAGAACAAAAATCCCAATATCGAAATGACAGGCGAACGCCAAACTTGCCAGAAATCTCATTGGGTAAGTGGTATCAAATGTTCGCGTTACAAATTCTGATTTTTAATCATCTTCTGTTAGATTTCTGTCGGTTTCGATTTCAATTTGTAGTTGAGCGTTGCGTTGATACGAATAATGGACGTTTTGAAATAGTAACAGTAGTACGGCGAAACGATTATTGTGCCACTACTACAAAATAACTCTTTTGTAGAAGAGCAGGTTCGGTGAAAATAAGCTGGCCAATGTAAAGAACAGGGGCGGAACAGTGTTATAAACATATTACTAAGCTTACACCTAAACCTAAGCGTAAGAAAGAGCATATTCCTAAGCCCAATGGCGGATCCTCTCGACAAAAATTATGTAGTGTCTATTGCTGTTCTACGCTGTTTATTTCTCTGTTTTATACACAATAGTATAAGCACGCTTTAAATTGTCTTGGCCCTGGAGTCATTTATGCGCTACAATTAGGGATAATAGACATTTATGGAGTCTAAACAAGAGTTTAAGGGCTCTACCCGCTTACGGATTCTTATTACGGATACGGACTCCTATTAATTGGGACTCAAAATGGAGACCCCCTCTTATTTGGGTCACTACAGAATGGGTCAAAAATAACTTTATTACCTCTGTAATTTTGGCTCCCCATTTTGAGATCCTGGATCCGCCACTGCAAGCCTAAGCCTAAGCCTAAGCTCAATCAAACAATTAGTCAAAAGCTTAAGCTTACTCTATTGCAGTCCCACAGAAACACTTTTCGCCCCTGAACTTTACATCGGCCAATAAACATAATGAATGCTTGAAGAAATTTAAGGCAACTTTGATTTTTATTGAACAATTCTTGTTTTATTTAAGCTCGCGGAAATGCTAAATTTGGAACCGATGCCTCTCGTGTTTCAATAGCCCGATTAAAGACTAATGGTAACTTTAGAAATATGTTTGCTCAAACCCGGTTTAGATTCAACTTTCATCTAAATTCGAAGGATACTAAAACTAAAATCTCAATTTAAACGTCAATTTAATGACAACGTGTTGCTTAATTTTAATACTTTAGTTTTGAAGCCACAATTGCAACAGTTTTTTAATCTAAACACCGTAAAACCAACATATTCTATGCATTAAGCATCGATTAATTATACTCAAATTTCATTCAAATTAGTAAATTAGACAGCTTTTAGTACCTGTAATAAACCTAATATCAATAGATTAAGGCTAAAAGTCAAAATTTATTATGAGTCATCCACGTAATACTGTCTACGCTACTGTAAAAAAATTGTCCACGCACCTGGTATTAAGGGCGGGACAAAACGGCGACGTGTTTAAGCTATAAAGACTTAACAGAAGGCGTAAATAGCTAGTGGGTTTCGATGCCATTCTAATATTGAAATATTATTAATATGTGCCAATCAAAAAATTTAATGTTTCCTATAATTCAGAAGGTCCCGAAAAATAATAAACAACGACAGGAAAGCGTGATAAATGCAAAACCTATAGCTGTCAATCAGGTCGACGGTATTAGCCGGAATTGGCACAAAGTGACACCTGGGTATCAGTGTGTGCCATTGTCGGACTGTTGATCGTAGTAGCCGTAGCAGAAATCGGTACGGAAAGGCGAACCTCTGAACTTGAGACAGCGAGCAAAAATATTTATGAAAATATATTAAAAATTAAACTGTTCGCAATGAAAACGTTTTTCTTGTCAGCTGAAAACGAAAGTACATTCGACACTTCGCCAACAGCTTTTTGTGACGATAATTATAGTTCGTAAACTTGGCCCATGTAAAAAATCAGAGGCGGGATGTTTACCTGTGGGACTAGAATATTGCAGGCTTAAGCTTTAAGACTATTGTTTTTACTTGGCTTAGACTTACGCTTAGGCTTAGGCTTAAGCTTAAGGATCGGCTTGTAATACTGTTCCGCCTCTGTTCTTTACATCACCGTAAACTTAAATTTTGCTGTTTGTTTATCTACGTAGGCAACGTTGAAATATCGGCTCATCTTATATGTTCTGGCAATCCTGATACGTATCCAAAATTTTGTGCTCACATGCGGCGTATGGATATCAGTTCTTGTGACCACAGGCGCGCGATGGCGTTATATTGTCAAACAACGTGTTGTCCTGTAATGGAACCAGCTGAAAATCACGAAAGCATTTTTTCGCTGAATTCTGCTGATCAACAATTTCAAAACGGAAGACAGTCTAATTTTGAATCGAACAAAACTTACTCGCCAGGAGAAAGGAGCCAAATATTACCGGCGGAAGTACTGGATGATGATGGTTTTGGTGAAGCGCTAAGTCGGGAACAACGCAACATCGGCAACAGCTCCGAGACAATGTTTGGGAACGACAAATCTGATAATGGCAAGAATGGTGAAATTTCAACCATTTTTCGATCTGGCCAAATGGTCACTGTTGATCCTGGAAACGCTACTGACGATGGAAACGCTGAACAAAATCCGATTGGAAACCCAGCTGCAGCAAGTTTAAAAAATCGAACTCAACATATCTTGAATACAGAAGACACGGCGCTCAAATTGACAACGAGCAAAACAATCTTACCTGCGAAAGTGCCAGAATATGCTCGACCACATTTCGGTCCATCTCATCATATTCAAGACGACGTTGATAGACGACGCGATCGGCCAAGTATTCCAACATCTCTCAATCTTCCTGTAATATCAAAATTTATAGAAAACACAGCTGGAGTCAACGAAACACTTCCGGTGTTTAGTCGGTCATTAATTCAGAATACCACTTCGTCAGCAAATCACAAATTACACTTTGGTAAACCATTGAAAATCGTTGCCGAGCAATTGCAAAAGGATAAACGTCGGCAGATTAATGCTGCATTAAATTCGATTCTAGAATTGAAATATCCTAAAAAGCAAACCAGCCAATCACAATTAAGGCAAGCTACCAACAGACCAATAGGAATTCTTCACACAGTATCGACTTTTAGCCAATTACACCAGAACAAAACGCAGTCGAAGTATAATCAATCCGAGATCGAACTAGAACGCTACGAGTACGAGTACGACATCGTATACTATTAAACGAAAACAGTTTTTTGCAACTATTATGCATCAGCCACAATAAAGAATGAGACAGTGTGAAAAATCACAATTATATTCCAGCAAAAACGCAAAATTTCACCTAAATTTTATTGCGCTGAATGGAACTCAACAAATTCAATTTATTTAAATTTCATTCATTGACAAATTAGAACTGATTTATTCTCGACTTTCATTTCTAACAGTTTTAACAACAGATTCAAATACGATTTGTGACCCACCGATTGGTTAACCTTTACCAAATCATTTGAAGTGAATGCTCTGCTGGTAAAGTAGAAACTGTAGATAAGCAATATATACCCGTATCCAACGAGCTTGTTACATTGTCTATGCGCGATTTGTCAACGTGTTATACTGTAGTGTCCCGAATAAAGGGGTAAAGGGGTCCCCATTTTGAGTCCCAATCAATAGAAGTCCGTAACCCTAATAAGAGTGAATGCGGATATAGTCCCTAAACCCAAATTAGAGTCCATAAATGTCAATTGTTGCTATTATTGTAGTGCATAAAGTAACGCCAGGTCCAGATAAAGTTGAGTTCGCAGCTTTAAAACATGCTTAAATTTTGAAAGTACATTCCTTTGTATAAACTTGCATTATCACTCAAGCTTTTATTATTTGACAAATAGACGATTAATTGAACGGATTGCAATACCGGATACATATCATTAAATAAGGGCTACGGAGCTTGTTTTAAAAATAAATAACAGTCCCTAACCGAAGAACAGGAGCCAAATAAATATCAGTCCCCCCTTTTTTATTCGGGCCGCTACAGTACGTCGGGAGGTGGGTATAAAATTGGAGAGGGTTCTTATTGTGAGCCCAAAGGGATTGGAGCATATTTCGATAAACAGGGTCCGTAAATGGATATGGAATACTCAGGAGTAGCAGAATACATATCAACCTTCTCTCGTTATCGGGATAGTACAGCATATATCAATGTTTAACAGTAATTTGTCTTGTTTATACGTGTATATTTAACAAATCATCTTATCAATTTTCCCAAGCGAGTAAACAGCGCTGAATTACCTGTAAAAATAAGCATTTCATTCAAGTTCAATTAAACTTTCATGTAAATTTGATTTTCAAATTAATTCACATTTAAAAATTTGAATATCTTTTAGACGTTAAAACTGGCTGAAACTATACATCGAATTTTGCAGGATTCTTGCGAGTTTTTTGCTCGTCGTTTATGATAAAACATATACCCTGATACGTATTGAAGGCTCAGGCATTCAAATTGTAATATTTTTCACGCAGTTATACGGTAAAATTGCACTGCAATCTATATATACAATGAAATGTGCAGTTTCAGCTTCCAGCGCTTGTAAGCTTGGCAAACTCGATGCTTGCTACGAATCTTACAATATATCGTAGTGTACAGACAGCTTGTTTTGAGGCATATAATGTAGTGAAAAAAGTTTGCCTCGATTTTGCTTGATATCTTGGTTGGAAAAATAAAGCATTTTGTATCGGCATTTATGAGCTTTTTTTGTGTTTGAAGTGACGCGATTTTAAAATTATTTGAATTATAATTTACCAGCGAACAAACCCAAAAGGCTGTTTTGTATTGCGATGGCTTCAGAGACGACACGTATTTTGCCTAAAATGAGTCAATTGTGGTGTGAAACAATTATTTGGAAAACTTTCGGATTTGTTATCGCAGCAAAAGGCTGGGATTATGTCGTGTTCTCAGTGGACATCGTAAAGTTTAACATGCAGCCCCTGAAAGAGCCAGGAAGACCGGGTGCGAACGTACTAAACGTTACACAGCATAGAAGAAAATATTTAATTTTATATATATCTTTTGAGGCTTGACCTAAAAATCTATTATACTAAATTAGGATTATTATCAAATATAAAATCTAAAAACGTTTTCGAGTTGGACAGCTTTATTCGACTGTATTAGTCGAAGTATCGCTTTGGATAAGTATATCTCAAATTTTGAAATCTTCCCTAATTTTTTCTCTGGATCAGTTTTTGATAGGCTTAGATTAAAACATAAACATCTTTACCAAATCACGGACGTTTATTCCGAAAAAACTGGTAAATTATTGTCAATTATACTCTAAAATGTGAAACTCTGTGTAGTTTCCTGCAACATTAAATCAGAAATCGATTCATTGGCTCATGTCAAGATCAGAGGCGGAACATTTTTCTGTGAGACTGCAATAGAGTAAAGCCTAGGCTTTAGACTAATTTTTTT
Organism: Enoplolaimus lenunculus; assembly: GCA_030248215.1. Lineage (NCBI taxonomy): Eukaryota > Metazoa > Nematoda > Enoplea > Enoplida > Thoracostomopsidae > Enoplolaimus > Enoplolaimus lenunculus. The sequence continues at coordinate 151,828 of JASANG010002708.1, read as the reverse complement.
GCTTGGCTAAGGCTTAGGCTTACGCGTAGGCGTAGGAATATGTTTATAATACTGTTCCACCCCTGTTCTTTACATTGGCCGATTCATTAAAAAACAATGGTGTTTTTTATTAGACACTTTAAAATATCTTAAATATTTGTATTTGGTGTTGAACCTACTTTGGTGTTAAAGATATATTCGGCGACGAACTCGGTAATATTTGGCGATTTTTTCTTACTTTGGAATAATTCTTATAGTTTTAAATAAATTGTTCTTAAGACGTGTTCTTGTAAGCCGGCTACATTTAAATTTCGGCCAATGTTACTTTAAGGGGCGTTACAGTAGAGTAAGCGTATTCCTAAACCTAAGCTTAAGCCTAAGCGTTGCTAAAATATGTTCCTAAGCCTAAGCCTAAGATTAAGCCTAAGCAAAAAATGTAATCTAGAATCTAAATCTACTCTTTTATGGACCCATCAGAAACCGGGACGCCCCTTAAAGTAACATGGGCTTAAATTTTCCCCTGCTGTAAGAAAAATTTTGCAATGCAAACGGTAATATCTGAAGACTCACAATGTTCTTTGAACAAATTCAACATTTTTGAACCTTGTGTCGCAAGTAGGCTGTCTTAAAATATATAAAAATTGCACGAAACGAACTTTGAACCATTCAATCAGACAATCCTGAACAGGCCACTGTTGTTCACGTCCTTAAATTGTACTGATATATTGAAGTTATTAAGCGCATGGTAGCTTTATGACAGGGCATAGCAATTCAAAATGGGACGGTTGTTTGGCCAATGTTACTTTGACGGGCGTAAATGTTGATTACGCGTATTCCTAAGCCTAAGCCTAAGAGTAAGCGTTGCAAAAAGGTGTTCCTAAGCCTACGCGTTGGTGGCAAAAATGTGTTTCTAAGCCTAAGCCTAAGCGTTGCAAAAACGTTGTCCTAAGCCTAACCCTAAGCCTAAGCCTAAGCCTAAGCTAAAAATGTAATCTAGAATGTAAACTTGCTCTTTCATAGAGCCACCAGAAACCTGGACATCCCTTAAAGTAACATGAGCCGACTGATTTGCATAAATTTTAACTGTGTGAAACTATAAATAAACAGTTAATTGGTTTTAAATTTTGACATTTTCACAGAGGCGTGACAGACAAATGACCCCCTAATTTTGCCATTTATACCGTTTCAGGCTGGTCCAAAATGAATCCAGAAGGTCGCGGTCCAACGCCACGGTCTTCAATGTCGGCGTACGCAACTCCGCCAAGCGCGATGTCGCCCGTGTCGCACGGTCGAACACCAGGAACCACTCCTATTCCGTTAGGACCAGGTGTGAAGTTTTGGCCCATGTGTAGAACTGGGGCGGATCGTTTTCCGGAGGGGCTATAATAGAGTCAGTTTAAGCGTTAGACTGATTATTTGCTTAGGCTTTAGGCTTAGGCTTAGGCTTAAGCTTATGAATATGCTTATGCTACTGTTCCGGCCCTGTTCTATACATGGGCCGAAGTTATTATGGGTATCAACGCAGAGATGTTTGAAACGAAAAACACGTTTAACTCATGTATTTTAGACACGATTCCCTATAAAGCAACCGAAATTTACAAATTTTGCAATTTTTCGTCTGGTTTGCATTCTGCAGCAAACCTGGTTGTAATCTGTTGGTTTAATACACCGAGAAATTAATACAATGTTTATTTAGGTTCCTGCCGCTGGCAAAATATATTGTCGTATTACTTTAATCTGCGTAGTAAACTAAACCTAAAAGTCCCAGCGTAATATTAAGACGGCAACTAAGCCAAACAGCAAAAAATTTAGTTTATGAAAGCTTAAGCTTACTCTATTGAAGTCCGGCGGAAAAATGGTATGCCGTCAATGAAACATGAGCCAAATATGTTATTCAATATTGCAGGGCCGTCGCCAATCGTGCCGCCATCGCATTCACCAGCCGGTCGAAAAGGAACCCCAACGTTTCAAATTCGATCTGGGACGCCGAATCTAAAAATGCGGACGCCGATGTCACCGACACAAGAAATGGGTACAATTCCGCATTTGCAAGCTTTTCAACGTCCTGGATCACGTGTTGGCAGCTCTGCGTCGCGTGCGGTAAAATACTTATCAGGGTGTAACCGGATATCCGTTTCCGTTATTTCGGTCACTAGTCATTTTCCGTTTCCGTTATTTTTACTATCCGTTTATACCATGATGCGTATTGGTTTGTAGTAGTTTAATAATTTGTTTATAAAATTTTTTACTTGGGCTTAGGCTTAGGCCTAGGCTTAGGATTAGGCTTAAGCTTAGGCTTAGACTTAGGCTTAGGCTTAGGCCTAGGCTTAGGATTAGGCTTAAGCTTAGGCTTAGGCTTAGGCTTAAGCTTAGGTTTAGGCTTAGGCTTAGGCTTAGATTTAGGCTTAGGCCTAGGCTTAGGATTAGGCTTAAGCTTAGGCTTAGGCTTAGGCTTAGGTTTAGGCTTAAGAACATGCTTATAATACTGTTCCGCTCCTGTTCTTTACATTGGTCACTTGTTTTAAACCTTTACGTTGTGTTTCATTGTCAACTGAATGAAAATTTGTTTTTATTGCAGTCGAGTCGATTTTCGATTCAAGTCCTCAAACAAACAGACGGTATCATACCAGGTCAGTATGGAACCAATCGTTACGCGAGTCGAAAAGGAATGACCGAATACGGAGCGCCGCGGGATGTTCGTGGCAAACATTTTCATCGATTGATTATAGAAGATCCTTCATTTTTCTCTGTGAGCAGGGATGGTCTTGGATGCGATGTTCGTCCAAGGATTCGGGTTTGGTTGAACGTTTTCAGTTGTGAGAATACTGCAAATAATCAGAGCAGTACTGGTACATTCATTACACTAAAAAGCTACGATAAGTAGAAGTGTGAAAAATATTTAGGCGATGGATAATATTTACTTAATGGTGAGACCGCCATAGTTTTGGCCAATGTTACTTTGAAGGAAGTATTGAGCCTAAGTCTAAAACGTAAGCATACGGATAACTGTAAAAGTAAGCCTAAGACCAGTCTAAAAGCATTATCGTAAGCAAAATGTAGCCTGCACACAAAGTATACTTTATGTGGCGAAGCGTTTCCACCAAGAAACGGATACTCCCGTAACAACATTATGTCTACAAATATAATACAGTGACCCGAGTCCGGAGTGAAAAAAATGAGCTGGGATTTCGCTAGGCACATTTTATTGAACATTCCAACTTTCATTTAGCGTTTTTTTGCATCCCAAATATTTGATTCCTTGCCAGATCCGGACGGGTTCAGACCAAAAACTTTGATGCTACTTTTTTTTAAATTTGTGTCATACTTCATCTGATCTTTGACTGTTACTTATGCAAGCCATTCTCTATAATTTACGTGTATTAATTGAATAATTTAGCTTTAAGTGTTCAGAATGCTACTATAAACGTAGGTAACGTATACCTTGAGTGACCACTCATACTGTTTACCGAGAGTCACTTGGCCCAGGAAGCATTTACGCTAATTAGGGTAGTTAGCGTCTAAAGACTCTAAATTAGGAATTGTGTACACTATTCGTTTACGGACTCCGAAAACGGATATAGGCTCCAATTGATTCAGACTACAAAATGGAAGCCTTGACTCTTATTACCTTTACCGTCTTGTTGGGATCAAAACAGCATTCGGGTCAGGAATAAGTTTTGGCGTAGTAAAAATGAGAATTTTTTACATTTTGGTCAGGTTTTGAAAGCGTAAACATGTTTGGAATTAATTTATTGTTTGTTTCTCTCCGCTTAAATCTCAGCAACACGAATGCTTGTCCGAGTAGTAGCCATAATAGCACGCCTGTAGCCAAGGGGGAGGGGCCAGGGGGCTCAGCCCCCTCTGGAAAAATTTTGGCCTCCTTAGAAAATATTCGACCTTCCTCGTAAGTCAACAAAACTCTTGTATGCCGCGCCTGGAAAATTTTTAGGCATTCTAGAAAGGTGAGCTGGCTGCACGCCTGCACAGTAGCAATCCAGAGAAATGTTACTGATATTGCCATCTTCACCAGAACCCCTAAACCACATTGATTCCGCAAGTTTGCAAAAAGTGATATTGTGTTTGAAATTGTAGCGTGAAGATCAGCTGATGAATTCGGATGCTATTATACCCGGACAGTATGGCACAAACCGGTTTGCAAGTCGAAAAGGGATGACCGAATACGGTGCACCAAGAGATGTCAAAGGCAAACACTACCATCGTTTGTTAGAAGACGATCCGAATGGAGTAAGAATTGGTTGGAATTTTTTGTCTCCAAACATCGTTGCCTATCAAACATTCTTGTATTGGCCTCCCCTAGAAAATTTTCAATTTTGTTTGCAAGTCATTAAAGACCCTTGAATGCCACTCCTAAAAAATTTAGCCACCCCCCTAGCAAGGTGAGTTCGGCTACGGACATGACGGTAGTAGGGTATATTTTTAGAATTTCCGTGAAGACACACTTCGGCAATCGGACGCAATTATTCCAGGTCAATATGGAACGAACCGTTTTGCGAGTCGAAAAGGCATGACCGAGTACGGAGCGCCGCGAGATGTTCATGGAAAACATTTTCATCGTCTCATCGATGAAGATGACTCGCAGGTACTGTACAACATTTTACCAACGATCAGCAACAATATAACCACACTTGAAACACTTTTCGCATCTCAAACAGCATCTTTCAAAACGCTTTTCTGTACGCAAGAGAAACTCTCGAGCGTTTGCACATCAAACAAACCGCTGTGACGTAAAACGCTATTTTCTCATCGATGTAAACGCTTTTTTCTCAACGTGAAAACCGTTTTGTATTTTTGGCACGATTCCTATGGCATCCGGTTACAGTCGGAAGTACAGAATACACACACTGTAAACAATGGCGAATCAAATTGACTCTCTCGGAAATAGGCTTTTCCTGACTGCACAGAGTCATATTTGACTCCGCCAGGGTCAAATTCGATTCACTGAATCACCCAGTGAGTCCAATTTGACTCAGTTTGTGTAGGCACGGAAAGCCTATTTCGGAGAGTCAATTTGACTCCCCATTTTTTACAGTGTATATTGATATTTGTTAAAAATAATAATTTCGATCAGTTTCACAGTAAGAGGCATATATACTTTGTTTTAGTAATTTAAGACGATGTCTACATTAGCGGCTACATGTATGTAACCGTAGGTCAAATTACTATACCGATTACCTGGTCATTTGACCAAATTGTTTACTTAATTTTATTCGTAACCTGGTCTAGGTGAGGTCGAGTTTAGATGGTTATTGTTTTGATTTATAATTCTCATATGCATGTAACGCAATATTAAGTATTTAATAGCCAATAAAACCAAAGTGTTGTTGAATATTCTAAACCAATGAAAATTCTTCTGCTTTACATTGTATCTAAGACGTTGTCCAATCGTGTTGTTGTTCGAATTTTGCTTTCTCTCATTCGCAAAATTTTCAGTTTTGACAACACTTTATTGATATTTTCTAAAATTAGCAAATTAAACACATTTAACTATTAAATTTCGCTTCATCTCCGGTTTCGCCTCCGGCCTCAGATCCGGCTAATTTTGTCGACCTCCGGCGGCGCTATTTTGTCGACCTCCGGCTTCGCTATTTTGTCGACCTCCGGCTTCGCTATTTTGTCGACCTCCGGCTTCGCTATTTTGTCGACCTCCGGCTTCGCTATTTTGTCGACCTCCGGCTTCGCTATTTTGTCGACCTCCGGCTTCGCTATTTTGTCGACCTCCGGCTTCGCTATTTTGTCGACCTCCGGCTTCGCTATTTTGTCGACCTCCGGCTTCGCTATTTTGTCGACCTCCGGCTTCGCTATTTTGTCGACCTCCGGCTTCGCTATTCTGTCGACCTCCGGCTTCGCTATTTTGTCGACCTCCGGCTTCGCTATTTTGTCGACCTCCGGCTTCGCTATTTTGTCGACCTCCGGCTTCGCTATTTTGTCGACCTCCGGCTTCGCTATTTTGTCGACCTCCGGCTTCGCTATTTTGTCGACCTCCGGCTTCGCTATTTTGTCGACCTCCGGCTTCGCTATTTTGTCGACCTCCGGCTTCGCTATTTTGTCGACCTCCGGCTTCGCTATTTTGTCGACCTCCGGCTTCGCTATTTTGTCGACCTCCGGTTTCGCTATTTTGACGACCTCCGGTTTCGCTATTTTGACGACCTCCGGTTTCGCTATTTTGTCGACCTCCGGCTTCGCTATTTTGTCGACCTCCGGTTTCGCTATTTTGTCGACCTCCGGCTTCGCTATTTTGTCGACCTCCGGTTTCGCTATTTTGACGACCTCCGGTTTCGCTATTTTGTATCTACTCTTATTAGGTCTCATGGTAGTATGTATTTTGATTCGTCAATAAATCATCGCAAAGAAATGACGGAACGACTCACACCATCTGTACAAGCAGTAGCGTATTTCAATACGATTCCCGATTTGTTGTTCTCAATGTATTTTACCCAAAGTATCACTTGTTTTGCTTAAGCGTCCAAGTAGCAATGAAGTATATAAATTGATAATTCACACTGTTTTAGCGTATTAGCGAAGGTGTTATGCGTCAAAGTGACGCAATAATTGGTGGACAGTACGGAACAAATCGTTTCGAAAGTCGAAAAGGCATGACCGAATATGGAGCTCCTAGGGATGTCAAAGGAAAACATTATCATCGACTTTTAGAAGAAGATGTTAATCCAGCGGTAGTCTAAACCTTTTTCGAGTATTTATTATTTTGTGTAAAAAATAAGCATCGCGTTTGGTTTTCATATTTCTTACAAAAGAGTATAATTTCAGCAATTTTGGTATGATTATAAATGTGCAAATTGATTTCCGGCCCAAAACACGCTATCAGTCAAGTCTTGTGGAGATTTTGTACTGCCAACCAATGTATATTGCCATACAGTTGTGTACTGAGTTGCTTATAGTATACTCTATGAGCGAAGCGGTGTTTTATTGTCAAATCTTAAACAAACACTACGTTTAGTTTTGCTAATTCTATTAATTTCAGTAAAGAATTTGAACTCTATAGACAAGTGAAACAAGTATGAAAACATGTTGGTGCATTTATCCAAAAACGAACCCTATTTTATATATAGTTGCCAGCTAAATTAATACAGTAAACCATTACTGAGTTTGCTGATGGGTAAAGCGCATTTTTATTAGGCCCTAAAAATTGTATACGCGTTAGAGAGAGGTATGAATGCTCAAAATGTGAAATGCCAAAGATCTAAACCGTATTTATGATTTTCAAGTCTGGCAATGTTTGTTTGAACTGATTTTTTGGATCCGCATCACCGTACACCGAGATAAGCATTCCTTGATGAAGTTTTGTAGCCATTAAAATCAAACAATAAGCATCATGGTATAAACGGATAGTAAAAATAACGGAAAGAGAAAATGACTAGTGACCGAAATAACGGAATCGGATATCCGGTTACACCCTGATTTTAACATCGAAAATTTAAAAAAAATTAAATTTTCGAAACTGTCATGTGACGTCATTTTTTAACATTTTGTAGCATTTTGACGAGCCGACGTTACGTCAAACGGACTCAATCATTGGCGGACAGTACGGTTCTAATCGATTCGCGAGTCGTAAAGGCATGACTGAATACGGTGCACCGCGTGATGTCAAAGGCATTCATTATCACAATTTGCTACAAGACGATTATCAAGATTTGCCGGTAAGTACGAACGAAGAATTCATAGAATAAACGGCCAATGTTATTTTAAAGGCCGTCCCGTTTTCCCGGGACAGAAATGTACCAGGAGTACATTCAAAAAATATAATATGAAACAGAGGGGCAGATGGGACAGCTGGGACAGTTGGGACACTTGGGAAAGTTGGGACAGTTGGGACAAACGCGACAAATGGGACAAATGGGACAGTTGGGACACTTGGGAAAGTTGGGACACTTGGGGCACTTGGGAAACTTTGGGACAGTTCGGACAAATGGGACACATGCGACAGATGGGACAAATGGGACAGTCGGGACACTTTTGACAGATGAGACAGTTGGGACCGATGAGACAGTTGGGACAGATGGGACAGTTGGAACAGATGGTACAGTTGGAACAGATGGGACAGATGGGACAGTTGGGACAGATGGGACAGATGGGACAGTTGGGACACATGGGACAGTTGGGACAGTTGTGACACTTGGGACATATGTACAGTTGGGCAAACGGGACAGATGGGACAGTTGGGACAGATGGGACAGTTGGGTTTGTGCATATGTAAACAGAAGCGCATAAGTGTGCACTCCGGGTATATTTGTGTCCCGGGAAGTTGGGACGGCCTTTATAGTAACATGGGCCAAATAAACAAACTTTGAATGTTTTCCCCTAAATTCTGCGAACGAATTATCGAACGACACATTGTGTATAAATTTAATATAACAAATATTTCAATGCTATGCCGGAACTTGTGGCAGAGATTCTATCGAAACCGCTCCTTTGTTGAAATTAAAACTTTTGTTTTACATTCAGTAGGGCGTAAAGATTTCACGACTAAAACGTCCAAATTTCACAAGGCATAGAAACAATTAGGAAACGTATCTTTTTGATGAAATCGTAAAATTTTACAGTTCATTGATGTTAATACTCGATACATATTTTTCACTCATACGGTAAAAACAGTGTAAAAATTCAAGGCGTTTTTACGTTTATTATCTGGTTTTAAGTTATGAAAATTCTAGGTGGGTAACGATTAACAAATTTCTCCCCGTTTCAAATTCTTTACCCAGAGGTATACCCGCGTCAAAATTTTCTCACCCGTCCCACGTTTACCTGCGCGTACCCGCGGGTAGCGTGCAGCACTGGCTTGTAGAGCATGAGAAAGTATACTTGTTTTAAGCAGTTTCAAATCAGAAAATATAAGTTTTAAACCATTCTATTATCACAATTTTGATTTGTTTATGTTGCAGCATTTTCCTGAAGGCAAATTGCGAGAAACTGACGGAATTATTCCTGGTCAATATGGCACTAATCGGTATGCGAGCCGAAAGGGCATGACTGAATATGGTGCACCACGAGATGTTCGTGGAACTCATATTCATCGTGCATGGGAAGAAGATGACTCGTTCCAAGTAAATCTTTTTATTTTATACACATAGATACATACATACATGCACATGTATACATATGATGCGTTTTTTGCTTCAGTGTCCAACTCCTAAGCTAAGATTGTATACTCCGGTCGTCTGCAACTCGAAGGGTTCGAACTCAAGTTTGAAATTAGGATTCAGATAAAAATTATGAAATATCCATGCGGTAAAAGGTTAATAAAAACTTTAACTCAAAAGCGCGTTTAAACCAACTCGCTGACCCTGTTTTACTATGCTTAAAATGTGATCAATTTATAATTTTAGCGTTTCCCAGAACAAACGTTGCGTATTTCGGACGCAGTCATCCCAGGCCAGTACGGAACGAACAAATTCGACAGTCAAGTTGGAATGACAAAGTTTGGAACTCCGCGAGATGTTGCTGGAAGTCATTTGCATAATTTGCTCGACGAATATAATTATAACGAAAATATGATTATTTAAAGATACAATAGTTGCTTTAACGTTTAATATTAGAGATTATTTACTCCGTTGTAAAGCATAAAGTACGCTTTTTTGTGTTTTGATTATTAAACAAGCGCACACACAAAATAAATTTTCTTGTATTAAACAAATTTTGTCTGAAATTTAAGACAATCATGTCTTGATACAGACTCCAGCTTGAATTAAAGACTCTTTAATTTCTTAAATTTTGAAAAATACTAGCCTAAACTGTTTCACACTTAATTGTTCTAAATTTTAGACTTTGATTTATGAACGATTAAGAAAAATATTTCTCAAATATAAGACAAATGTTTCTGAAATAGAAGACAAATATGTCTAAAATAAAACACAGAGATTTGCCATGCGAACCGACTCCAAAATTCGGTGCTAAAGGTGAACCCAATACCCTTTATTATTACAACCTAAGATGCGTCCAGGACGTAAACTTAGGTTGGTAGGAGCCTGTGAGTTCAACCCGAAATATCTTTGAAATTTGACTCTCTTATTTTGTGTGTACGTTTCTGGCGTTACAACGCAGTCTGATTTTGGCTATAGTTGTTTTAGCACAATGTTATGTATCTCTTACTGCAGGGTACAACCAGATGCTTTCAATTGGCAATCACCAAATGCGTGGTTGTACTCTGCCGCTGTGCCTTTTGCAGTTGCATCTTAGTTCTTAATTATACAATCTCTATTTTAGCATGTTTACCAATGTCGCTATTATTACTAAGGAGTACTTCCTCGTTATTTTGCTAATAAAATTATCTTTAAATTATTATTGATATATGCAAGATAACAATTTTATATAAGATTTTTTTTGCTTGAATACAAATAAATCTTCCTTCGTTTCAGATAAAAAAGTATTTATCATTGAAACTCTCGCGTTCAAATGGCGTCGTTGATCGACTCAAAACTAGCCTCTTCCGTGTGCTTTGGGCTGAATTTGTGTCTCAACATCATATTTTATCTCAAATACTTGTATCTCAATGTATATACAACAGGAAATTCACACTGCCGTTTAAAAATTGACAGAATCTCAGAAAAAAAGTCTATTTTTTATTATTGAAGTAATTTTTGCTATACATTTATAAATGACATGCAAAAATAAATATATATAAATATCCATCTCAATACTCTACGCATTCTGACACATAAATTTGAATTCAATTATCTATATATTTAATGCTGGAATGTCCCACATACGTATTTTGGGCAACTTGTTTTGACTAAAGATATTCAGCTACCAGATATGGTAATTTTTTGCAAAATTTTGTGTTGAAAGATGATTACGCAATCTGTTAAAACTCTGTTGACAACAATAACTCTCGAAAGGTAAATACAACAAAACTTGTACATTTTAATAACGCTACTTAAATTTATGAAGTCTTGAGCGACTTTTAGCGACATATAAAATTTTACAAGTGACTGCAGTCCCGGAACACATTTCAATCTCTCAAGGAAATGCTGCTGTTTCACGTGATAACTACACACAAAATAAATTGTCTTAAAATTTCAAGAGTCTCACTTTCTTAAATTTTCAAGACATAAATGACTAGTGTTTCAGACATTAATAGCCTTAAACAGCTTAGAAATTCGTTTCTTAAATGGTTAAAACATAAATTTCTTATATTGAAAAAATTGCTATTGCCAATTTATAAGACACAAATTTCTCTCTTTCAAGAAATAGTTACCTTATATTCAAGAACTAATTTTCTAATTTGGAGTTGGAATCCTACCATAAAAGTAGGTCTCAGGGGAAATAGAAAATATTCATGTGAGAAAGGGTTAAATATTAACCCCTTCTCACATTGAGTTGCTTGTAGGCAACTCAGCGCAGTGTATATACGTTAAATAGTATATATCGCACCGTGTTTAACAATTGCAATACATATACATACTATCCAAGACTTTAGAGCCCCTTGGCTCGAGAGTGGTGCTGGTATACGCTAGTGGTGATGGTATACGCCTCCCACTCCAGTCACTGGAGTTCGAATCCTAGCATAAAAGTAGGTCTCAGAGGAAATAGAAAATATTCATGTGAGAAAGGGTTAAGAGAGTATATAAATAATCTTGAATTCAAAACATATATGTCTGGATTGTGTATCAAGACATAATTGTCTTAAACTTCACACAATATTGCTGGAATACAAGACAATTTACTTTGTGTGTAGGGCACCCCGGAACATGTTTTGGCAATGTTGATTCGACGTTGTCTACATTAGTTATTGCGATCTAAATAGCGAGAATGTCCATAGAATGTGAATGCAACATGGTATTCGTTCACAAACCATCATTGTGTACAAAGTTGTCATGTATCAGATGATGTCACGATTTATACAAATATTATTATGATATTCACAAATTCTAGCTATTATAAAATGATATCACGCAGTGCAATGTAATTTCGACTTAAAAAAGAAAACAAAGTAATATAATGATTTCGAACGCTAAATCAGCTCTCGCGTTTCCGTGTCCGACGGAAATTTTACCTATACATATATTTCTAAAATACACTAAATTCAATTTTCAAATATTCGTTCCGTATTTATATTCAACAGTACAATATGGTTCCGGTATGCAAATATTACAGACATATTGTAAAATATCATATGATATTGCAGTACAAACGTTGAATTTCACATCAGGACATCAGGTAACACAAATTTTCGTCTGTTGGACGCAAATGAACGTAGGGCACAAAACGTGTTCCCATAGTTGTTTAACGGGAACCCTCACTTTTCCAGATGCGACCTTTGGTGCAATTCGTCCGCCACAAAATTGAACTGTTGTACAATCTTGAATAATTTGTCACTTTACAGCGGTTTAAATTAATAATTTGATGCTTATATAATTGAAGTTATAACTCAATTAAATTCATAACAATTAGCCATGAGGTATTTGTTGCTTCTTGCATTGACAATTTCACTGCTGTTTGTTGTGATTAATGCGGTAAGTTTCAAGTTTGTCAGACTGATTTTAATACAAAACGTGCAAAGTAATTTTTTTCTCTGCCAGAGATACAAATTTAGGTAACTTTACTGTAATACTTGGCAAGGGCTGAAAACCTTACACATAATAAAATTATTATCGTTTTGCTAAACTGTCTTGTGTTTGGCTTGTTGTGATTGCATTTGAATTCTGTCTATGAATTTAGGTTTAGACAAATCTAATGATTGTTTCTGTGAATTTAAGTTTAGACGAACCTAATGATTGTTTCTGTGAATTTAGGTCTAGACGAACCTAATGATTGTTTCTGTGAATTTTGGTTTAGAATTTAGGTTTAGGCGAACCTAATGATTGTTTCTGCGAACTTTAAGCAGTCACACATATATATGTTACGTCGTAGCGCAAATTGTTACGTACGTATGGCGTATTTTACTACGCTTTTACACCAGCAGTTTACAAACAGTGCTCAGTCAGTGTCCCTGTTAGTGCCACTGCTGACCACCCACGGTTGGGCATCAAAAAACTCAACGAAAAACCGTTTTTTTCGGTTATTTTGGTTTGTTCCGCCGGAACGGAGAAATGAATAAAAACGGAATATCGTTTGTTAAATGTAATTTTTTGCAAATAATTTGCGTAACAGCGACAAAACGTAGCAGAAAACTGTAAACATCGGTCGGTCTCTCTCGCGCCGTTAATCCGCAACAATTCTCGCCACAAGTGTTTTAAGGGCGCTGATGCATTAGATTTTATAGTACCTGTTTGATTTGATATGCCAGTCGCTTTGGCATTTTTTGTTTGTTGTATCCCATGTAGTCGCTATGAACCTAGGAGGCAGACGTAATTTCCGTTGCGTCAACTGACGCACAATTTTAGGTGCGGATCGTTTTTCTGCACGACTGCAACAGAGTAAGCTTAATTAACGTTACGGCGCTGTTCTATACATTGCCTTAAATCAATTAGAAAATTTCATTTTTTTGTTGTTTCAGCAACGATTTGGAGGATTTGGAGGTTACAGGGGGTACGGTGGCAGAGGATTCGGATATGGTGGCCGCGGTTACTATGGAGGGGGACGTGGATTTTATGGAGGCCGAGGGTATTACGGCGGGGGCAGATCCTATTACGGTGGTGGTAACAGATTTTACAGCGGCGGATATGGCGGCGGATATCGAGGTGGATTTGGCGGATTTCGAGGAGGCTATGGTGGATACCGAGGAGGATTTGGCCGTGGATTTTATGGTTGATCCATTATGAAAATAAAACTTATTGATATTAATAAACTTGCTAGATTAGAATAAGCGTTTCAGGCGCGTAGACAAGTATGTAGCGATGTTGCGGATGTCTGGATCTGCATCCGCAAAAAGTCAGCGCGGATCTCTCATTCACATCCGTATTTATCACGAGTGGGAGTCGTTTACCATTACCACTCTGGCCGCGGGAGCGCCCACATCTTGTGGAGATTTTACACTGCACATACTTGTACTAAGAATGTTAAACACTGGCTTGGGACTTTAAGGTTATCACTTGTATACCTTTGTTATTTAGTTACTCATAGTGTACTCTATGATGGAAAGAATGAATGTACAATAACTGTAGCCCCAAATCAGTTTCAAGGGTGCGTTCAGATATCATGTATCCCACCATCAATCTCCCTTCTCAGCAACGGAAGCGGCTGTTTAGAAGTTGTAATTTTTAAAATTCAAATAAGGAAACATTGTGTTATTACACCTCGCTTAGCAGTAGCTGCAGATTGGGCTGACTAGTAACATTTTTTGGCCCATGTAAAGATCAGAGACGGAAAGTTTTTCTGTGGGACTAGAAAAGAGTAAGCTTAAGTGTTAGACTATTTTTTGCTATGACTTAGGCTTTAGGCTAATAGGAATATGCTCATTCTTACGCTTAGGCTTAGGCTTCGGCTTAGGAATATGCTTATAATACTGTTCCGCCCCTGTTCTTTTCATTAGCTCAGCTTTATATGACATTTTATGTTGCGATTCAATTTCATTTTGTTGTTAAACTTGAAATAATCAACTTTAATGGGTTTGCAGCGCTCGGATTACACTACTGATGGGCTCGTACTGTCTCTCTGCTTACCAGATGCACATGCGGTATTTTTTAAAGTGTCATAATTTTGTATTTGATTTGAACACAAACATCTTTCCGCAGATGTCAAGTCTAAACATCCGCATCCGCAAATTTTCAAACATCCGCATCCGTAACATCCGTAATAGTACGTATGTAGTATTAAAATCATTTTGTTCATATATGTCCAGATATTTGCGTCTTGGTACAAAATGTCGTCATTAACGTGGAACCGGATGTGAGACGGAAATTTGATTATTAAATCGTAAAATCAAGAATATTTGCGACATCCAGCGAACTTATGTGCATATTATAAAACAAAAATGATATTGAATATGCTAATTTTGCACTTGTCAACAAAATGTTAATTGTTTCGGCCAATGTAAAGAACAGGGGCTGAACAGTATTATAAGCATGTTAATAAGCCTAAGCCTTAGCCTAAGCGTAAGAATAAGCATCTTCCTAAGCCTAAGCCAAGCAAACAGTCTAAAAACAAAAATATCTATGTTCCGATGCAACACGTCCAAGGGTAAGCAGGAAACAATTTTTCCCAGGATTTGCGTGCTTCTAATGTGTTTCTGCTGAGAGGCGGATCTGAGGCGAGACCTCAGATAGTGATAAACATTAATTACAATTCCGAATGGATTGATTGCACCAACAGAGTTGTCGACACTAATGGATGCAGAGGGGGGCGTAGGCAACCCCCATCAGCAATTATTTCTAATAAAATGGTAAGGTCCCTACCTTACAATTCTTCCCCTCAGAAAATGTCTTTTAAATCAGATGTCCCTAATTTTTTCCTCAGAATTTTTTGTGATAAAATGTGCAGGTCTTCATCATACCATTTTTCCCCGTAGAATTTTTTGGTGATAAAATGATAAGGTCTTTACCATACAACTTTTCCACCTCACAAAATTTTTTGGGGGATAAATAAGATTTCTACCTTACAATTTTTACGTTTCAAAACATTTGCCATCCCAACCCTCGTCAGAAATGAATGGAACCGCCGCTGGTTGTCGCAATTAGTCACACGGTTAATTATACATTACAGCGATTCTTGATGAAAACTGAAGATAACGTTTTTGATTTTGCGATGTCACCATTACTATGAAATGAGTATAGGACCCAATTGTAGAAGTTTGGTCAAACTATATATCCCACCAAAAGCAAACAGAATCAAACTTGGTTTGAAAAATGTCCTTATGTTAACGATGTGTATATACAAGCTGTTTACACGGCCGATAAAAATATTCAAGGCTTAGGCTCTGGCATAGTGAACAGTTGCGATTTATTTCAGCTGGTGGGCCCAGGCCCTGCCTGCTTAGGTTAGCGGCCACCCTGTTATCACCACAGCAAAGTTCTCGCTTATGACTAAATGAATCAAACACTTTCATC
This sequence comes from Enoplolaimus lenunculus, assembly GCA_030248215.1. NCBI lineage: Eukaryota > Metazoa > Nematoda > Enoplea > Enoplida > Thoracostomopsidae > Enoplolaimus > Enoplolaimus lenunculus. The sequence goes on along the minus strand of JASANG010002708.1, from coordinate 135,890 downwards.
CATTTTATTAATTATATACAAACAAACATAGAAAAAACGGCAGCATCAGCGAAATAAAAGTAGAATATATACTTTTTAGTCCTAAATTAAGTATCAACATTTCAGATGTAAGCAAAAATTATAAAGCAAATGTGTCGAAAACAATAACCTGTTCTGTCGTAAGTAGGTCGATAATCATTTATAGAACTAATCAAAATAAAACCACAATACAACTGGAGCATTTTAAAAGCATAATTTCAAGTACTTAACAATCTATGTATATCTTATAAGCAAAATGCCTGTGTTGAAACATTGCGTGTCAATTAAACATTAAAAGTTTGCATATATAAAAACAACCCATGCTACTTTTAGGACCGTCCCGTCTTCTGGCTGGTCTACGAAAGAGTAGACTTAGATTTTAGGCAACATTTTTTCGTTTAAGCTTACACTTTGTACATCGCTTAAACTTAGGCATAGGAATATAATTAATAAGCAATTACGGCCCGAAAAGTAACAAAACCCATAAAAAATATTCATTACTACGTTATGACTGCGATACAGCCCCTGAGATGACAAATAAATACACACATATTATGGAAAAAGCCTGCTTCAATATATATAGTAGGTACTATTCATTTTGGAGATTGTCGTTTAGATATACAATTGCCCATATATTAAAATTATATATATACACTGCTGAACCGTCGTTATCAGGGTAAAATCATGGTATTTAATTATTTTTGGGAGCATACACACGGTTATACTTACCTATGAGCATTTTAAGAACCCGATATTTGTGACAAAAAAGTTACGCCGACAACGCTACGATTATGGTTGCTACTGAAATTTTCAATTACAACATATTTACTTTTGAAAACATTTCAATTCGACAACTACTGCAGCATTCTAATCGCGGCTGGTTCCATCGCCGAGATGGGTATATACATATTCCAGTACGGAAAACCACCAATTAAGTTGTTGATTTAGCACATTTTCGCATTCAAAATTAAACATTTTCAAAGGAAACAGTATTCATTATTGATTCTGGTCACACAACACATATTTCGTGCAAACACCAATAGGAAAACAGCAGCATATTCAATCTTTTGAAATTATCGAATCAAAATGAATAACTTAAAACGAATGAAAACAAGCCGTGGTCATTTAATATTCTGATCAATACAAAACAGAACGATGTGAAACCAAACTGTAACCGGCAATTGATATTCGGCAATCACCCGCATTTTTTTTACTTCATTCGCTTCAAACCAGATCAAAAATGAAGTTTGAAATAAAATAACATTTTTGGTGGTATAATTTTCACTCGAGCAGTTATATACGAAAGAATAAAGTTGCCATCAATCCAGTTCTTTATTGTCAACGACCAGTAAAATACGTATGCCCAATTCAAAGTTTTCAGTTGACTTAGCCATTATACTCACATCAAACCAAACAAAATAAATTAAAACGGCTACTGTACACTTTCCCCGCACAGTTTTCGAAACATTTCGGTTTTAGCATAACATACGATTACGCATCCTGTGGCGGAAAGTGTCCACGCTTTAAACAGGATGTTGGATTTTATCCACAAACCGTTTTAATAGCATCAATCAGTATATATAGAAGTTAAAAAATACCAGTCAGAAATGTCAACAAACATGAATCGTAGATAATTATATATATATATTAAACATGGCAACGTCAATGTTTAAAACGCGTCAGCTTGTCATGATGGACGACACATTTAGCAGATATATTAACTATACAGCAAGAAAGCATAAAATTGCAGAATAACGATGTCACGAAATGTTAAGTAAAACGCATATATACGCATATTGCATATTTTGTGCAAAAATGAAAATATGACAAATGGCATTGATGGTTTAAAATTTTAGCAATTTTGATGGGTCACAACGGGCCATGAGTCAGAAAGATTTAGCCATGTGACCCTTAATGCGCCAGAGTTTACGTAATGAAGCGCTCGCTAAAATCTGAACGTCAGTTCATTTCAACGCAATTTGTCGGGCACAAAAAAACCGCGCTACATATATACGTAGAACAACAAGAACCAACTGGAATGAACAAAAAGACTCATGCATATACAACAAGTCCTGCAGATACCTGTACAAATCAGTTAATACTTGCAAATAATTGAAAATTGATTGTATATGTATTTTTTATTAAATAAGTTTTCCAAAATCAGCTTTAAATGGTACAGGATGCGAAAATGTTAAGTCTAATCAGCGGACATGTGTAAAGCCACTATTGGCAATATTCACCAGCTGTTCAGCGACATCAAAACGCCTTTGTTATTCGATGTTTTACAAGCGCAACGGCGAACGATTTTAAATTCTTCAGTTAACCAAGAAAAATTTGGCTGTGGTTTTCAAAAACACAACGAATCAACAATTTATTTGTTGAGATTTGCAGATTCCGAGCTAAAATTAGCATAGTTACGCAAATGCCAGCGTTCTAACACGAACTATAGTTCACATTAAGAAAAAACAGGAATCGGAATTTATTTTTCACTGGAATAGGAATTGCGAATTTACTGCACAACCGAATTACTGCTAACTGACTATTACTATAGTTCAAAATAAAATATATTGTTAATCGATTGTTTTGCGTTTTCACCAGCTCATTTTCCAAATTCATCAAAACATGCGTCGAATACTTTACAATATGCGGAATCTATACAGGGAACACAAGTTGCGAAAACAATTTAAGTTTTAGCAAAATTTTTCAAAATTCCATTTCCTGCGTCTTTCAGAGCCGAAACAGTAATTCATATTGAACTCTGGTAAATACACATAGAACGGTAAATCTGAATAACATAATATTATCATCCAAATGAATAACAAATTTCGCAGCAGCTGCAACAACTAAAATATTAAACTGTAACTGCACAAAGTAAGGGACCCAGGATAATTTCTCGGAGAGATAAGAGGATGTAAAGCTGGCCAAACCCTCTGCGTTCAGCTTTTCTCTGAGTCCACTACCCCTGATAAAATGTCTTCTCGACACTTTCGGTGAGGGGATACTTACTTCCCCACCTCACCTTCACACACCAGCGACTGTACCTCCAATTACGTCAAAACGATAAGCCAAAATGCAGCGCCAGCATTTTATACGGCAGATTGCAGAACAATAGTCAACGGAGTAGCCATTTGCCAGGAGGGTCTGTTTCAGGGATCAAATTCATTTAAAAAATTTTGTACAGGTTTTTAGACACGGTTTCAGTTTGCAAGACAAGAAAGCACTCCCCTGCAAAAAATTTATGGAAGGTAACCCGCTCTTTCCAAATTCCTGGTTGCGCCCGTGAATACATTAAAAGACAATCATAATCAAGCGTAAAATTCTCTTGCCGGCGCACGTTGATATGCGTAGTAAGGATACGATGAAAAAATCGGCACCGCGGAAGACTTGGCTGAATTAGCTTCATCGAGAATGTAACTGCCTTCGTCGCGTTTGTGCATACGACGAACAACAAACAATACTAACACAATAGCTGATAGAAGGCCAATAGCAGCGCCTCCGAGCAATGCTAGAATAGCAATATACACTATGCATAATCATACAACGGATTAGGTGCAATACGTACAAGATTGAGCACAATGTAAAGCAAACAAAACAGAGACTTACGCGAAAAATTAATATACTTCTATAGGCCGATGCATTTATACCTACAACTGTTATGAAAGGTCAATTTGGTATATTCTTTAATCAGAATTCAAATAAACAGGTGTCTAAAACAAATTGAAGAATCAACAATGCAATGAATCTTATAAAACATCACAACTCAGTCGACTTTAAATTCGAATCACGACCTTTAAGAACCTATCAGCCTACTTATTTTACTAAATCATGCGCACCGCCACCGCACGACAGTGCGCGGAAAATATAGCGCAACTAACCATTCACAGCGCACTTCCTTTGCGGTTTGTTTCAAGACAACAAATATTTGGTTCCAGTAAAATACTTGTGTACTACAAAATGTCTAAATAGTAAGGGTGGCGCTACACTTGTCGTGCGGCACCGTGCGTCACTGTCTGCCACTATGCGGCATCGTACGAGAGTAATCCCGTGCGATACCGCACGGTGACGGATGGCGCCGGATGGTAACGGACGTCATCAAAAGTACAGCGATACCCTAATAGACTGATTTGGTTCGAGCGTCTATGTATTAGTCGATATTCACAACGCCATAATATGCAATAATTGATTACCTGCAATAACTCCAGGCTGCATCATGAAATCATGGGCGGCGGTGCCAAGTAGAGGTGGTGCAGGTGACGTACTGCGGGGAGGAAGACTACTAAGCACATCACCTAAAGTAGTTGATACTGAATCTATATCTGGAGGCAAGCGCGCTGTTGTAGTCCATTGCAATTCATCAGGCAATTGTGAGACTGGTATTAATGTCGCTGGATTGCGACCGGTTTTGTCTTCAATGATTCCTTTGTTGACGCCGGTATACTCAGGCCGTTTATTTACAGGCGGAAAAAGCGGTACTGTGCGGGTCGTTGATGGCACAATATTGAAATGTGATTGAGTTGGATGTGATTTAGGCATGCTTGGCACTGTTGTGCCAACATAGTCTGAATCGATAGGCAGTTCGAGCTCGTTTAATCTGCTGTGTTGGTGCGAATGATGGTCATAATTATTGTTAATGGTTTCAAGCGTTGAGCCTAAATAATAAAGCCACAAAAGTATGAAATACGATTATTTAAATGTTTTTTAAAAACATGCATAGCGATTTATTGCAACTGGGTCTTCACGAATTTCTATATACAGCAATAGTGAATCAATACTTAAATGTTACATTAATATCGCCTAGTACAAAACACTAACCATAGCCAGATCCAACAACAAAACTGTCTTCGTCATCACTTGTACTTGGATTAACCCCTAGAACGTAACCATCACCAGATATATACTTATTTATACAAGTCTATGCACAAGTTAAGATGGTTAAACTAAATTGTTTGAAACTTTCCAGCTAAGTTGAATAAACTGTTTAAGTATCGACTCCGAACATTCAATAAAATTGAAATTAGTGATTCAGCAGGAAACTAATTTCGGCATCAGGCACTGTCCAAGTATATAGAAGAACCAAATGTTACGTACCAAAGTTAGCCATCAAATGCGGAAATATATTCGGAATTACATGCCTATTATATAGAAGAACCAAATGTTACCAAAGTTAGCCATCAAATGCGGAAATATAGTCGGAATTCCATGCCTATTATATAGAAGAACCAAATGTTACCAATTAGCCATCAAATACGGAAATATATTCGGAATTCCATGCCTATATACATACACAACTGCAATTCCGAAATCTAGTGTGAAATTCAGAAATATCGATAGCGAAAACTTTGCTTCGTGTTACAAAGTGTCAGCTGTGCAATAAAAATTTAGCTCAACTAGCATCGAAGAAACTAAACTGCGAGGAAAGTACAACTTTGTTGCTAGGACGCTAAAGCGAGTATAACAGAATATTTTGTCATATCCTAACTATTATTTATGTACTAGGGTGCCACCGGAATTCTGGTCCGATATTTTTCACCTTCAGGTTCGGGTTAATTTTTCCAGGAATTAAAAATTCTGGTATTAAATTTCGGTCGATGGGAATTAAGGATTTTACTAATAAATGACGACAAAAATAAAATTGTTTTCTTTAGTATAAACTTTGACAATCACCAAAAATAAACCATCGAACGTAGATCTCACTTCCGTGGGTAATGAAAATCTAAAGTATAGTAAACTAAGTAACAGGGTGCAACCGGAATTACAATTTACCGGAACCGGAATTTGAAATTTTACCGGAACCGGAACCGGAAAATGAAAAATGCATTTCACCAAAAATTTCATTTTAATCTTATTTTTTGCTCTATTATTTGTGAAATAACCTTAGTCGAACATAGGTATTTATTTTATTTGTTGTATTTTAGATTTTCATCATCGACTGAAGTGAAATCCACCATCAATGGCTTATATTCGGAGTACAAGTGGCTTTCAAAAGAGATTCTTAAAAATTAGCAAAGTTAAGAAAACGGCCAAATTATAATACCGGAATTTTTAAATCCGGTAAAAATTTACCGGAACCGGAACCGGAAGGTGAGAAATGCCGGAACCGGAATTCCGGTTGCACCCTGCTAAGTAAATATCTATCTTCAACTAACGTTACCTGTTACCACACCGATGATATAGCAAAAAAGAAAAATAAAATGAAATCTTCGGCATTTTTAACTTTCCAGTTGTGGTTCTGTTTGCTAACTTTATCAAATTCCGGTTCCGGTAAAATGTAATTCCGGTCGTACCCTGGCATGCACGTATATTTGGCATAATTTACCAGAAAGCTCGTCAATTTCGTTAATACCGCCAAATTTGCTCCCGCTGTTCCGACCGTGCGATACCGAAAGACGAGTATCAGCGTCGACTGATGCTGGGGGGTGAAGAGTTCTTGAATACCACGGGGGTAACGGAGTTTGTTTACGCGGATATGACGGTTGTTTTGCAGCGTGATGTGGTGATAAAGAAAGTCCAGGAAGAGGAGTAGTACGATGACGTCCGTAGTAAGGTTGTCGAACATTATTGCTACCAACTGGTCCACGTAACTACAAAACAAAAATTCAATACTCACCTAATAAAATGTTTAGTTTTCAAAATCAAAACACTTTCAGGTTTAATATAATATGTATATAATTGAGCAAAAAGAAACTCAGAGCTTGAACTTCTCGAAGCGTTTTATGTTTTGTACTCGGGGATCGAAATGTAGATTTCCGTCCGTTCGAAAACAATCTCAGGAACCGCTGAACCGATAAATGAATAGCTAGTAAGCAGGGTGCAACCGGAATTACAATTTACCGGAACCGGAACCGGAAAGTGAAAAATGCATTTCACAAAAAATTTCATTCTAATCTTATTTTTTGCTCTATTATTTGTGAAATAACCTTAGTCGAACATAGGTATTTATTTTATTTGTTGTATTTTGGATTTTCGTCGTCGACTGAAGTGAAATCCACCATCAATGGCTTATATTCGGAGTACAAGTGGCTTTCAAAAGAGATTCTTAAAAATTAGCAAAGTTAAGAAAACGGCCAAATTTTAACACCGGAATTTTTAAATCCGGTAAAAATTTACCGGAACCGGAAGGTGAAAAAATGCCGGAACCGGAATTCCGGTTGCACCCTGCTAGTAAGTAACTAATTTGCATACTTGCTTAAATGGTTAAGTCTAAATTAGGACTTTTTCTTCCAAATTATTTCACTGATTATTAGGGTTACAACAATCAAATTTCAACACTGGAGGGTTTTATTTATCGGTTTTGGTAATTTAGGCTTAAAATAATGTTAATATGCAAATTAGCTATTAGCCAATTATTCGATTATCGGTTTGAGGGTTTGTAAGTAGACAATTTATGCAGATTCCTCGCACCCAAAAACCCATTATCGCTGAAATTAGGTTGCTTGTAACCCTAATAGGTAATTAGTGAAATATTGTAAAAATGTCTAATTTAGACTTATCAATTGTAACTTATATGAAAATTACCTATTAGCTAACTACTCAATTATCGGTTTTAGAGGTTTGTAAACAATTTATTCAGATTCATTGCACCAAAAACCTTCAGTAATTGTAATAATTATTGAAATAATTTAAAAAGTCTTAATTTTGTCTTGTCAACTAAGCTAATATGCAAATTAGCTAATAGCTAACTATTTAATTATCGGTTTTGGAGGTTTGTAAACAATTTATTCAAATTCCTCGCACCTAAAACGATTTAGTTTTAACCTTAATAATTAGTGAAATACTGTGGAAAGTTTTAATCTAGGCTTAATTAATTAAGCAAATTAGTCTGTAGCTAATAAACGGCTTAAAATTTTTAAACCCCAATGCGAGTTTAACACCCCAGGATAATTGGCTTTCAAACAAAAACAGTTTATCGAAATCGGTTCAGCCGTTCCTGAGATTCTTTTCGGACGGACAGACAGACAGACGGACAGACAAACATCCAACTTTCGACCCCAGAGTACAAAACATAAAACGCTTCGCGAAACTTCGTTCCATGAATAGATAGCTTATAACTAATTTGCATGTTAGCTTAATTGTCTAAGTATGGTTGAGCTTTGTGCAATACAGTAGCCCTACTACGACTGCTACAATATGCATTGTATTGGACTGACCCTGAGAATGGGGAAAATTTTGCACATTGCAGCTTACATAACTGTTATATCTGTCGCACATGACCACAATATAGTTGTTCTATATATACATAGACATAAAGGTGAACATTGTGTGACGAATGATGACTGTTATATATCATGATTCAGGGCCGAAAATGTTTCGCGTGTAACCTTACGTTTGATCCAGTATTGCCAGGTAGATGGTCTTCGTCGTCTGTTAAATCCGACCCGGCACCTGATAATCCACCACGATCGTTGTCATTGTCGTTAACGCCCTCACCGAATTCGTAATCCATGCCACTTCCACCAATGTCCGCAGCATCGTAGTACGGACTCTTATAAAAAAATTATATATACGTAAATACGTTGACGAAATGCTATAGAACATGAACTTCTAGACGCCAGCTGCCGAAACGGGCTGAATAATTTTCTTATAGGTTTCTATTAACTATTCTTACGTACATTGATGTTTTATTTATTGCCTTCAATCATTGGGGCGACTAGAATAACAAACTTAATTCATTAAAATTGAAGGTATAATATATTAAACTGCAATTCGTGGCCGGCTTACTTTTAAGATGCGGCAATGAATGCAAATGCAACCAAGGCCGAAATTTCATCATATCTGTTTATAGATTAAGGTCCTTTGTATTAGGAAAGTGCTGTCACAGTCAAAAACTGAGACCCAATTACCGAGACGAGACTGCTAAACCTCGGTCAAGGTCAATTTAGGACCTTTACCGGAAATACGTAAACCTTTTCTAAAATAGTATTGAGTTTTTGTACATCTGTGTTATTCTAACATAATAAATTGTTGCAGCTGCCCAGAATTGCCGGTTAATTTATAATATGGAAACATCGTTTCTAAAAATCAACAGCTACAATTGACATTCGTTTACTGTGAACGTTGCGCAGAAAAACGGAAACTTGTTTTTCCTGTGATCACGGTTTGAAACCTACCGAGGCTCAGATAAACGAATCCGAGACTTGCAAAATACTGAGACCGCACATACCTGTACAGTATTTAGTGTACTTGGAGGAACAGCAAAATTGGGGTTTGCGATTGTAACTAAATGACGGCACAGCTAAACCCGGTTGCAAATATGCAATGTTAAGCGAATTTAACGGTTCTACATTAGCACAATATCACTGAATGTTTCGTACACAACGCAACTCACATCTTCTAAGTGAACTTGCGAATGTCTTCCACGACTTTCATGGTTGAACCAATTGCTGCTCAATGATCGCTTTCGAAAATCAGGCTAAAACAAAATCAAACTGTTCAAGCGGATCCTAACTTTAAAACATAGATCACCGTACTTTCGTTGGTCGGAATTGTTGCTTTGGCGGTTGGCTGCTAAAGCTACCAGTTGGCATTTGACCTTTTCTCAGAAACGACAGTCCGAACATGATTCTGTTGCTACAGAAAACCAAAAAGACTTCTTTATGATGACTTACCTCAGGCGATGCGTTTGAATGGAACAGTGAAAAAATCATGCATGTTAGCAGTGCGGCATCAGCAATATTACGCAGCCCCATTTTGCTGGCTCTAACCAAACAAATTGTACGTACTTTACATGCTTGAAGCCCAATAGCTACCTAATCTAAACTAAACAGAGAAGTCATGTAGTGCACAATTTTTTTGCAAGAGAATTTGTAAGTGTAAGTTTCTTTCTGATAGGCTGAAGCAATTTTGATAATCATATCTCAGAAGTTGAGCGCACAACCAAATCTTAGCATTCATAGGGTCTTCTTATTCCAGATGTGTGCGTATATTAAAGGCATAAAATTGATTTGGGACACATATTTTACCGGTGTATATTATAAAATGCATAAAGGCGAAGTCAGATTATGTAAACCATGTCGTCTCAATTACAATAAGTGTATTACTGTCACAAAGTAAAAACTTTGAAACTGCCTTCAGATATATGGTGTGTTCCTCAAGAACAGTAAGAGTGGTTTGCTTAGTTTTGCTAGTTCTGTGTAAGACTGAAAGGTGAACTTTTTAATGGGGGTCATTTTTCACACGATACCACAGGTGAAAATCGAAGCCCTGTGAAAATATGCATCGGAAGTCATTTTATGGGGAGTCAGTTTTTCACGCGATTGTGGAAAGCAAAACAAGTAAGCTATTATATTTATTTGTTTTAATACGATAGCTAGTGTATCGGTTAATTGGAGTTTAGCTTCCGCGTCTAAGTTGCATAAGATAAAATATTCAGTGTAAAAACGTTTTGGCCGACTCGCAATAGAGAAATACGAGCTGCCAAATTTCGTTTGAAACAGATAAGATATTTTAGCGGTAATTGGTGGTCGGCGATCTAGGTAAAATAAGTCTGAAACTAAACCTATTTATAAAGCACGGATTGTCGGGTATTGCACGGCGAAATACCCGACTAAATAGCGCACACATAAAAATTCAACTCTTAATACACATTAATAGGTAAGAAGTAGAAGCAGTGCTAACATAGCTGAGTTGGTAAGAGCGCTGGCCCAGTTAGCCAAACGTCGCTGGTTCAAGTCCATCCGCGGTCAATTGTTTCAACTACTTCAAACAAATTAAGTTAACGACTTGATTGTGAGTTGCATTATTGTACGCTGTAGTCGAAACTAGATATATGTCTGCTATCCACGCAAACCGTTAACCGGGGTCAAGATTTTTGATGAAAATTAAAAAAGCTGGAAAATCCGTGTGCGGTAAAATAAAGTTTTTCAGTATTATAATTCGCGTATAAGTAAAAGTACCGCAGTAAACCCCAGTAATTGCGCAGACCGCGGTATAGCAATAAAAGCTCCGATAGCCCTGTAATTCAGCGGTTAGTATAACTTTTATAAATCTCCATGTTCTATTGCACATCTGTTCCAGTACACTAACGTCTGATAACTCTACATAACAAGCACTTTGTGCTCAATAGCACGCTTGGATCCTAGAATAATAACTGCAGTTGATATACCCGTAGGCTGTGTGACAAAGGCACATCCAGTACACCCCAAAGGCTAACACAAACACTTGAAACTTACATGAAGGCATCAAGTCTCTTCAGCAATAACTATGTAATTCCGCCGTGAGAAAGTGAAGACAAACGTCGCAAAATGCAGCTTGAAAAGTGATAGAAGGTACAAACCTTGACTTTCGACCTTTTTATTAAGCAGCTAGAAAGACAGGCGTACGCGGATGGCTCGAAACGCAGCCTACTGATCCTTAAGCAAACGCTCTACCGCTGCATGCTCGTCTCTTCATTTCTTTTATAGTCGACTATATTTGTCAACGGGTATGCTGCCGACTAGTATACAGACAGTGTGCATGACATATGTGTTCAACAAAGCGCGGCAATTTGCCATTGCGCTCGCTACATAGCTTCCATATCAGTCTTTCAGCATATGTATCGCTGTTCCTCAGCCTGAGTCTAAACTTAAACTTCAGCGTTAAAATAAGTCTAGAACTAAGCGTAAGTCTAATCGGAACGTCGAGCACAATTTGTATTAAGTTTAGTGCCGATTATTACCGATGGATGCCGATTAATCAGCACATCCCTATCCAAAATGTGAATAGATTTACCTATTATAAAATCACTGTTCTATTTTATGAAAATCACTGTTCTATTTTATGAAACTGACTAAATCGAAGCCGAAGCTATGAATTAAGCAAGCTTTGTTATTGTACTTTGCGGTTATTGCAAATTGATGTATACGTATTTACCAAACATACAAATAACAGTTCCGAAACTTTCTTTTCAGCTCTGCAACTAAATCCACATACGTAATTGGGTTTTGAACGTATTACTGGGATTGTATGCCGGAGTTGAGTTTACTTGAATTTATGTTCATAGCCGTTAAAACTACTCATGAACAACGACAGCGAAACATTGTTGGATCAACTCCGGCAGACTTCGTCAAATGTATTTAAGTGGAACGTTCTTCTTAAAGCTGCTAAAAACGGCATTATGGTAAGTATCTACTTTAAGCGGGCTGCAACTGGTTTAAGGAAAACACAACTGGAACATTAGGTATGAAAATAACAGATGTCTTTTTACCGGAACCGGGTTGCTTAAAATAGATAATCGCTACCGAACAATGAATTTTTCAGTGCTATTTGACTTCAAATATCCCATCTTATGGTGTTTATTCGACGTTTATATCTGTAACATATTAGGGTCGCGCTATACTTTTGTTGACGTCCGTCACCCGTACGGCACCGTTCGTTACCGTGCGTCACCCGTACGTCGCCGTCCGTCACTGCGTGTTATCGTACGCAAATAACTCACGTACGATAACGTATGGTACGAACGGTGACGGACGGCGCCGTACGGGTGATGCACGGTGACGGACGGCGCAAAACACCAAATTTAACTTCTCGCATGCTAAGTTGTCAATGCCGAAAATATATGCCTCAAAAACTGGTGAACAATACCCTGAATTAATACTGGAACCGGATGATGAAAATCACCGAATATGGCACCCGGAATCGGAATCCCGGTTGCATCTGTACCGTTGTCATGAAGCAAACGTATGGTTTAACGCGAATCAAACACTACAAATGGTAGACACATCTTATTTTATACGGCATATTCGATTAACATTTGGTTCTGATTTTCTGTAAGTCAATATCCGGTCGCTCCCTGCAAGAGACACCACTGTTATTGAAGCGTAATTAAGCAGTGTGTAGGTTAGTAGGGACATATTGGATTCCTATTATAATTAAAGATTCATACAATAAGAATTGTTTGAAATGTTTGGACCTGCTTCCCCATCCGTACTTACGTACTGCAAAAAACTTAAAGTTTAGTGTATATTGCTGGCCCCGACTTTGGCTCCGGGTGAAATTTTGGCCCCGGCGACACATCTCTAATATATACGTATATATTATAATACTTTTGTTTATGACCAAATCATAATTATATTTTGCTATGAATTATGTACGAAATGATAAATATAAGTGCTTTAAGAACCCGAATAAATGTAAAACCCTTGTAGAAAAACAATTATATATTATAGCAAGTACATATTAGTACTAAATTAGGGTAATTATGTTTATGAAATATGTATTTAATTGAACTATCTGGCTCCCGTATAAACTTCTTTGTCTCTAGTTGAACCCTGCTACAATCTGTTGTATTTATGTTCTAACTACATATACGTATTATTGCACAGTGTAATTGATTGCGTATCATACGCGTGTAGACTGTTGTCGAATTATGTTTGTTAACTGAAAAATCCAAATCTAACTGAACACTTTTGTGTAGTCATTTTAGTTAGTTTTTATTTTTAGGAAAAAAGAAATTTGCTGGACACTGATGAGAAACGGAAGTTGCTTGAAGTTGCGAAGCAGTATAACAAATCCTTGAAAGGTAATATATTCGTAAAAATTTTGGTTACTGCAATATTTGATTATACGTAGTTCTGACGTAATACGTAGAATACAACCGGAATTCGGGTTCTGTGTTCCGTTAAGCCAATCCGGTTTTTTTCCTGTACGGTCCCGGTATTAAATCGGCTTTTTAACTGACTAAATCTGTCTGATATCTTATTATTATACGTAATTTTCACGAGCATGTGTTGAATTGTAGTTGCACCCTGGTAACACGATCTAGCATGTTTAGTAAAAATTGTAGTGATGCCGCTTATGCCAAAATTTTTGCCGACGCCGATGGCGATTCTTATTTTGAAAGTTTACCGATGCCGAACCGATGTCGATACTGATACCAATTTTAATACTCGATCATTAAAAATTCGTTATGATTGTATACGTACTCCATTACAAAAATACGTATAAACGCTACGATTAAAAACTAACAAACAACCGCCATAAATGACTGTACTTCCATGAAAATGGTTCTTTTTAATAATTATTTTTATCAAACAAACGCAGGAGATATCAGTTTTATGATCAGACATATTACATATATATAGTCGCAAGAAAGTTTTTGTGGTTATATTACAAATTATTGGCTGTTATTTAACAGTTGAGAATACCGGATTTTTCTGCTGTAACCGGAATTCCGGTAGCGCACTGGCGACCAGATACCGGGTTCCTGATTTAGTTTAGAACAAATTTAGATTCATATTTTTGTTTGAAAATTTTCAAGCTTCGAAAAGGTTAAATGAAGACCATTGTGCCACTGGAATTACAATTACTTCAACCAGAACCTGGATTTTCTTTTTGCAGTATTATTTGTGAAATAATCATAGTTGAAGATAGGTATTGACTAAATTATTTGCTATCCTTCAATAGGGGAAAATAACTGGTGTTTTTGATGGAACCAGAATTCCAGTTGAGCTTTGGCGACCATGTAGGGATAACAAGCACGGCTACCTACGTACGCGGATGGGACCCTATCGAACCGTGCGAGGAAGTGCCTCCGTAGATGATGTCTGATCAGCATCGCACGCTTTGAAAAGAAAAACCAGATATCGGGTTCCGGATTCAGTTTGGAATCGATTCGAATTTAAAATCATACTTTTGTTCGGAAAGTGAAAAATGCATGCCACCTATCCGCCGAAAAATTCGTTTTAATTTCATTTTTGTTGTATTATTCGTGAAATAACATTAATTGAAGATAAGTATATTGAATTAATCTGGTGTATTTTAGATTTTCCTTATCCACTGAAGCGAAATCTACCTTAGACGGTTTATTTTCGATGATTGTCAATTTTTATATACTATACTAATTAAATCTATTTCGTTTTTATCGTCACTATTGAACAAGTGGCTTTAAAAAGGCTTCTGAAAGATTAGTAAATTTAGAAAAAACGACTAAAATTTAATACTACCGGAATTTTTAATTCTGGTAAAAATTTACCGGAACCGAAAGGTAAAAAAAATGCCAGAACAGGAATTCCGGTTGCACCCTGGTGGAAACTATTAATAATTATAAGACTCAGTATTTTCCAAACAATTCTTGTCTTAAGTTCCGCTCTACTTCATACGTATTTCTTAAGTAAAGTTATCCGATATCGTCAGGGGCTGTCATTGATTTATACTTTTTTCATTTTGTCACTTTTTTATTTTTTAATTTAGATTTAACTGTTCAAGATTTTGCGTCCAAAATCGAAGGAGTTTCAAGTCGAACCAAGTACGATATATTGCAGTAATTGAAAAGTGTGGTAGAAAAAAGATAACGCGTATTATTTAGATTTACAAATCGTATGAAAGGTGTCATCAACCGGTCACTCAGATTATTGTGGTATTTTCTTATTGTTACACCTTGGATCGTGTCCACGTTAGTTCCTATCAGGCTATGGCGTGATTACAATTTTGAGGACGGATTGTTTTAGGAATTGTTACTCAAATATGTTTACAGTAGAAAAACCCAATAAAGATATGACTGATGTTTAAAAAAATCAAAGATGTATTTTTTGGTTCGGTTGTGGACTCGATTTGAATAACAGACATGCGTGTTTCACAGTAGTATTATACAAATTAATTGTTTTATACTTAAATTTGTTACAGGTACAAATTGAACCAAAAACTTGAACAGATTGAAGGAACACATGTAATTACGTTACAGTTGACGGCGTATTCCAAACCAGGCATTACTGAACAACGTCTAGTAAATCCTGGAAATGATATTCCGGGCATTAACAGCACATCATTGTCACGTTACCATTCAAAATCATGTTTGTTCGTTATTATCAAATTGAAATCAGCCAGAGGAATAACCGGATCTATGGCGGATTCCGGTCTTGTGTCGGTTGAGTGCTATTTAGATGATGATGATGATGCAGGTATGCTTTTGTACCCCAGAACTTGAATTTAATTCTTCAATCGGTAAATAACAAGACAATAATTGCTAAGTTGCATAAACATTGCTTAAGTTTAATTTTGATTTAAGTCATGATTTTTAACATACTATTTGTATCTTTGACTTGACGCAGATGCATTCAATGAAAGCCCTTGCTTGCCAAATTATTCGATGTTGTCTGAAGGGTGTACCAATCTCAAACTTTAGTCCTGACTTTACAACGAAATTAGAAACGCGTATTGTTTATTGCGCATTTATGACAGATTTGACATACTTAAGACTGAGCTGGATGTATGTTATGCTTCTTCAATCCAGCCAATATAAATTTTAATATTTTTAGCTTTGCAGTAAGAAGTTCCGTTAAACTGGTTTTTATTTACTTGCAAAATAAGTACCTACAGTTGAACTGGAATTAAATCTTATTTTAGTGAAATGCTGTTTTGGTGTGTAGTCGTTAGTTGATATAAATTAGTGAATTGTACGTATTCAATTGTTGCGATATTGGTTTAACTCTAATTTGAGCTACTGAGGCGGCTATTGCCTAGTGGTTAGTTTGGAAACTACGCTGAAAGTGATGTTGTATTTTGTTGGTTGTGGATGTCGTGACGGTTGTTAATTCCAGTTTACGATTGAATCATTTTGTGTAAACAATTAACTAGGGATGTGCCGATACCAAAAATTTTGCTGATACCGATGCCGATTTTATTTTGAAAATATTCCGATGCTGGTGTCGATTCCAAATATAGTACACCATGCTTAAAGAACAGATATATACTGCATTATATCTTGCGTAGACTTAAACCCTAACCATCATGACCGTTTATTATTTTATGAGAATGGTTCATTTAAGTTAATGTATTCTAACACAAATGCTATAGAGATAACAGTTTCTTGATCAGACACACTGATAATGAAGTGAAACTGATATCATTTCAACTGACTGTTATGTGCAAAAAGTATTGGCAAAGTATCGTGTCGATGCCGATACTCACGAAACGTGCCGATCATTACCGATGCCGACGCCGATAATCTTCACATCCGTACAAGTAACTAGTTGGAAATTGTATTTATGTCGTTTCAGGTACTAATAATGATTTAACAACCGCGACGGATCCGAGCCAACCGAGGCAGTCTTGGAAACCACCTTCAGAGCCGTCTTCTCAGCTAAGCCCCGGCTGTGTTGCCGAGCTCCAGAACGCCGTGAATCGTGCAATTGCGGGTACCGCAGATATCAGTGAAATAGAGCGACATTTACACGGCTTTCGGTATTTGTTCTTGGGCAGAGGTTTCAGTGCAGTAGAGTAAGCTTTTAGTGTGTTATGTTAATGGTGGATGCAATAATTTGTATATATACTGCTTTGTTTCATCGAATCGTCACATGTTATTGACTGTACACCCCTGATTATATTTTTGTTTGCCTCAAATACGAACGAATTTATGTTTTTACTTGTAATAGTTATTTTGTTGCTTAATTATAATTTTGAATGGATTATGCCATATATTACCCACGGCTTTAGTTACTGTTTGCTATATATTTGTTACAATTTTCTTTTGAAATTTAAATGGGTTTAATATCAACTTATATATTTTTGTGTCATTTCGAACAAATGACACATGCTAAATATTGTTAGTTTGATCATAATTATTAGTTTAGTATAAACTTGTGTCATGGTTTTTTATAAATATCCGGATGTAGATTCTTACAGCCAGATACCGATTTTATTGTTATAGCCTTATACTCAGGCGCTCCATTTGATAGCTTTTCTTTTTAAACATGTGGTACAATAATTATGAACTTGTTGTGTTTTCACTGATGCTGTTACATTAAACAAACTATATTTATATTGGTTTTAGCATGCCTCCGTTGAAATGTTGCCGTAAATTGACTGATTTCTGTGATAGTCTCGAAAAGTCGTCGACGCCAAATTATTCTAAAATCGAGGATGTAGTGTTGTATGGCACTTTCGGATATGTTTCTCCATTGACAGGAGGTTAGATATTGTGATACATAATAGAAACGGAAGCAAGATTTACATTTTTTTCGAGTTGTGGTTATTAGCGTACTTTGCTTTTGCTTTGTAGAAAGCCTATTTTAACAAATATTTTTCACAGAGACTCGCTGAATTTTTCATGTGACGCTTAGAATTAGGTTCAAGCAATACTTAACAATTGAATAAAATTTTACTAGAAGTTGTTTTTTAAAAGGTGTTTCTTTGTATTGGTTATCGGCTTTCGGAAACATTGTGTCACAATGAAACTACAGTAGTGACGAAATATTTGATGATGTTTAGTGTTATTTAAGGGCTTCCCCCGATGCTGACATATTTTTATTCATACTCCGATATTGTTCAGTCAAATGGCGTGATTGCAACGTTAAAAGGTGTGTTTTGGTTTTCGAGTTGGGTAATGTGCGTTAAGATCAGATTCATAGTTTCGAGCTGGGTTAATTTTCAGACAAGATTGGGCATATAAATTATTGATTTGAGTGTTCCGGATGAATGCTGTGATATTGAGTGAATTTTACTTTAGTGGAATTAGGGAGGTATACTTTAAAATGTATATAAGAATTTTTTGTTAACAGTGCAACGATGGCGCCACCATTCAATTGTTTTCAGACGTTATAGCCAATGCACAGCTTTCTGAAGGCTCAACATATATCCGCATTTCGAGAATTGGTTCGGAATCTTGCGAACAACCTATTTACGCACTTTTATTTACTGACTCTGCTGGAAGACAAGAATCGCGCGTTCTACTGAATTCACTCTTCCAACAGCTGAGAAAAGCTACTCCTAAAGGTAATTAGTCTGCCTTGTGGTGACATTAGACATATGCAGGATATATATGTAATTATTCTCAATCGCCATAATAAAAAATGTGATTGGCTGAAAGAAACGCTAGATCTATTTATATATCAAAGCCCGTGTAATAAATGACGAAATAATGACAGTAACGTAGTGATTGCAGAATTGAGAGTATGTTGGGGTCATCGTATGTACACCTTTTTAACTGTAAACTCGTTAACCTCACTTTATCACTATTTTCTTTGTTAACCTTATCTTAACGATTGTTACAATACACTCTAAGAATTACGTTGTTACGTACCATGTTAAGATGAAGGTAAGAAAGAAAATTATAAGGTGGTGTTAACGTGTGTACAGTATTGATACTGCGCATTTGTCAACCAGTGAACGGTGCATTATTACCAGCAAAGGTTTTTGCCTCTGTGTGTTACAGAGGTTCAAACCGTTTAGTAGGCAGACAGCCAATACTTATGAAAGTGGAGCGGTTTGGCTTATGTTAGTTGTTTTAATTTGTATTGTAGATTTGCTGTTTGAAGACAGAGTTGCGACTGCAAATGATAGCGACTCAAGTGGAAACAATTTTATTGGATATTTATATAATAGAACCGGTCAGCAGCAGACATGCCGCGACATGAATATTGTGGTAAGCTGAAATTAACGACCAGAATGCGATCTAGCTAAATTTCGAATGGGTGATTTCTTCAAGGTGCCCGAGTTCAACCCGAGGAGATTTGGTGAGTGGGAGAGGGCTTGTTTGTAGGCCCCTTAGATAAAACCGAAACGGTGATTTTCTAGTGGTTGGGTCGCACACGAGGGCATTTTCGAGGACAGGGAGTTGGCAAACTGGGATGTGTCTTCCATCCAGCACTGGCGATCAACAGGGCCTTTGTTTTTGAAACTTTTTTCCGTCATTCATGCTAACTGACTACTCTGGTTTAATTTAGACATTTCCTCGTGGCCTACGGCATGTTTATCGGCTTGATCCTGCCCGTCATCAACATTTACTTGCTACAATTGTCAGCGAAATTGAATTCGGGACTGTTGAAGAATTAGCGAAGATTATATCATTATTGCGTTCACAAGCAGCCCTCACTCGATTGTTGGAATCGTGTGTTCGGAACTGTTTGGATGAAAATGAATCACAAGCCGGTCGGACGACAGGCAAGTACAATAAACATTGACCCATGTGAATTATAAGGTCTTGACCACATAGCCTAAACCTAAGTCTAAGCCTCCAGTGTTTAATGTAAATCATAACATCGATGATTTGAAAACGAATTTATAATCAATTGACATGTTTTATCTGACGATATTTTGGATATCTGTTGGACGACATTTGATCTGTAACTTTACTCAGAAATGGCGCGTGCACCGTTAGCCTAAGTTAAACTTTAATTCTGATTTATAATTTTTTAACTGATATGGCAAGTATTAGCTATGTACATAGCAGTCTGGTGGATCATAAAAGTATTGTTTATTTTGAAGATTTGTATTGAGTTAAAATTTAAAAAAACAGTCTTTGTCCAACTGAGATTAAAGTGAGTCCATAGAAAATTTAACAGTGAGGAATGCTCTGATCTTTTTGTGGTTCTACTAGATCCTTCGTTACATTGGTGTCTTACTCTGCGTCTTTCATTTTGAATCCCGTAGAACGTGATTATTTTTTAAACTTGTCAAATTTTGCCCTTCTTTTTTAAATACATTGTTCTGTATTGGATGAGATTTTATATTTCAGATTACAAAACTGCTCAGATTGATGTTACATGCGCTGATGAGAAGTGTATCCAAGTATTGTTCGAATATCCAGCAGCATATTTCCCTGGTGTTTTAATCATGGGTATGGCGTATGTTTGGCTTACAAGAAGTTTTGTCGTTTTTACAACGTTCTCACTGTTGATTATTTTTGTTGGCGCATACGTGTATAAACTAGTAGTTTTTTAGTTGTACGACGCTGTTGTGCAGTATACTCGACTTTTCGACTTTTGTATTTAACAGTTGCAGGAATATACTGGGCAACTAGTAAAAGACCTTTTTTGTTTTGTCACAAGATTGTTCAACATTTTTAAAGTCAGAGTCTAATATACTGTATAAATTGTTTTCTCTCGGCGGAATGAGTGCATGTTGTCTTGTTTTCTGCGTTTTTGAAAATAGTGCCGTTCTTGTTTTTAGCAAGCATCAAAGTTGTTGCTTCGCCTGAAACAAAACAGCTGTGCGTTGCAAGTGTTTCGTTGGTTAACGAAGAAGACAACAAATTGAGATTGCCAACGAAATTGAAACCGATGAAAATGATTAAGTTAGCTGACGACGTGTCTGGACCGAGTGAAGCAAGTTCTAAGTCGATATTGTCAACTTTGCCGTCGACCGAAATAGCGACTAGACTAATTAACAGGTATGTGATCGTTTAGACAAGGTGTGACCGGATATTAGTTTGCAAAATACCGAAACTGGATAATGAATTTTTTACCGAACTGTATATTCTACGGATATAACAGCTAAATTTGCATGTTTGCTGAATTTCATATAATTTGATAGCGTGGATTTTTCAGTTTACTTCGGTTTGAAATATTTGACGTTCTGGAATTGCTTTGAAATGCAATAGCAACATTGGGTTTAATATCAGTTTTATGGTATCCGGAATCACAATCGTAAATAGCCGGCGTGCGGTGGTTTCAACTGGATACCAGATACAGATTTGGAGTTTTTGCCGGATAGTAGACCGAAATAGCTTATGCGGTCGTTCCCAGAGTTTAAATTTGAGTGAACATATTTTTCAGACGGAATCTTTGACGTGTTTATAATGCAGCTGAATTGGTTGCTGGTGAGATTAGAATTGATCTTTTACATGCAATAAGTTATCTAGCAAAGTTACAGAACCTACAAGTGTAAAACAATAATTTATTAGCTTTAAAGATTTTTCGGACGAGGAAACCAATAGCAGCTATAAAAATGTTACTGTGGCGGTATACTTTTTGACTATTTTAATGTCTTCCAGTACCGCACAGCAACGTACTTTTTTTTAAATTTTAATGATTCATTTTGTGATTAATGAATTTTCAGGTGTTTTTCAATTCCAAGCTTCGTGCATGGAGTTCTGTTGTTTATTACGCGTAAAGCTAAATTTGTGTCGTTCGATAACAGAAGTGATAGTAATGACGACTATGAAGGATACGATGATGATAAAGAAGAAAGCAGTAGTTTCAACGATGAAGACAGCAGTCATAGCGGATCTTCAGGTTCAGATAATATTGAGAGAGATGGTAATGGCAGCAGTACTGGTGGAAGTAGATGGAATACAAATAAAAATGGGAACGGACAAGGTAATGGATGAAGGGTTTTTCCTGTTGTATTTTTATCGAACACTTTAAGATAATAAACATATTCGAGGTGCCAGGTGGGTGTCATATATTGACCAGACTTTTACATGTGCGGATCTCAAAATTATCGCAGAAGAAGGACATGTCAAGTTCGAAAAATGCACTAAATTTGTAAGCTCGCCATTCACGGCATCGAAAGCTACAAGACCTATCTCCAACTGGTGTTAGGTGCTAAACATGTTTGATAATAGGTGTTCTATAAAGTATCGTGCTTATCTGCCTAAATGATTTTTGTAAATCAACGCGTCACCGAATTGTTTTCGTTCGCACAAAAATAGTGTCAGATCCTAAAAACTACATTTCTGATATACAACATTAGATTTTGCATCTGACATGTATGGGAAACAAAACAACGTATTAGTGTATTTTTGTAGGTAAAGTTTACTTATTATGTGTCGAAAACGTTTGCGTGTAATGTTTAAATGCGCTTAAGAATCGTACGCTCTTAAGCCAGCCTCGCAAGCTAGACCAAACCTGTTCGCAAAGCAACTTGCTAGATTACAAAGTCCTTAATCGCTCGGTTTTTAATGAATTGTTTTAGCAAAGCGGCCGAAGTTTGAAAAACAAAATATGTTCAATGTTAAATCGACAAAACTTCGCTTCGGTAAGGGACGTTTGAAAAATGGTACTAAACCGTTATGCTGTTGTGGCAACACGATTGATATTCATGCAAAATGTGGCGACAAATCTTGTTTTCATTACACCAATGCCATTGCAGTCAAACGTTGCTATGGCGACACTGGTGAAATTGTTGGTTGTTATGGTGGTAGCTATATAGCTAGTAGCGGATCGTATGATAATCAGATTGGCAACGGTGAGAGTGAGGTTGATGATGAAGAAAACGAAGATTGTGAAGATATCGATAATACAAATCGATATTTTGAGCGATCAGTTCGGTGTAAGCATTGTGGACAGCGGGCACCTCGACGAGAGCTGAAAATGCCGGTATATGCTGGACCGTGCTGTATCGATTGGCAACAGTCTGTCGGACCGGCAACAAGTAGAGACAACATTGTTCAAAATTTGGCTAGCCAGCCTATATATAATGTAACACGACCATCTGATATAATTTGGGTGCCTCCACACCACAGAGAGCAAGCAAGCCGTATTGGACACCAGTCGACTGATTCGGCAGTTGAGCGCCAAATTGAAGCTGAAAGTGACGCGGTATCACCGAGGGTCATAAAGAAAGCAGGTGACAAGTGCGAAGACAGAGAAGAAATATCGGCGTCAATAACCAATGAGACACCTCATACAGCATCTGCAGAATCAATGAGTGGTTCAACAGATCCGAAAGTTGATGGCAAGCTTGGAAATAGTATAGATAAGCCCAGCGCTACTGCAAAAGATGGTTCGGGTTGCAAAGAACGTAATGCAATATCGAACAAACAAACTAGCAGTGTGAGTGATATCGTGGTTGATACGGCTACAAAGCCTAGTATTTGGAACACAGTGAGCGGCAATCAAGATACACATGATACTCCGACTTCAAGCAAGAAATGCAGTCTCGCAGCAACGGATAACGATAATGACAACAATAACTTGTTAGATTTGTTCAAAGAAGTAACGGTTTGGGAAGAGCTTAAAATCTTTGAACGGCGCGGTAAAAAGAATCTTAGTTCTGGTCAATCGCTAAATGATTATGGATATTCTCAAATATATTCCAGCCAGTATCAACATTTGCAGCAGCAGCAACCGCAACAGCTTCAAGCTGGTGCGCAGAATCATCCTGGCCTTGCGGCAGGCAGTGGGTCTAACAACAGCGGTATCGTTGACTCACAGCATCCTCAAATGATGGTTCCGGTTGTACTTCCACGGCATTCTGTGGGCATGACGGATTCCTTAACAGGACCGCCAGCAGGCATGATGACAGCGGCACAACATGGAATGATAAGAGGATCAGGAGCACCGATGTATCCTTTTCCGAGTATAAGCCCCCAACAGCAACAACTGCACCAACAGTATACATCACCGACGCGGCTATCGTCACAGCGACCGTCCCTTCGTGGAGGCCCTCCAATTATGGGCAATCCCGGAGCAGGTCACGGCGGCGCATTACTATTAGCAGGATTTCGATCACCGCCGCCAAATGTGGCGGCCGGCGGGCGACCTCCACCTCCGAACATTACGTTGATCCCGGGTGGTGGAAGTGCACAACGGTCACCAACAAGTATTGCTTATCAAAAACAATTGATGCAGCATCATCATCAGCAAGTTGGTCAGTTTCGGTCTGGCCCTGACAGTATGTCAGTAGATTCGGTCGACCCGAATTCGTTTGGTGAAATTCGTGGTCCAGATTCACCCAGCGCTGCTGCTAATCAACAAATGAGTGGCAGTGTTGGTGGTGGGTTTGAAGCCGGGACGGCAGCATTCCAATCTCAACGACATCATTCTGGTGCGTTAATGCGGCAACAACAACAACAACAACAGCCTCAGCACCATTCGAGACCTAGTCCGTTGTCAACAGCGATGAAATATCGCCATTCGAGTACGTCTGATACATTTTGTGAACTAGATACGATCGCTGCGTTAAGCCAATCTATAGCAGAGCAAGCAACTCCTGGCTCGTCTTCAACTGGGCCGGCTGGACCAACTGGAAATGCATTGTGCATATCGAATTCGTCTAATGCACAGTATAGCAGCGCAACC
This sequence comes from Enoplolaimus lenunculus, assembly GCA_030248215.1. Classification (NCBI taxonomy): domain Eukaryota; kingdom Metazoa; phylum Nematoda; class Enoplea; order Enoplida; family Thoracostomopsidae; genus Enoplolaimus; species Enoplolaimus lenunculus. The sequence goes on along the minus strand of JASANG010002708.1, from coordinate 111,159 downwards.
GGCGGCAATTGTGATGATTCGTTGAAAACACCATTGGAAATGCGGACTCCGTCAAGCATAAGCGATCAATATGCCACCAGTGATTGCCGGGGAGTTAACGGCGGACCGAAGGCGGCATTTTTCCCTATATCAAATCCGGCCGATTCTTCAACAGCTGCGTCTCCGCGACGTAATAAGTCTGGCGAATCTCGTGATATGACGGCACGCGGCGATAAAAGTCCTGCAAGTCACCATCGTACACATCAACAGTCAAATTCAGAACGCCACCAAGATAGATTCGTAAGGCAAGACAACAGCGAACAGCATCAAAATAAGTCAGACGGCGCAAGCCAAGATCAGCATCGTGAACACGATAAATGTAGCAGCGACGATACTGCGAAATTCGGACAGCGAAATGAAAATGTAAACAATCGTCAATCTAGTGAGGTTTCCGACCAGCTTCGAAAACCACCACACGATTCAGAATGGCAGGATGGTACAGCTACGCATATTTCAAAACAACCACAACAGGATTCATTTCAAAAGCAACAACAACAACAACTGGCGTCAGAGCAAAAAAATCAACAACAACATAGCAACGCACAAATGATACATGATCCAATTTTGATGTCGGAACGGAAATCATCAATTGATAGCGCAATTGACAACGTTGTTATGTCTCTGAATGTTACTGGTAACAATGGAACTACAGGAAACGCTGCAAAATCAACGACCGGTGAGATTGGTGCTCAAGATGGATCAGGAGCTACTGAAAGTGGATCAGAAACTGGTGGTCGCCGTCAACAACACCAAAACCAGAATGATGAAAACGAACAACAGGACCAACATCACCGCCAGCAACAACAACAGCAAGAGCAACAGCAGCAGCAGTTACAACAACAACAACAGCAGCAGCAGCAACAACAACAGCAGCAGCAGCAACATAATTTATCGTCGGCACAAGAAGAGCATATACAGAGCCAAAATGATGTTGTGGGTAATCACCGAGAAAAGAAAGACCAAAGAAGTCAGCAACATTTTTTGCAACAACAACAACAACAACAAATGCAGTCAGGCAAAAGACAGCAGCAGCAGAAACCAGATCCCCGACAGTGTCAACAACAACCACAACAGCAGCAGCAGTCACTGCAACAGAGTAATTATTCGAAACAACAAATGATGCTACAACATCAGTCGAAAAGTATTGATTTTGGCATTTTGCCACAACAGTCTCGTGCTGCATCTGTCAGCAGTGAGCGTTGTCGAAACAGTGGTGGTGACAATGTACCGACAGCCGGGGGGAGCATAAGTAGCAGCGGGTTAGACGAATTTGATTTTGAAATTTCAGAGCCAACCGAAGCTGCCGCTGGATTAATGCAAACAGCACGTCACGAGCCTCAGAATCATTATCAACAACAACAACGTAGAATATCGGCATTACAGCATGCGCAACGATCGTTTTCGGTGTCAGGGCTGTCTTCTGTGTCTGGTGGTAACGCAATGGATCCGGGACAACCTTACGGTGCTGGTGTTACGCGATGTCGTATCGGTACTGATTATTTACAACAACAACAGCAGCAGCAACAACAACAACAACAACAACAGCAGCAACAACAACAACAGCAACAGTCGAGTCAAAGTCATATAATGTCACCGACATCTGGAGGGGGTCCATGTACAACATCACGCGGATATTCAACTTCGCCGGGTGCTGCGCAGCAACAAATGACACCTGATTCGGCGAGTAAGCAACAGCAACCACATCAACAACTAATGATGATATCACCAACGTCGAATCGTTCGATGTCAACTGGAGCAGCAAGTGGTAATGTTGGTGGATTTGGAACATCGGCTGGACCGTCCGGGATGATGCCGACGTTTTCTAATCAGGCAGCGGCGGCGGCATATGTTAGCTCGGCGACCTCACAAAATCCGGGCTACACACTGGGTTCTGGCGGCGGGGGTAAGTTTTCGGCGACGATTGGTCAAGATTATGCAGCTCCCGGGGTTGTGAAGCACGGCATGCTTGGAGGTGTCGGCAGGCAAGCGGTGTCTCCGGCAACTGGCCGAGGTCGTGGTCGGCGGGGACGTGGTAGTCGCGGCGGGGCCAGTGGAAACGACCGTGGAGGATCTGTGGTCAGCGGAGGGGCAGGCCGGCCCGGACGTGGGGCAGGTTCAGGTCGCCGTTCGCGGCGATCAAAATCAATCGCCGGGTTGGCTGGGGGACCGCTGAATATTGCAAGCGGTGTTGTGTCACGCGGGCGAGGTAGGGCGTCTGCGGCTAGTAACATGGCCTCACCGCCGTCGCTAGGCCATCACCGCGCTTCAATGCAGGCGCAGCAGTCGAACCCGCCGTACTATCAGCCGTTTGGTGGCATGGTAGAAGGTATGAGCTCCGCTGGACAAGGTACTGGCAGTGCTGGAAGCGATTCATCATCATCTTCAGGTATATCTATGAGACACCATCCGGTTACTGGAATTTCATTACCGGCAGCGCCTGGAACACTGTTGAAAAGCTCTTCAATGTCTCAGTGTCTACCACTAGCGTCAAATCGGTCAGATCAAGCAGCTCCAGTAAGCGCAGGTTTCGCGACTCCGAGTTCAGTTTTTTCGTCACCGACCCGCGCGGGGGACAGCAGTGCCGCCAGCTTAGAGTTTACATTTCCTCAAGTCAAAAACACATCTGTATCGTTGCATGATGACGGAAATTCAACTCAACAAGTAGAAGCAATGCAATGTCGCCCACAACAACAGCAACAATCGTATTTTGAGCGCTCGTTAAGCGATTGCAGTACTGCTGATTGCAGTATGAATGCAATCCGAAAATTAGACTCACTTGAACTGCTGAGTGGTGACAACCAAAACGCACAGCGACAATTGCAGTTACAACGACAACAACAACAGCAGCAACAACAACAACAACAACAACAACAACTGGCTAAACAGTCTCGCGATCCACATTTTTTACAACGCCAAATGCAACTACAAGCTAATGCTACTAGGTGCAGTCGCAACTTGTCGCAAACGATGCATTCAGTGCCCGATAACGACGGTTCAGATGGCAGTAGCTCGTCGTTTGGTGGTGGCGTAGCTAGTAATAATGACCGAAATATATCCGGAAATGGTCGCAGTGGATATCAATCTGGCGGTAGTCGTGAGCATGTGGTATTATCTGGAGATCACATGAGTGATTTAGGCAATCAGTCGTCTCAACAAATGCGACAATATGATCAGCAGCAGCTGCAACAACAACAACAACAACAACAACAAAAACAACAACAGCAGCAGCAGCAACGACAACGACAACAACAACAACAACAACAACAACAAGAAGAACAACAGCAACAATCGTATTATCAACAATATCATGGAGACGAACCATCGAATAAGCAGATGAGTCCGCGTACCAGCGGTTTATTATCACACAATGAACGTCGATCTTTTAAGGGAGATAACAGTTCGGGTCGAGACACAATGAATCAACCAGCCATTGGAGGAGATAATCAACGGGAGACAGTGCAACACAATGATCTGTCAGGCGTAAATATTGATTTACAACAACAGCAAAAACAGCAACAAGAAACACAGTCTGGTGGCTTGGAAGCATCTGATGAAAGCGATGATAATGGTGATAATGCTCAACACGGTGATGGGGCTATCCGCGACGGCAGTGGCGTTAAAACTAATGAACGCGATGCTAATCTTCGAAACTTAGAATCACTAAGGTCAGCCGATATAAACCAATCAGGTGCGACGAATTCACGAACAAATTCAATGACCTATTCTCATTTAGATGGTTCCACTTCAACTGATGTCATCCCTAGAAACACAGAAATACATGGTGATAGCGGTAGAGGTAGCTTCTTTCATGGTAATTACCCTGTATTTAATGATATTACACCTGGCGGACGTGGGATGGATATCGGCCATGGCGGTCCAGTTTCGTTTCAGTCTACTGCGAACAACAATTGGTTAAGCGATTCGATAAAGATGAATCGGACTGAGCGAAGCAATCAGCGGCAGCCAACAGTGAATCGGATAAATAATGCACGTATGGAACGTAGTTTGGCCAGCGGTGGTACGGGAGAGCCGGACGGAAGCGATGATGTATGGCTATCGACAGCGGTAGCTAGGGTATCACCATGTATTGATTCACATATAAGAGAAACGTTAAAGCAACCGTTACAGCTCGACTCAAAGATTCCTCGACCATCGAACAACAGCGACGTTTTGAACAAAAGTGAAACTAAAACAGTTACAGCTGCTGCAACCACCAGTAATCGTGGCCGTGGTTCAAAACTGGATACCACATCAACTGCAAATGGAAACAACGCCAGTAACTGCTACGGCGATGAAGATATAGCATCTGATGTAGAACATTTAAATTCTGGCGGAAATTTATTTGAAAATCTCCAAATATCATCATCGATTTCAACTTCAAATAACTCGGACGGTGGTGCACGTCTTGGTGGTAGTATTGTTGGCGTACTTAATGGCCCATTGACCCGACCCACTGATGATTTATTGCCAAGTGAGCTGGTGCGGTTGTCTCAGCGCAACTCCACGATTCCCGCTGGTAGCGCTCGGAAAACTGAGAATAGCGGTTCAAAGACTGAACGCAAAGGTAACGTCGGTGTTAATAATTGTAGTAGTAGCAGCAGTAGGACAAACTCTGCTGGAAACGATGCCGATAAACGTTTGTTACCCCAATTGCTATCGGACAGTGGTGATTCAGAGTATCATGGAAATTCTAAAATGACACCAAATTTTTCGGATGAAGTGAATTGTGAAAGCCAAACGAATGCTCGAGAGCAGAGTGGTCAAAGTGGCAGTCTCGGTATTCAAGCTCCACCATCTCAAACCAGTTCTCATATTCCGCAGGTAAATGTCGCACAAAGCAAGCGTAAATCAATTACGTATATCGCTGATAAGTTGAGTATGAACGCTTCGTCTGCTGCTGTGGGTAGTCAGGGTGGCGGTGGTTTGTCTGCAAGCTCTAACCCTGGCAGTAGTACTACAGCGTTCAAACCACAAGCGTCTGATATTGCTAATGTATCGAATTTAGTGACTCAATATGTTCGTGATGAAACTGACGGCAGAAAACCCGTTTGGACCGATGCTGAAAACCGCAATTCTTCAGCTACTGCAATTACTAGCAGCAACTCAAATATTAGTTGCCCATTGCTAGTGAGAGAACTCGAAGCATCTAGTAAATCCAATACGACATATCAACAACGCTCTGAAGCGCAATTACTTAGCAACGATGAGATCGTTTTGTCGAAAGAAAAACATCAAAAATCGGACGGTGTTCAGGAACAACGGCAACAACAACATCATCAGCAACAACAGCAAGCAGCAACGAAAGAAAAGGAACAACCGATTAAAGTTGTAATTAAACTGGATAAATCAAAGTCGAAATCTAAATCCAAACTTGCATCGTCGGCATCAGTGATGAGCAATACTTCAAAAGATAACAATGTGAGTGCTGATTTGCCTAAAGGAACAGTTGGTTCGTTTCATGTGAAATCAATGCGGACTCAAGATGGGCAAAAACGAATACATACCGCTACAACTATCGGAGCAAGTGGTACGATTCATGGTTCGAAGGATATATCTGCTGTCGCCCTACCACGTCTCGATGTTCATAAATCGCCTCACTTGCCTACTACAACAGGTCAACAGGCTGTACGAAAAATAAAGAAATTGTTGGCAGGGTCTGCGACTAGCGGCGCGGGAAACAGTGGCGGCAGTTCTAGCCGTACACCAGTATATCATCATTCGAAAGCACCTGGACCAACTGCGAACGCCAAACGACTAAAACTTTCTGTTTCTGATGATAACCAGCCGTCTCCGAGTAGTGGACGGAAGCGGCCAAATAATTTCTCAACATCAGGTTCTCGAAAAGTAGAACAAAACGGAGGACAGAAAAGCAGTGGTCAAGGAAATGGGGCAACAACTGGAGTCGGTAATCTGGATGCAACGTCAGCGTTTGACCCGAATCTACAAGGCAATACGACTAAGGTTTCGTCTGCGTACCAGCATCATGGATCGTCATTTCAAGCCACCAATGCCGGGCAACGGCCAGCAAGCATATCAGGCCCTAATATTTCGGTTTCATCAAAATTGTCGTCTGATAAAATTGAATTGAAGGCTAATTCGTCGAGTGACACCCCACCGGCAGTGTCTCATGCTCCTGTTATAAGCGGTCATATCACGCAAGTAGCATCAGCCGAAAATCCAGCGCTGTTATCAGCAGCCGGAACTCGAGCAGCGCCGTCTCCGCCAATTCTTTCATCGATTCTACCGTCAGCACCACAAACATTAAAAAATTTTAAAATACCCAAACTTGATGATAAATCGACACCTGGTGGTGGTACAGCAGGCGAACATCGTTTCAAAGATGTCATCGGAGAAAATGGGTCAAGTAGTAGTGGATCTGAGCAAAAATCTCAAAGTTCCACAGCAAGCGTTGGTAATACTGGACAGATATCTTTGGGCATGTCGGCAGGCTCCAAGAATATTTCGAACAACTTACAAGAAGGCAGTTCAGGTATGATAGCATCGAATTCACCAGCAACTGTTGTCGAGCTTACCAAATTATCACAGTTGTCCGCTCGCGTACAAGCTGCAAGCGCTACGCTGGCCAAAACTTTGCCTGGCATGCGCGAACATTCGCAGCCTCAAAACGTTGTAGCGCAACACAAACCTAAAATATCAGCGGGGATTAAATTACCAGTTGTGCCGTCCGTTGCCGCAAGCAGTAATAACGCAGTGCAAGGTGGCAAAACAACGAGAGCGCCTGTGGGAAAACAACCCTTACCGGTGACAAACACATCGAATAAACCGAGACAACAACAACAACAGCAGCAACAACATCAAGAACAGCAAAAGCTCGTAACTTCTAATCCGGCTAGTTTTAGCGGTTCTACCGCTGTCGACCCTAACACTCAACTTCGTAGCTATCAAACTGCACAAATGTATGTCGCTGCAATGATGGCAAACGTTAAATTACCTGGTATGCCACGCAATATTAACGAACTGCAAAATCAAATTGCACTGTTATCGTCACGAAGGGGTTGTGGTAATAGAGGCAGTAGCAGCGACCAAGCAACCTCAGCAGCTAATGTAAAAGATGTTGCAAAAGCGCTAGCGTCAAACGATCAGTTTAAACAGTTTGCGTTGTTACAACTGACTGCTCAACAGCAGCAGCAACAGCGGCAATTACAGCAGCAACAACAAGCGCAACAGAGTAGCGCAACAAGTGGAGAGGCAGTACTTGGCGGTGATGGCCGAGAGTTGGAAATTGTGGATGACGAGCTTCAAGGCGGATCATCACGGTTGAGTCGTATGCAAGGAACCTCCGGTCGTGGAGCAGAACACCAGTTTGCAGAGAGCAAACTCTCGAGCAAATTTGACATAGCGCCTGGTACAGGTCGTGGAAAACCGACTAAACCTGCCCCAGCTCATAGTAGTTTAAATCCAATGCAGCGGACGTCAGTAATTGGAGGGAGTGAATCCAGCTCTGGCAAATCACATTCAACCACGACATCTGCGGCTAAATTAATCGCGACGCCTGAGTCACGTGATTCGCCAGCGAGGATTGACGATGGGTTAATGGACGAAGCTTTGGGATTTAATTAATCGGTATTATCTGAGTGAAAATATTTCAAAGGTAAATTGATTTTACTTTGAATCCATCTTTATCGTCCATCCATAGAGATCGGCTAAATGCAACACACATTTTGATTGGATCATTTTTGAAAAATTCAAAACAGTATGAAAACTTTCGATTAAGGATTAGAATGTCGCACTGTATTTTTGTAATACTTATTTTATGATCGAAATTTCAGAAGCCATCTGTACGCAAATTATTTAGATACACGACTCATAAGAAATGCAGCGCTTACTTGAGTGTTAATATGGGTAAGAAAAATTTTATTGCGAAACGAAATCGAGCGCAATAAGATCTTGTACAGTTAGAATTTTTCGATTTCTTTAATGACATCCTACCCATTTGTGTGCCTATTTAGTGAAAGGTTCGAAGTAACATTTTGTAAATATTTTTTATACTATAATCACATTTGGTATGAGTAAGTTTTGATTTATGTTCTCAGTTCTGGTTGTGATTTTCAACCATCGTATGATTAATTATGCTATTCATTTTTGCTGTTCTTGTACATCTTCTTGGGAATTTCAATTTATCAACATTATTTGAAATTTTGAAATGTTGTTTGAAAGTTTAAATTCATTCGTTCAATTGTATGTGCAGAATAGTGTTGACTCAAATTATGAACAATCTTCATTTATGTTCAGGCTTTCTTATTAATATTCGCTAAATTCTTGTGCAAAATCGGCACGTTGTGAATTGTGAAAAATTTAGATTTCAATTAGTAATAGGAAAATATTTATTTCACCTTTGAAGATGCTCAGGGTGGGGCCGCATGGCACCTAACAGGAACAGCAGCAGAGTAAACTATAGTATCCTATAAATAGTGCGTTACATCGGTTTCGGCACGATCCACTTTCATGCATTTTTTACTGTTATGATTATACAATAGTTTTAGTATCCTTCATCAACTGCGGCCCATGTATAGAACAGGGCCGGGTCGTTTTCCGGCGCGGCTGTATAAAGTCAGTTTAAGCTCTAGACTAACTTTATTGCTTAGGAATAGGTTCATCCTTACGCTTAGGTTTAGGTTTACACTTAGGCTTAGGAATACGCTTATACTACTGTTCCGACCCTGTTCTATACATGGGCCTCAACTGCTATATAAACTAAAGCTTTTTTGAACAGTCGAGCGAAATTTTATATCAGTCACATGAAGCTTCTACCTTACCATTCAAATAAGGATTATTATTATTATTATTATTATTAGTGATGGGTATGGGATATTTTTTCATATCTGGATATCCGGCAATTCTTGTCTTTAATATATTTATCCAGATATCCGAAATTAAATTATTTTTTCGGATATCCGAAATTCAGTTTTGCGTTTTTTTTTTTGGGTTTTCGAACGTCAATTTTGGTTTCGTAAGCACTTGTGGTTGCTCTAAACGAAGTACTCTGAACCACAAGCTGATTGTTACGAGCGTAAAATATACAATTCTAAAAATCTTTATTTATTATGCAACTGCCTCACAATAGTGTTTTGTATTCGGTTAGAAGATTGCTACTGACAAATAAACTTGCGTTGGCCACCTGAAATTGAGTTGATTTGGGTTGTCTTCGTCTGAGATTTAAACCACTGCAACAGAGATTCTTTGTATAGTCACTTTTCCCTCTAACTATATATGCATGAGTCGGTTTAAAACGTTCCAAGAAGAAGAAAGAACCACATTTAAATTTAGTGACGGGCATCGGATGTTGACTTGGTTTGCCTCCGTCTGAAAAGTACCACTGCAATAGAGATTTTAGTGCCATTCAGTGGGTAGAGTTTGACTCTGGCGGAATCGAATTTGACTCAATTTGTGTAGTTCCGTGTTTGCAATGTGTGAAATAACTAACCAAAACGGGCAGGGAGTGGCATTATATTTCACATTTTTGCAGTCATAATTTTATATTTCTTGAATAGAAAATTTAAAAAAATCATGCCCGACGGGCTCATGTTGCTTTAAGGGGCGTCCAGGTTTGTTAGTGGGTCTATAAAAGAGTAGGTTTAGATTATAGATTATATTTTTTGCTTAGGCTATAGGCTTAGGCTTGGGAACACATTTTTGTAACGTTTACTTAGGCTTAGTCTTAGAAAATATTGCCCCCCCTCAAGCGTATGCGGCTTCCCTCGTGTTTAAATTTGCTGCTGTGAACCTGGTCCAAAGTAAATATATGATTAAAAAGCTGGCAACAATAATAAAAATAATTAAGTTCAAACAGTGCTGATGTTTACTTTTCGGATAATTTCAGGATGTATATTCGAACTAAGTCTCATGGAAAAAAAGTTTATCTAGTTAGTGCACTGTTCATATATCGATAATATATTCGCAGCAGGATGTAACCGGAGGTGAAAAATACCGGAACAGGAGCCGGAGGTCAACGAAGCTTGCCGGAGCCGGAGGTGAGGCGAAATTAGGTAGTAAGAGTGAAGGCTAATTAGTTAATGTTATCCAAATCTGCAATATGTTGTTAAGTTGTTTGGTTATACGTTAATTTTGCGGGATGTTTCGGAAATTCTTTTCTAAAAATTGTGTCAAAAGTAAAACGAAACACACTAAACAGATAAATTTTGCTAAATTATGCAAAATTTTACTACCGAAATTTCCGGAACATCCGGCAAAAAATTCTACCGGAACCGGAGGCCTATTTTCTGCCGGAGCCAGAAGCCTATTTTCTGCCGGAGCAGGAAGCAGACCTCCGGTTTTATCCTGATTCGCAGCACATTAAAATCACGGTTTACTTAATATGTTACTTTGACGGGCATCCCGTTTACTCGCGAGATGGTAATAAGCCCGGAGTGCAACAGCACACTCCTGCACCTGTTGTTGGGCCGGTCAAGACAGCTTCGAGCCTATGTTTTCGCTGGGTCGGTCGGGATAGTTTTGAGCCGACATTTTCGTTGGACAGGGCGAAACAGCTTTAAGCATACGTTCTCGTTGAGTCGGACGGAAAAGCTGGGACAGCTGTAAGCCTACGCTTAAGCTTTAGGCTTAGATGTTTTAGCTTAGGCTTAGGCTGTGCAATAGGCTCAAACCTTAGGCTTTAGGATTTAGGTTTAAACTTAGGCTTGAGTTTCAGGCTTCTGCGTCAGCTTAGGCTTGTGCTTGGATTTAGGCTTTATGTTTAAATTTATGCTTAAGGCTTTAATCTTCGGTTTAGGCTTAGGTTTAATATGATTAGTATTAGGCTTAGGCTTAAGCTTCGTCTATGTGCTTAGGTTTAGGCTAAATGCTATTCTCGAGCATGGCTTAGGTTTCAGGCAGACATATGGCTAAGCGTAGACATAGGCCTATAGGCTGAAGCTTCGGTTGAAGCTAAGATGTAAACTTAAAACACAGTCTACGCCAGGACTCGAAGCTCTCCCGGCTGTCCTGACCCATCAAGCGAAACAAGGGTGTCCATACAGACCCAGCAAAAACATAGGCCGGAAGCTGTTCCGATTTCGACGACAGACCCAACGAAGACATAGGCTATCTTGGTAGATACTGGTTAATATGTAATCATTTTAAGTTACCATTTGGTATTAAGTTTCAACTGAAATAGCGTTAAAGTTTTTAAATTGTGAACCAAGTAAAAAAAGAATATTTGACAAAGAATCAATCATAACAGCAACCATAATCCTACAGACAAGTGCACTGTTTATGTAAACAATACCATATGTGTACATTATTTTAGACTGAAGTCGGTGCCGGAGCAGGCAGGGGTGGGAACTCGCTCAAATTCCAGGGTGGGCCCCCAAACTATCGAACGAAGCGAGCGAGATGCCAGACGCATTTTAACCCTTTCTCTCATGAATATTTTCTATTTTCCCTGAGACCCACATTTATGCTACGATGCGAACTCCAGTGACTGGAGTGGGAGGCGTATACCATCACCATTCAGCTATAGGAGCCGACGCTCGAGCCCGAGGGGGCTATCACGTCTTGTGGTGATTTAGTACTATGTTTACGTGTTGCAATTGTTACACACGGTGCGATATATATTATTTAACGTATATACACTGCACTGAGTTGCCTATAGGCAACTCAATGTGAGAAGGGGTTAAAACTTAAGCTGTTTTTGTTTCAACTGATTAGGGTGGGGCCCCTTTATGGGTGGGGCCCCTCAAATAGCGGGTATGGGAGTGGCTGTTCCGGCCCTGACTGCAGCTTGCAACATTTACAATATTTAATCGAAGCTTTGCTATTGGCTAAAATATTTTCGCGTGAACGGCAGAGGGATATTTTGGAATTTGTTAAATAAATGTCCAAGAGGTCTCTTGTGGCATTCACAAACCAGCCGGTGGTTCGTTTTTATGAAAATTGTTGACAAATTTTGAACAAGGTTTTGGCGACAGTTGTGGAGGCTAAATCTAAAACAAAAAATAAATCTGTGATTGTTTATTTAGTTTTGCTGATATATTTTTGAGCCAAATTTAAACGAGACACACCAGTAAGTTTAGCTGCCACATAGTCAACCAGTATCTGACATCGATAGTATAATTGTTAGTTTGATTCTTGTAATAAAATACAAAAACACTCAGTTTTAACTTTTGACTTACCATTTTTTGCAGTGTAATTTAAAACTTGCAATTTTATAACTGAAAACATAACTGGAATAAACCATGCTTAAAGTTGCGTTTGTTAACAATTCACCGCCTGATTTTTTCAACTACGACTACGTCAATCGCTGGTTAAATTCTCAAGTGAAACGAACATCAGCGTATCCAGGATTTCTAGCTGAAATCTATCAAACTTTCGCTGATCGACTTCAAGTTAAGTTGAAACCGATGCATTTCTCGGAATGGTACTCAACGGACGCCATTTGGAGCTTGGTCGAATCCGGTAATTTGTCAATTACTGATCCGTACAGCTATTTTCAGTATCCGTCAAAGTTGAGCATTATTTCACCTCCAGTATATTATACTAAAATTGGAATATTAGTCAATCCATGGCGTCGACAAACGCTAACATTTGTGCCCGAAGTATTCACTTATCGCGTATGGCTCGCGTTTATGAGTTTGATTCTGTTAACACTTATAATTACGATCACAGAAAGTAACTCCTGTGCAAACTCGACGGATCACAGTTTACTGAAACATTACAGATTTTGCTCGCACTGGTCATATTATGTAATTAAATCAATATTAACATTGTACGATTTTCATTTCGCACGCGGTAATCGACTCTTGTGGCGTTCCTCGATTGTGGTCAATTTACTCGCTACATGGTCACTCTCAATGGTTGCAGTGTTAATTATTGTCAAGTCAGTAATGGTCAAAAGTATACACAATTCGTTGCTTCATCCGTTTCAAAATTTAGATCGTAAAACACTTTCACAAGTAATTAATAATCAAAATTATGTAATTGTGACACAAAAATACACCGAACAATCGCTTGATTGGTTTTTAAACGATACAAGCATGAACGAAACTATCCATGTAAGCTTGGGCTCACTTTTATTGGGGTGGCTGTAAAGTGTATGACCACTGCAAAAAAATGGCGAGTCAAATTGAGTGTCTTCGAAATAGGCTTTTCCGGACTACACAAATTGAGTCAAATTCGAATTCGCCAGAGTCAAATTTGACTCACTAAGTGACTCATTGAGTCGAATTTGACTCGCAGGCGGAGTCGAATTTTGACTCGACTCCGTTTGTGTAGTCCGAAAAAGCCTATTTCGGAGAGAGTCAATTTGATTTACCATTTTTTTGCAGTGTAGCTGCGGCAGTTGTTCATAATGTTGTTTCAGTTTTAATAAATATGCACTGAGCTGTCAGACTTTCAGCAACCAACGGTTTTGATCAAGGCCCGGAACAACCGCCCCGATACCCTCATTTCAGGCGGCATCCTCCTAAAGGGGCCCTTCACATTAACCGGTTGAAACAAAAACCGCTGAAGCTTTAAAATGCGTCTGGTTTCTCGTTCGCTTCGCTCGCGAGTTTGGGGGAAACCGCACCGCTGTCTGCTCCAGTAGTGGTGTTCACTGTGAAGTTGATGGAATTTTATATGCGTTCTACTTGTGTTTCCGCATAGAATATCTTGTATACTGCAAATATCTTCTAAATTTGCAATTTTATTTGTTAGCTGAAACTTGCATTTTAGTTTGTACCGAGTTCTGTTCGTGTACCTGTGTATCATTGTTCAATTACCAAATGCCAGGGTGTAAACGGATAGTAAAAACAACGCAAACGAATAGAGATCATAATAACGGAAACGGAAAACGATATTGAAGTATAAGACTATCTAAAATGTTACATTTTTCTGCCAACACATCTGAAGCGTGCATATATATTTACCGGTCTTTCAAGAGATTTTAGAGAAAAAATCGTGGATGCATCGAAATTTTAATAATTTTTCATAAATTTCGCAATTTTTATTTCATTTCGAATATCTGCAGCTAATCTGTAACGAAAAATTGCCAGATATATACGTGATACATGTGTAATTTTGAACGTAAAAACAAAATTTCCTTTATTTCTATAAAAACGAAAACGGACACCGTTTTTTACCGGAAACGGATATCCGGTTACACGCTGCCAAATGTTAAAATGATGGCAGTAACATATGTCTTATATTTATAATAAAATAAACATAATAAAACTATGCTGATGTCACGTATGACCATTTTTAACATTTATTTACCATTTATCGTGTTTTTTGTTACAGGCTTACAGTACAAAAATGCATTCAGCGATTCATGATGAAGATATCGTACGGTATGTTTCCGAATCACCAGGACGACTATTTTTAGGAATGGATTTACAAGACATTACTGAACTGCGCGGAGGAAACTGTCAACTGCAAATAGTCGAGTTGGTCGATTCACCGTTACAAATGTCATCGTTTTTGTACAACGCAAAAATTGCGCACAATTTTAATGTTAACGCATTTCGCGACAATTTAGCTCAAATCATAGAACATGGCATATGGTTGCGTCTTGAGTCAAAATATTCCGTCATTTCTGATATCAATAATCCTCGTATGAATAAATGCCTGAAAGTTAATAACAATTATTCGATCCAACTGTCAGCGGCACAGCGGATAACATTGCGTTATTTGGCGACGCTTTCTGGTCAATTTATAATTGTTTTTATTATTGCAATTTGTGTTGTAATATTAGAGAAACTGGTTGCGCAGTGCACTGAATATTAGAGAAACTGGTTGCGCAGTGCACTGAATCGAAATGAATCAAACAGGTGAAAACATTTGGTTTATCGAAAAATTAAATTTTGTGCCAAGAGTTGAACAACGAACAACTTGAACTGGTGTGCATGAACGATTATAGACAGAATATATATACACGGTTTAAATTGTCAAGCAAGCAACCTGATTTAGGATTGCGTTATAATTGACGTCCGGCGTCGTCCGTCACCATACGTTATCGTAAATGGGATATTTGCGTACGATACCGCACGGTGACGGACGGCGCCGTACGGGTGACGCATGGTGACTAACGGCGCCGTACGGATGACGACCGGAAACGGATGGCGCCGTACGGGTGAAACATCGTGACGGACGGCGCCGTACGGTCCGGATGTCAACAAAAGTATAGCGCAACCCTTACGGTGAAAGAGTAATCTAGGAGTCGACTGTTCTTCTTGATGCAGCTTAGAAAAAATTATGGATTATTTTGTTTGCAGTAAAATATACTTTGGCATTGGCTGGAATATAGCAACATATACATCTGTTAGCTTGTTTACAAACTGAACGCCATTAGTCTACTGATAAGCAAAACACGTTTCTTTAAATTAAAACTAATTTTAAATGAATATTTTGAGCTGAAATCGGTTATAACTTCGATAATTTGCGTTGTGTGCTTTATAGCCGACACGGTAACCGCGGTACCAGGATGTAAAACGGTATATTATTTTCTGTTTCCGGTAAAAATCGGTGTCCGTTTCCGTTTCTGTTATAGAAATAACGGAAATTCTGTTATTTTTAGTCTCAAAATTAGTTAAAAATAGCATCTCGCAGTTTTTCATTATCAGTTATAAATCACGTATATATTTCGAGGTTAATTGCATTGGCAGAAAAATATAAGATCTTTGAAACATTTATGCTTCAATATCCGTTTACCGTTTTCGTTATTTTGATCGCTATTCGTTTGCGTTTATTTTTACTATCTATTCGTTTACACCATGTGTGGTACTATATTGAAATTAATACTTTCTTATCATACCTGTTACCATTTTTACCAATGTACGCAGCTGAACAGATTTTTTGTTACCATAAAAGTTACGCCTACGGCTGGTTGTCTTTTATCTTAGTTTGCCTAATTTGTAAATAAGAAGATAAATTTGCTATATTTCCTCATTTTTGCAGTGTAAACAGATGTGCAAAACTCAGAGTGTAACAAGATGAAACATCGCATTCTTCACCCTTTCATCCAATAGAGTATACTGTGAGCAACTAAATACAGTAATGTACGAGCAACACACGATGTGAGCAGTGTTTAACAAATTATAAGATATATATGTATGCGCAGTGCAAAATCTCCACAAGACGTGAGAGCCTACTCGGGCTCGAGCGTTAAACTCATATAGCTCAGTAGTCATCGTAAACGCCTGCCACTCGTGAAACTGGGGATCAAATTTTACCTTGAAATGACATCTCATACGAAGTTGAAAATATTCATGTGAGAAAGGGTTAATGGAACAATTCTTACTTAGCATCTATAAACCATAGCGAACCGTTTGCCCATCCCTTCTGAAAAACCACGGTTTTAGTCGTTCTGTTCAGTGCCATACCCCATCAAACCAAGGTTCCCGATACGCCACTGGTGTAACTCTTTTACAGATATCATCTGTACAAAAATTATAACCGATAATCTTGCATATATTATGGCACAAAGTAGTTTATGCCTACCATTTTTATTTGCCAGTTTTATTGTTTTGTCATACGTACCTCCGCCAGCTCGTGCAAATATATTCGGTCGCTCACAGCGCGTTCGTGTCAAAGGTCGCGTATTTTGTCCGTCTGATCCAGGAAAAGCCGATAATGTTCAAGTGAAATTGATGGACGAAGACGACTGTTAGTTTGCTTTTTTCAGTTCTGATTTAAATTTCACTGTTCGGTCAATGTAAAGAATAGGGGCGGAACAGGAACAGTATAAGCATATTCCTAAGCCTAAGCTTAAGCGTAAGAATAAGCGCATATTATTAAGCCTAAAGCCTAAGCCAAAGCCTAAGCGTAAGAATGAACATATTCCTAAGCTTAAGCCTAAGTCTCAGCCGAAGCCAAGCAAAAAATTAGTCTAAAGCTTATTAAGCTTACTCTATTGCAGTCCCACAGAAAAACTTTCCGCCCCTGATCTTTACATGGGCCCACTATTCAAAAATTTGTTAAAATACTCAGAACCTGTGGGCGCTGAATACTGGCGAATTTTCTTATCATAGCGGTCAAAATCCCAAAAGTTAAACGTTCGTTCAAGCCATCACTGCCCCATGGTGTATTTACTTTCAGCCGCGTCTCGTATTTCTCAAGGACTGCAATAGAGTAGGCTAAGGCGTGTAAACTATTTTTTGCTTCTAGACTGAGGCTTTAGGCTTCGTTTTAAACTTATCGTTATAAAAGAATATACTTAGGAGTATGCTTAGGCTGCTGTTACGTCCTAAAAGTAAACATTGAATTTTTTGCTTATTAAAACAGAAAACTCACGCATTTGCTAATTAATTTACATCTCAATCGTCCACATATGGGTAGCCACGTGTAGTCAAAACCTCAGCGATTCGACTTGTAGCAATCCTTAGGAATTTGGTATCATTGTATTCCCCACAGTTTCCCACCCACACAATAAAACGAATATGAGCCTAACAATACGCTTTATACCTAAGCCAAAAACCTGCTTGAGACGAAGCCTAAAGCGTGTGATAATGGAAAAAATGCAAGCGTTGTATACGAGAAAACTTTCAACTGCTATTTAAACACTAAAAGTAGTTGAAACAAGTTACCGACGGGCCCGTTGGAAAGGGGCGGCGGGGGGAGCTTAGCCCCACGCTGCAAAAATTTTGGCCCCCCTAAAAGAGTTTCAACTTTGCTTGTAACTCATTGAAAACCCTTGAATGCCCCTCCTGAAAATTTTTTAGCCCCCTACACTGCAAGAAATGGGGAGTCAACTCAGTGAGTCGAATTTGACTCTGGCGGAATCGAATTTGACTCAGTTTGTGTAGTCAGGAAAAGCCTATTTCCCAGAAACTCAATTTGACTCCCTATTTTTTAGAGTGTAGCAAAGTGAGCTGGCTACGCACCTGGTTATCTAAAAAATGTTGAATTGCGTTTTTTTCAGTTGGCATTGACGACAAAATGGACGAAGTGTACACAGACTACGAAGGCCGATTCACTTTAGACGGCTCAGCGAAAGAAATCACCAACATCGATCCAGAATTGAAAATTTATCATGACTGTAACGATGTATCACGGACTGGAATTCAAAACAAACCGTGTCAGCGAAAGTGGAAAATGAAAATTCCTGACGCGTATATCAATGGGAATGGCAAATATGCTGAATTCGACATCGGTGATGTTAACTTAGAAATAGTCATGAAAGGCGAATCTCGGGATTGCATTCATTGATAAACGAGACATGTTTTAGCTCTGCAAGCAGGATGCAACCGGAGATGAAAAAAACCGAAGCCGAAAACCGTTTCTGGAAGTTTTATACCATTTAGACCTTCACATTTGCCCGAAATTGGTAAACACACTCAATAAAACGCACGCCACTTGTGACTCGGTCGTTAAAATCTGTAGTATAGTCAAATTGGTATTTAATAAGGGGCAATGGCAAATAAGGGACAGCAAATGTTTAGCAAGCGCAAATACATAAAAATTACTGCGATTGATCATTGAGCCTAAGATTTTGCTTACACAGCAAAAAATAGGGAGTCAAATAGGCGAAGGCTTTAGCGTACCTTTTGGTAATTTCCTAGTCACTCAGTTTCCCGGACTCCCAATGGACCCAACGTACCCTGATGATGCTAGTTAAAGCGGCCAATGTTAATACTTTACGGGGCGTAACAGTAGATAAAGCTTATTCCTAAGCCTAAGCTTTGCAAAAATGTGTTCCCAAGCCTAAGCTTAAGCGTAAACAAAAAAAATGTAATCTAGAATGTAAACCTACTCTTTTATGGACACACCAGAAACCTGGACGTCTTTTAAAGTAACATGGGCCATTAAATCAATGTAAACGCAGCGCTAATATAGTTAAACCCGTCAGATATTTTTCCAAAACCTGCGGATACCCAAGTCACAAATTTCGTACAACCCAAATTTGTTACCCGACCATCGTTTACTCGCGAACCATATGCAACTATGCTTAGTAAAACATATTATAACGTTTTACTATTTAATCGTTTAACAACATTTAACATAACAAAATCCATCCAAAATAATCTAACGAAATATCGCCAATGTAAAGAACAGGAACGGAACAGTATTGAAAGCTTATTCCTATGCCTAAGCGTAAGAATGAGTTTATTCCTAACCCAAGCCTAAGCCTACCAAAAAATTAGTCTAAAGCTTTAAGCTTATTCTATTCTAGTCTCAAAGACAAACAGTCCGCCCCTGACCTTTATATGGGCCCGAAATATAAACATAAGCACAACAAGCAGAATGACCGATTTGGCGAATAAAGAATAAACACTAACTGCTATACGTTTTCAAATATTGTCGCTTGAGGTGATAGCAGTAGAAATCCAGTAATATATACAGCTTTCTCCATAGCTGCGGGTACAGTGAGAAAACTATACTATAAGGAATTAGCAGAAAACAGAAGTGTGTGCATCAAATTGCTTGCAGCAAACTATTGCACGAAGCATAAGGGTTGCGCTATACTTGTTGTTCGGCACCGCACTTGGCCTCATGCGTGCAATACAGCGCGGTGACGGACGGCTACAAACAACAATTATAGCGCTAACCTTAACACTTTTAAAATAATTTATTATACGATCCAAAAGGCAATATTTAATACAATTTGTTATTCTTTAACGCCTCTCAGTTTTACCCAAACCGCGTTTTCCTGAAAACAGATGTTTCGGTTTTAAGTCAGGTATCTTTCTGTCTGATTCGCCACGCTTTCCAACTCTGTTCAAAGTTTTGCGTTGCGTTTTCTTTGACAGATTACGTATCTAAAATGAACAATAATTTGTCGTAAAATTCCTATCATTAATTTAGTTACTTTATATGTCGTCTTGAAAATGCGTACTCGTGACATTGGAACATTGTAATTCCATAACAAGTATTGTTATATGTACGCAGACATAAGCTTCAATAACCTACAAACACAACTAAGAACATCCTAAACAAACTCGCATAACCAACCTTGACAACATCTACATGTTTTTCCATTTCAGCGCGGGCAGGACTTTTTGTGTGTGAGCGTGATCGAGTTCGTACAATTGGAACGACAACGGCAGATCGGCTCACTGACCGACTCAAGTTCTTCTAAAGTTTAAGACAATAATTATTATAAGTTATTACTACAACAAGCCAACCCATGTTTAAACAAAGCTAATAATGTAACCTTACTTTCGTACACAAAACCTCAAAATGAGATTATGTTGCGTTTTACGTATTGCCTTCAAAGGCAGCAACAAAGCTGTCTGACCAGTAAACCCACTTACTCTCCAAATTAAAAAATATGCAAATTAGTTATCAGCTAACTATTCCTTGATCGGCTTCGGAGGTTTATAAACAATTTATTCATAATTTCTCGCACTGCGAGCTTTGCTGAGTAAATAAAGTTCTGGCCGCATACAACATCAAAACTAACCATTCGTTTGGCATTCACATGCAAACCCAGATCGCTCATCTCACTTTCTAACCTAGATCGACTGCGGTCTCTCTGAAAATAAAAACAGTGTTATGATTGCGCAACAACAGATAAAGTAGCATTAAAAGAAATGAACACATATTAAGTAAAAGTAAAAACAATCAGCAATTATTTATGGTAGCTCCAAATCAATGTAAAATCAAACCAAAGTTAAACCAGGAACATGTAATTAAATCCCGCGAACGAAGATAAAAAAACCTAAGCATGTACACAAGCCAGATATTGTATCAGCTTTCTAGTAGTGCCCCACACATAGTTATAAGAAATAATCATACTTGCCCGAAGCTCAGAGTGGATGTCCCTTTGTCTGCCCGTCCGACGAGAATTGCAGAACCGCTGAACCGATTTTACATTTAATTTTGTTTGAAAGCTTGTTATTGTATGTTTTTGGAAGATGAGAAATTTAAATATAGCGTTTAAAAATATTGGAATACTTAAAAATTATTTAGCTACACGCTATAATTAACATATAAGCCATGTCAATTGTAGCATTTGGGTGCATTATATTTTACATGTATTGGCTTTCTCGGAGTATAACCCTATGTTCCGTAGGGTATTGGACAAGAAGTTGTTCAAAACTTCCTATACTTGCAAATAGTGGGCAACCTAATTAGCATATTATTTCAATTATTGCATTTGAGCATATTAATGTCAGTAAGTAGAGCCCATATTCTCAAATGCATATAGCACCTATCACCAGTTAGTAATAGGTTTTCAAACTTCACAAAGTGCTGCAATTGCAGATCTCAAAATGTGCACAGAAGTAGAGTATATCGAAAGCAATAAATGTGGCGAATCTCAAATCTCTACATTTCCTGGTTCGAAAGTTACAAGAGGTGTCACCAACTGGTAATAGGTGCTGCACACATTTGAGAATACGGGCATAGGTCCGAGCTTCGCTCACTACGTGTAATCCCAATACGACTGGTTAATAGTTAATGCATCGTTGTCACGGTGCTGAAATTAGCTTTTAAAACTGACCTTTCGGCTTTGTCGTGGCATCCGAGGCTTCGTAACTTTCTTTTTCTGACCTGTTTCTTTTCTGAGCAACAGTTGTTTCTTGCGTATCCTGCAAGTATGTCATAGCAAGCAAATTGAGATAAATGCTAAAAATAATGCGCTAATGTACAGTCACTGACAGAATTGAGTGCAAACGCGGTCGCGACCCAAACGCGGTTCGAATCGCGATCGCTCGCAACCGCAATTTACGTGGACGCAAAAACCGCAACTGCGACAGCGGTTCAAACCGCGACTGCGACCGCGGTTCGAACCGCGACTGCGAACGCAATTAAAATCACGTCTACGAACGCGTCTCAAACCGCGACTGCGGACGCAATTAAAATCGCGTCTATGATCGCGTCTCAAATAGCGTTTGAGACACGATCGCTGAAACACTCAAACGCGGCTACAAAACCGCAACCGCAGTGGACGCAATCGCGGTTTCTGCGCACTTAATTCTGTCCGTGACTGTATATCACACTAAATTAACGGATAGACAAGAACAAAAACACTAAATATCTATCGGTTCAAAACGCATTAATAAGCGTAATACTTACAATTGCACAGCAATGAAACATTATAAATGAAAAACAATAAAGTATCTTGAAACATTCACACTTTACGTCTATAGAGTGGCAACAAATTAAGAAATTATTGATTAAACATGTCTATGCATTACACATTTATGTGTCATGTACAGCATGCGGCGGAACGCATTTACCATTTACTACATTCACCGCGTTAACAGTCTGCGAAAGACTTACGCAGCAGCAAGACGAAGTGTTTCTTTTGTCTCTTCATCTTCGCTAGACATATCGCTGTCATATAAACCTGCTTTTTCACGCATATTTTCTTCGTTCTCTAAATCTTTCAGTCTCTAAAAGAAAACTATAAAATTTTAGCCTTGAAAGGTATTCCAAACAATTGTTGCAAAAAACATTGAAATTTGCATAAGTTTTTCAACAAAGTACAAAAAGTAACAAAAAGCCCACCGCAAACAAAATATTCAAACTTACAAGACAGTGGCTATAATACACACTAACGCCACCGCAATAACGTGGTAGAAAGCAAAACCTAGAGATTAGAATGATGCATTAAGTTACAAACTGATTGTCAATTAAGGCTACGAAGACTATACCTGGATTATATCGGTATCCACAAAGTCAGCGATATTATGCCCTTGCCAGATTTCCGGGATCTTGTCATATTTTTCATCTTGTGGAAGATCATAATGTTCTAAAACCCAATTTTAAAAACAGTTTGCGATGTTCTGCATTTTGGACGAGAGCATATTTCACAGTCGCTCTTATTGTGCTACATCAGTCCGAGATATTACACAGAACAAAATATTTTAAGCACTAATACGTACATACGCATTGAATTACTTTTTTGACAGCTCAAAATTTATTAAAACATTACAATTTTTGCCTGGCTTGAAATTGAAAATATATTTAAAATACTATTTCGGCTACTTAAGCAATCATTCTGACTTTGAGTCATTTTGTTTCCTTGGTTACGCCGCTACAAGTAAATCTGATTTATAAGCAAACAAATCCCAACAGTGATTCAAAAGTACAGTCTTACTGTTTACTTTTTAAATCTAACGTATAATCGTCGCCCAATTCAACTTCAATATCACGTTCCTAAAGTAAAACTAAGCAAAATCACGAGGCATATGCAACATAGCTAACTAATTAGTGATCTGTTCTGGAGAGTTCTAAACAGTTTATTCGGATTTCTAGCACCCGAAAACGCTTTAGCACTGAATCTGATTTTCTTGGAACCGCAATAATCATTGAAATAATAAAAAAGACCTAACTTAGGCTTATGTACTTAAGCTAATATGCAAATTAGGTACTAGCTAACTACTCAATGATCGGTTTTGGCGGTTTATAGCCCGCACCCAAAAACCCTTCAGTAACCTTAATAATCAGTGAAATAATTTGAAAAGTCCTGTTTTAGGTTGATTAGTTAAGCCAATATGCAAATTAGCTATTATACGTAGCTTTAGCGAAATATTGTAAAAAGTCCTAATTTAGCCATAATCGACTATGCAAATTAGTCTGTAGCTCATAAGCAGTTCAAAATTTTTTAAGCCCAGAAAACGCAAAAACGTACCGTTCACAATACATTTCAGTGAAAACAATCAAAATCGCAAAAGCCAGTCAGTTCAACCACCAACGGCTAACTTATGGTCATAAGTACCGCTCAGGCTTAATACGCAAAGACAAAATCTGTAGAAAACTTAGGCTTAGTACTTAAAAGTTATATTGCAATTTTTTCGCGATAAGAACTAGGAAACCAAACTTATACGATAAATACGTAATTCAATACACACTACAGCGCATGGTACAAAAAACGCAAAACATTTCGCACACAAGATATTTCAGTTAAAATAAAATTCGTAAAAACATGCCAGTTCAACCATCGACAAAGTTTATGTATTAATGGATGAATATGCACATCTATTAATAACATCTTACCGAGACAAGATTTTAAAAATTCGCAGAGAGAAGTAATACATTTCAAAATGACGTACCAGTTTTCGTTTTCCATCGCCGCCAGAAGTCTCCGGTTCTGGTTCGTCGTGTAGCTCCACTTCCATCTGCTTCTGTTGCCGTTTGCGCAAGACCGCCTCAGGAATAAATGGCGGTCTCTCCTTAAACGGATAAAAATGTACCTACAATTGTTGCTACACAAAAACTTATTACCGCTTAACAACTAGCAATAGGATTTGAACAATGGCCTAACCAACTACACTTAAATATTCACCTTTCTGAAAGTTGTCCGTCACTGTGCGATACTGCGTTATTGTGCGCACAATGCTCGGATACGCTACTGCAAGGTGACCAACGGCGCTGCACGACAAACATAGCACCACCCTTACTTTATTATCTCGAGGCACAGGTATTGCTACATGCAGACGGTTCATTTGATCGGCAGCTTTTTTTCGACCCAATTTCGATTCAACACGTTGTGCCAGAAGCTTGTCGCATGCCTACAAAAATTGAATTCAATTATTCAACAGTAATTATGTACGCACAAAGCAAAATGTACTTAACACTTGTCACATCAGGCAATTTACACATTGAATTAAAGTTTCTTTTCATCATACGAGCGGTTCCACGTAATGGACCATTGCAATTGCGTCGAAAATATCAAGCTTTTTGACTTAAAATCAATTTTCCGGTGTTTTTAATATATGTGTTCAGCATCAAAGATCCTTAACAAGTTGGATAATTATGAATCAGGTACCATATTGGGAAATGTCGAAATTTCCATTTGACACGTAAATAGTATATTTTTAGATAGAAACCTAAAAATTATGGCTTATAGCCACTTGGCGCTTAGGTTTAGGCACAAAGTGTAATTGAAATTTTAATGCACGAAATTTACTCGTTTCCCTTCCCCCAGCAGCTTAGGGAAACCCCAGTATTTATCTTTTGATTCGGCTAGTTCGATGAAACATTCAAACTTCAGCAATCAACAAAGAAAATGTTTATATTGACTACTAATATGTATGTTTGTATTTTGCGCTAGAAACTACAGAAATCCCAGATTTTGACTTATAGAGCAAAAAACGCTAACAGATTCAAAATGAACGTGAAACTTTAGCGAAATGTGTGGTATGAACAGGATAAAGTAGCACGTATTCATTCATTCATAAATTCTAATTAATCTAAGCAGATCCGATGGTAATTTATTATTTAATTTTTCGGTGTAACGTAATAGCAATTGTAAACTTACTTCATTGCGAAGATCAATAACACCTTCCAGCGTGACTGTGCTCATTTGAAAAACTGGAATGTTTTCAGTTTTGAACACGTCAAACGCTGCTTGTTTTTCGGCAGATAACTGTTCCAAACGTACTATATCACACTTGTTAATAGCAACCAAAACGGGCTAAAATGCAACAAAAAAGTATTATGTATACTTTAGCATGTACAGCCATCTTACCTACTTCGCTACAGACATACCTGTTGCAAACACGCTTATTAATACAATTAATAGCCATATAATATGAGCACAGGTAAAAAATACTAAATCTAAACACAACGTCACAACCTTGAGAAAACTGCGACAAACAATGCATAGTTGAGTAACATTTTTAAACATTGTTGAAAGCGGTATGTACCTTGTTTGCAAACAAAGGCTTGATACTCTTAAACAGCGCAATTTGTTCTTCAATGCTATAGTTGCACTGTTCTGACGCATCCATTATATACAGCACCGATGCACGCAAGTGTGCAAGAGCTGTGACCGCTTGCATTTCAATAGTATTGCGTTCGTCTAGCGGTTGATCCAAAATTCCAGGTGTATCTATCATCTGCAACTCTTTAAAAGTCATGTTACTCGATACGAAATAATCAGCAAAGGATTGGCACAAATCGTGTATGAAAAGGTAAAAAATCGTCACCATGCTACCCCAGAAAATTCATTACTTTGTTATAGTAGCAATTTTCCAGCATGCCCAGATGCACGTGATTTTAAAACTGCAATCTCCTTTACAACTCTAGACACGAAATTAACCAATTAAAAACCATTTTCGAATGCAAAACATTAAAGCCCAATTCCGAAGATATCATAATAGTGACTTCGGCATTTTTCTTTCAGCTTATTGTATATTACATTAGTTTTACTGTTTAAAACAAGATACCACCCGTGTTAAATAAACGACATGGTATCCAGCTGGCAGAACGGTGGAATTTGATTTAATACAATCGCGTCATCATCACCTGTTTACCTGCCAACGTAAATACTTATAGTCCATGTGTCCAACATAGAGCGACTTCGTTGTAAACGCATACGGCTGTACTTCAACATCTGCGCGCGTCAACTAAAACCAAACCAGTGCTCATGTTTGCTGTCAGTATTATCAATAAAACGGATGGAATTTACCCGCTTGAATAACGCTGAACATGGAATGATTCAATTTCGATGGCATATGAATCTGATAGTTTGCTGAGGCCTCAACAAAACTGACTTAAGCCCCCCTTCATATTTCAACAGCCGCAGTTACATATTACCAGAATATAAAGATGAAAAATTAGTTTCAGAAAGGTGTCAGATATTTTGCTCCAAAATCCTAGGAATGTGTTTACATTGCAACAAATACTTTGTCAACTTGAAATTCTGCATATTGGAAGAGGCAGAAAAAAGACCTCGTGTAAAGCAATAAGGATGATTGTCTACTTGGTGTACTACCTTATTAATCAGGCTTGATTTTCCTACGTTTGGAAACCCGCATATAAGCAGTGTCCGTGTATTCGGATCAATGCTTGGTAACCTTGCCAGATGTTGTCGCACTTGCTCGAGATACGCTAAACTTTGTTTCTGTCTTTTCATAATTGTTACCATCCTGAAGCAATATGTAAACTGTCGACTACACCATGTATCCATAACTTTACCTATTCGAATTTGAAAATGAACTTTAAAAACGTTTACACAGAAGTTAAAGCAAGCTTCTTTAATGTAAACGAAATCACATAGCATATTATATATCCTGGTGTTGGATTCAATTGGCATTCACGCAGGTGACAGTTCGTACAATAACCTATTTTAGGGTTTCATGTCACGAAAATGCAAAATGACCTTGAATGAAAGAGCAATAAATTAGCACCACGTCCAAATAGCACTTCAAGGTAGAGAAAGGTAGTGTGTAGCTAGCAAGCAAATGGCCGCAACATACAGTAAAAGCGGTCATAAATTAATTTCTTACCTTCCAAGTGCAGCCTTTTTTAACATTTTACAACGATACAAGGAGTCGCCAAACTTCATCAACCGTACGTAATCTCGAGCGACACTAAAATGGCAAAAGCGCTTTATGGTAATCATATGGTATACAGTAAGTTTATGGTCCAAACTCCAATTCTCAAATGCGTATAGCACTTATCACCAGTTAGCGTTAGGTTTTCATACTGACGAATTCTTGCAATTGCGGATCTCAAAATTTGTACAGAAGCAACGAAGTTATATACGAAAATGTGTTGAATTTCGGGCGTCACCGTTCACGGATTCGAAAGTTAGAAGACCTATCACCAACTGGTGATAGGTGCTACGCTACACCCATTTGAGAATATGTGTTCAGTATATCTATAAGATGCTTTAGCTGGCGTATAGTATCTTTTATATATCTAAATAATTAAAGAAGTGCAGCGAGTTTGAAAACTTTCGTGCAAGGTGATGCCGAGCGTTAGTTTTGCACGAAATTTGGAATCGAATTCTGAGCTAACCCAATATTGCTTTTCGCATCAATCCCCACATGTATTCCCCAAGAGCAAATTTGTTGTGATACCTGCCTACCATTAATACTGCGGTTAAAAGAGCACATCATATCCAAGACTAGTTGACTTCAGTTTGGTGGCTTTGGCTTCCGCGACTACATCAAAGAATACTACTTTACAGAGATAAATTAGTCTGTCAAACACTTACTTATCCACCAAATGTCGCGCGGTACTAATTTGTCCAAGTGCAATTTTATAATGGTCGCGGTCGTAAAGTATATTCATTAGGTCAGCGTAAAATGGATGAATATCCTGGAACATGCGACATAAATACAACGAACCATTGGCATGCTGTGACACAATTCCAACATAAAAAAGAATATTCTATGATTAATTATTAGAGTCGCTGTTGTTCATCCCGTGATTTTAACGGACTGAAATTTCACGACGATTACATCAGAATCAGAACGGTTAAATCTATATCAAACAAAACAGCGGAATAATCGGAACAAGAGCTACAAGCAATGGTTGACATAGTGCAATTAAATATGCGAAACAACACAGATTCTAAATTCAGGGTATATAATTTAAACTGCAAAATAGCAAAAATCGATGTTAACCTCAAGTTTGGGAAATTCTGTGATGATCTGCGTCAATCGATCATGATAACTTTGCTGCGCAAACTTGATTTTTCTCACATAAAATTGACGGATGCGACCTATCTGATAGTGTTTGTGAACAACGGTTGGCGTTTTGCGTTGCGTCTTCGATAATACGATATCCACAAAGTCCTAAAAGCAAAATATGCACCGTACGCAATGTACGTTAGGAACATACCAAAAATTGAAAATCAGTAGAAAGAGTTGTATATACTTTTCAGCGGTACAGCGCAAAACTATATATGTTTACCGAATTAAAATTGATCGTTAGCTTTGGTTATTTATTTTAGTTAGGTGAGTAAAACATTTGACAGATTTACTCGCAAGGAAAGGTAATAGCATCTAGATATTAAATTTGTCCACTAGTCAAAATCAGCTTTATGGTATTCGGAACAACGACCGTAAATATCCGGTATCCGTTAGCTTTAAATTATTGCATACGTAAATAAGTACGTATAACTTTACAATTACCTTTGACGTCGGGACGACTGTAATTTTCTTAAAATTGTATTGAGTGGTCATAATATAATACGTATTATACACCCGTATAGTGTCAGACGTGAAATCTAAAATCAAACAAAATACGTACATATATATTTAAGGTATAAACAAAAAATTTTAGGGTTGTGTTATGTTGCACATAGTAATGTGCGCAAGTGATTTTTAGAAGTAAAAATTTAAGTTAAAAATTCATACATAACAAAAAATAAGGCCCGGTCTGACCCCTTACAGAGATGTGCGGTCAGTGCGGTCCAGGGATGGACGGGCTCGGTCCAAAAAACGAGACCGAACCACCGAGAACAAGACTTTTGGTCTCGGTCTCGGTCAATTTTTAATATGCGGATGACCCATAATTTTTTAAACTATGCCTTAAATGTTTTAAATACGAAAATTCAACTATTTGCGCTTTGTCACAGTAAAATCAAAGTGTTTTGGGAGACCGAGACCAGCCAAATCTTGAACTTACCGAGACCGAGACCGCCTATCCCTGGTGCGGTCTCGGTCAAAAACCAAGAGTCGAGACTTTTAAGAGAAAAAATAATACATACCATATTACTGAAAAGAACTTATCTTGTAAAGGCAAGTATAAACAAACTCTTGCACAGTCTTATTTTTACGTTTATCGTGATATGTACGTGATCAGCAGTAAGAGATTTTAACGTTACAAGCACTGATATTTGTGTTATTTGTTTTGTGTCACAATAACTGGAAAAATTTAATACGATAACGCCTGTTAAGCAAAATAAATTATAAGTGATCCGCAGGGTTCCAACAGGAAAGAATAAGAACGGAGCTACACCTAATGCCAGAAGAGGGGTAACAGACCGAATTATATGCAATAACATTTGAGCAAATGTGTAGAATTTAAAAAATGTCACGACATCGAAGTATAGGTACGTAGATATTTCCAAATAGGCTCATCACTAAGCAGATTTTTAAGTTGCACAAAACCGTATAATTTTAGGCCCCTGAGTTTTATGAAGGCCGCACATAAATTCTGGTGGAACCCTGTCAAAAACATCAGTACGTGACAATCGTGAACAGGTGAGTATCTGCTTCAATTGCTAAATCGTGAGGCAACGGCAACGGGTACGTCTAATCCGACCATTGGACCAAGCACAGACAACCAAGCCAAAATATATGAATATTTTGGTCCGAATGAAAGCATCAAATCTTGCGTACGGCACGGATGAATCCAAAAACAAGGAGTGCCAAATAATGGATGTTCTGTTTGCGTAATAGCGGACCAAGGATCACCAATCAAAGATTTCTGAAAAGCTTTTGGAACCCGACTCCAAACAGTTTCGAGAGACACCAAAGAACCGTCTGATGTAGAAGCGGTAAAATACAATGCGGGAACCTGGTAAGTATCGTTATATATTATGTAATACTTCCAAATTTCAGAGCAACTGCGCAACGTTTCGGAATACAAATACTGTACAGAATTAAGCTGTCGTATCGTAAAACGAGTTTCAGCACAAAATGCACTAGTATCCTGTTTCTCTATAAATTCACTAACAGAGTTTTTAAATTGTTCTACAGTGATCATATGACGTAAAATTTCTGAAAATATCAAACATAGACAAACGAATCGAAATATACACACTAAATGTCTAAGATAGTTTAGGATCTCATGTTATTCACACGCCAACAGTTTGATAAATAAACCAAATTTAGCGGCCTTGGCACGCGCATAATCCAATGAGTTTAGATATGACCTCAATCAAAAATTCGTCGAACATGCTGTAAACAAGATACAAATGGTTCACTAGCCTTGTAAATATTACCGTCGTTACAGAACTAAAGATTTTCTAGAACTGTCACTAGAACAGTGTCGAAAAGAAATCTCTTCCTAAATTAATAAATAACACCTGTTTGCTTACTTAGGAACTCAACCAAAAGTATTCATATTATAACTGAGAATACAGTATGTAAAAGTAAGTGATTTTTTCATAATATATTCATTGATAATTAACTTGAAATACTAACAGATCTAAATCTTGTTTATACCAGCAACATGTTTTGAATAATTTTCTGTTACAAGGGGGCACTTTTCAGTTTATTTTTTTAAAACCTGACATTTCCAGCTATTATCGCGCTGTTGGGATCAGCAACATATTTTCAAATCTTTTATAAAACTGTTGCTTAAAACTCAGCTATTTATTTTACAAGAAAATGATAAATAAACTGATGCTTTAACAGGATATTACACTGCAAAGCCTATGTTTTAAATCGGTATGGTTTCACTTATACATTATAACTACATACCTAGCTGTGTTTTTACTAAACATTTATGTATAAAGAGCCAGTTGATGACCATTAGATTACAGATTCTGTGTCAGTCTGTCTGTTAAAAACGAGATTTGTAGGAAGTATAGCTGCGAGTCACTCACCACGCTAGGCATGTTTATTGTCGGGTACACTAATTATAACTAAAACCCTCTAAGCTGCATTCAAACATCAGAACTTAGCTCACAGTCTTCCTTTCATGACGTAAGGTATGTGAAGTACTTACGTGACAAGATTTAACATCTCACGCCGGTGCATTTTTTAACACTTTGACAACAACCCTATTCCACTATTTCACTATTCTAATGTTGTTGTAGCGCTGAGTCAGTTGCAGTATTTGTTTGGCACATTTTATTTTAAGGACATCCGGTTTTTCCTAGGTACAATAAAATAGAAATGACTTAGGATTAAGGCTAAATTTAGCGTGGTACTGGCTTGTTACCCAAATACGCCTGTCTTACTTTGCAGGCGTTTCAGTTTTTTTCGTAGGGAATGATTGTTGAGGTGGCTTAAGTTTTAGGCTATCTTTTGCTTAAAAAAGCTCAAAATTAATATAGCTTTCCTGTAACATAAATTAATTTTGCAAGTAAGAAAGAAATCCTTAGTTTAACAAAGTCAAGTCACTGCAACCCAACCATTAATGCTGAAGTATCCTTGGTCAGAGTATAAAGCACACGCAAACATTTACAACACACGTATAACAGAATAAACAATGTAAAAGTAACACCACCGAAGTCTACAATAATTGGTCTAGTTACAAATACTGTGGAAACTTATGCCGGATCGCGTTGAGCCCCCTTGTATACAGGAGCATATGATATGACCGCAAATAAACGAATTTCAAACTTGTTGGCAACAGTATATATTACATAAGCAGCTATTCTCGCACTATTTCAGAGAGATAAGGGTTATATATAAACAATTTTATATTAAGTTGTGTACAGATTACACAGCCATTAATTTCTGTGAACAAATTATGGCTGGATTTCGACAATTAGCCAATTTGAAGGCACAGAATTCGACACAAGCGCCCAAAACTTTTAACTGAAAATGGTGACGTGTTATACTCAAATTATTAGAGTTGCATCCGGGTCCGGGTATTCCGGTTATTCCGGGTATTTTGCCGAAAAATTCCGGGTCCAGGTTTTCGCTTCAATAAATTCCGGGTCCGGGTTTTCATAAATTATTCCGGGTCCGGGTATTGCAAAAATACCCGGACAAAATAACCGGAACAAAATTAGCTTAGTGATTTTATTAACATCCCACGCCTACATTCTGAATAGTAACTGTATCGTACCAAAAATAGAATTTGCACAACCAACACTAACTGTGTGAAACACTTACGCATACATTAGAAACAAAACACACCCAACACTAACTGTGTGAAGCATTTACGCGTACATTAGAAACAAAACACACCCAACATGTCTCTTAACACAACTATTGCATGTCGTATGTAAAAGCGAGCTGCAGAAGGAAACAGTTGGTCAACAGGCTTCGCCTTTGTTGAGTAAGTTAACGTAAGCAGATATACTTGGTTACGATTACGAATGCTCTATTAGGAACGGTTGGAATGGTCGGGATACAGAGACATGACATGTCTCATTTTAAGTTAGTAATTTGACATTTAACAAGTTTAGTGTCTATAGCCTAAGTCAAAGATTGCTTGGTTAACGATTGTTTCAACGTCCAGGAACCTGTGAAAAATGCTATATTAGGCTCTACCTATAGCTTCGCGGGAAACTCTTGGGTTAAACTTAAATTCAGGGAAACTGTTGCTTCTCTTGCGTTTGTCCTTGAAAAAAATTAATTAAAAGCACCATTCTATAAAATTATGATGTTTTATAGTTGTTAGGACTTGAGTCCTTGTAGTTGTAATGTATCCTATCTGTTCTTTAAACATTGTGTATTAAACTTGGAATAGGTATCGGCATCGGTATATCTTCAAAATAATCGATATCGGCACCGGGAAAAACTTTGGTATCGGCGCATCCCTAGCAAGAATAGTGCATTGTTTTATGATTTACATGAAATAAATTTTTGTGAATGACATTAGTCACTTCGCATTGCTTGCTGCCCATTAATATTTTAAGTACTGAGCTGTTAGAAATAGATGGAGACAGAAAATAACTCTACAAGTTATTGCATGTTTCTATGTAACGGTTGCGCTTTGAGTGTTTCAGTTTCCGGTTCCGGTAAATGATAATTCCGGATGCGCCCTGCCTACATCATAATCTTTATATTTCAATATTATTTTCGACATTAAACGCTGTGTTTAGAGATGCGTAGATTTGCTGGATCGAGTAAAATGATTTGTAATAACATATACTCGTTATTATCCGCCAGACAATTCAACCAAAAAGACATCTTTGTCCGCAGTTGCATTCGCTATTTTCCCAATAGATCCAGTTCACAGAATACATTCATACCATATCGAACGTTAACAGGCCATGCATTGCATGCCTCGCTGCACGACTCTCTGTTGCTTCCAAGCTGTAGCAATATAGGTCTTGTTCGTTACAAGTCTAAGGACCGTGGAAAAAACAAAGGTAAAAAGGGACTTCGCAGTGGATCGAATTCTATGGTGCCATCATATGACGCAGAAGAAGTGTTCGATATTGATTCCTTTGAAAAGGATCTGGTGTCCGAATTTGAGGAGTTTAAGGCTTCCATGGCATCACAGTTAACACTCAGAACGTCAGCGGATGCTTTTAATGATATCAAAGTTCAACTGCCGGAGTCAGACGGCATTCGTGCAGTTCCTTTGGCTCATATTGGTAAAGTATGTAACATAAGTGGTTAGCGTTTGGTACAAGATATACGAAAACAATGCTGTTTTAATAACATTGTTTAGGTTGGTACGATTTTCTTTTCACCAAAACATGATGAGTGACCTGAACTGAAACACCAGAAAGTGTCAGCCATAACGCTGCCGCATTTAGGGTTGAAGAAATTGTTTGCATCCTCCAACATTCAAATTATTCGCAATTCGAAATTGTGACAAAAGATTTTGTCATAGTTCTAAAGTAAATAGGTGCATACGTACTTTAGTTTTTGAGTAAAAACGAATAATTGCCAATAGTAATAGTTTTGCTTTAAATTAACGAAGTGCCATGAGTCCAAAATTTTAATTAGACCAAGATTAGTATGCCTAAACTGTAACTTAAGTAAGCTTTTAAAACGATAAAATGGATAAGTAATAACGTAGCACGTACTTAAGTACTAAGTTGTATTTAAAGTAGGGTTTCGAAAACCCAGTCGATATTGTATAATGGCTCAATTGTAGGAACAAAAACATCTTCAATTCAATTTCAACTTAATTCTTGACTTGAGTACGTACATTTCCTGCAGGTTACACTCATTTTATGTTTCTTGTCGTGAGTAACTGTATTATAAAATAAGCTGCGTCGACTAAGGCTAAAAATTCGCAAATAAATTGGTCTGTAAACAATGTAAATTTAAGTCGATTTTTAAACTTAAGTTAGAGATCGAGTTGTTACGTACGTCTTTGTCATCCAACCTACATGTTTTTGATAGGTTACTATGAAAAATCCACAGTTGGCAGTAATCAATCTGTCGCTGAATCCTGGCGCAGTGAAACCAACTGCAGATGCATTGGTTTTATCGGGACTAAATGTAAACCCAGAAATCCAAGGCAACACAATTTACTGTCAACTTCCGGTGGTTACTAGGGAACATCGCCAGAAACTTGGAGAAAACGCGAAAGCTTTAGCAACTCGGGCTGGTGATTCATTTCGCAACATCGGAAAGAAGTATTTGAAACAGGTATACGCGTGTTAATGTTGAGTTTTTTTAGAAAGTTCAATTAAACCTTATTTAGACTTGTAAGCTTTTGCAGCAATAACTTGCAAATACAACTGGTGTTTGCAACTTAGGCCGCGACACAGGTTTGAGTTCTCGCAAGTGCAAAAAATTCCTGAGCGCATATTCCTGAGCGCATATTCCTGAGCACTTCTTCAATTAATTCAAACTTTTCGAATTTATGCAAGGGTCTTGAATTACTTCAAATATCAGACTTGGTTAATATTTAGCAGTACTCGAAGCTGTTGTCGGTCCTAGATTTGCATCTATTGAACACTAAATAAATAGAAATGGTAGGATTTGAAGAACCTTGTTCACATCTTAATGTTTCTTGCAGTCTAAACTTGATGTTCGAAAATTCATTCTTAGCAAATTCATGTCAAAATTCATAATGACAATGACTTTTTTTGCAAATACTTGAAGCTGCCAGTTACTCGGGTAAGTTACAGCTGCAAGTTCTTGCTGCAAAAACATGGACATGTGAATGAGGCTTTATGGTTAATACGTTGTCTGTTAGATGCCGTTTGAAATCGAACTGATCAGAATCAGTCTCACAGTTAGGTATTATTAATGGACCGTTTAATTTTTTAAATTTTGCGGGTACGACTTCTTCTTCTTACAGATTTACCAGCATATTTTCTTTATTCCTTAAGTTCTACTTTTGGTTGCAAAACACCGAGTCTCAAAAAACCGAGAATGAGACCTGCGAATACCAAGACTTACCGAGGGTTATACTCCCATCCCTATACGTACGCATCTAAAATTGTATGCCTAGCAAAATTTCACATTCCTCTTGTAAACTTTAGTTTTATGTAACTGCTTGCTCGTATATATTTGAAAAAACAACCTTAACGTGTTAGTTACCACCTATACAAATGTGACCGTAATGAGTTTTGCGATGTTAGTGTGCCTGTGTTTAATTTCAGATAAACAAAGATGCTCCTGGGCAGTCGAAAGACGCTGTCTACGGCGCGCAGAAATTTGTTGAGGTCCGGATACGCGCATATATCGAAGACGCAAAACGTGCTGCAGAAGCGAAGCAGGCGGAGTTATTGCAGGAAGTTAGATGACCATGATGACCTGTGTGCAGTTTGTATCGTGTTTAGATATTGAGGTTTCCCTAGTGGGTGGACTTTTCCCCTTTCAAACAAAAAAATTATTTTCAACTTCCAGATTTTTAAGTATAAAATTTGCACCACTTTTAACGTCGCGCATGAACCGTAGGTCCAGACGGGGTACCTGCATCTGAAATTTTTGCAGTTTACATGTACTTGATACACATCTACGAATTGCGCAAACTGTAAAAAATGCATTTCAAGGTTTAAAATGTTTGCTTATCTCCGCTCACCCATTTCCTCACTCCACAGCTGCATAGCAGACTGGCAACGAACCATTCTGGTTTTACTAAATGTGAAGAATTGAAAAAACATTGTACCTCCGGATTACAACTAACTGACTTTAATTCAAAACAAAAGACAAGACATGTGTCGAATATTATAACATATGTGGGACAATGTACAGAACAGGGGCGGACAGTATTATAAGCATATTCCTAAGCCTAAGCCTAAACCAAGCAAAAAAATAGTCTAAAGCTTAACCCTTTCACTCATAGAGTATACTATGAGTAACTAAATACAATAATGTACGTGCAATACACACAATGTGAGCAGTGTTTAACATTTGTAACATATGCGCAGTGCAAAATCTCCACAAGACGTGAGAGCCTGCTCGGGCTCGAGCGTCAAGCTCCTATAGCTCAGTGGTCATCGTAAACGCCTGCCACCCGTGTTGCAAATACATCTCATATGAAATTGAAAATATTCATGTGAGAAAGGGTTAAGCTTACTCTTTTCTAGTCCCACAGCAAAACGTTCCGCACCTGATCTTTACATGGGCCCATGTGATAAATGTGCATCTGAAACGTATGTGAAAGGAAGCTGAGCTTTATAAAATTTTCGAGACGTGAAATGTTTTATTTTTAAACTTATTCTTCATAATTAGCCAGAAAACCGTTAAAAATTTCGGTTCATGCGTCTTTTAACGCCCAAACAGGAACTGGAATTTGTAAGAAATGAATTTTTGCGGGAATTTTCATCGGAACAGGAATCGCAGTGGAACCCTGTTATGCAGGCAATAGAAACAAACGAATTTTAAAATATCGAAATGAAAATATTCATTGAAACATATACTTGGGTTCGAGCTGCAAGTACTAAATGTTTTCGAATAATGATTCTGTATGTTCCAAACCAATTTCAGAAACACAAACAGGTGTTTCCGAACGTCGCTAGATTCAGCTTTTTCCACTATGATACCCTGTTTTCATAGACTTTCCTATCTATTTACACCAAGGTGTGACCGGATATCCGTTTACGGTAAAAATCGGTGTCTGTTCCCGTTATTGAAGTATTGGAATTTCTGTTATTTTTATGCTCAAATTTAGTTATAAACCACGTTAAGTATCTCGCAATTTTTCATTTGAAAACCCGGTGATGTTGGCAGAAAAATAAAACATCTTTGAAACGTTTATACTTCAATATCGGTTTCCGTTATTTTGATCACTTTCTGGTTCCGTTATTATGACAATTCTTTTACACCCAGAAACTAATTTACGCGCTGCTTATTATGTGTTAAATGGCGTACGCAGTTTGCAATTAGTTGCTCATAGTGTACGTAATGCAGTATAAACTAACCACTCGTCGGTTGAACTCAAAATTTTTGTGTGCGTAAATTATGTTTCCTGTTTAGCCAAGTCATCTCCGTGACTGATTATTCTTAACGTAAACTACATTTGCTCAATAAATTTTTTGGTCGTATGATTTTGAGTCATTATTATATTTCAGTTGAAGAGCGGTTAGTCGAACGCGCTTTCGGGTGTCCGGCTATTGCGTGATATCAAAATTTCCGTATTGTCATAGGCTTATTGAGCGCATGCATAACAGAAAGGCACCATATACTAGCTGTAACGGTCTGTTCATTTAAGTGCTACAAAGTGCAACTCGCAGCAAGTTATGTACCAGAGTGAGCCAGTAGCAGGATTTAAGCGGAAGTGAAAATACGGAGCCGGAGGTCAACAAATCTTGCTAGAGCCACCAAATAGGTTTTAACATTCGTTTTTGCAAAGGCGGATAATTAAAGCTTTCATAATTGTCCCGAAGTTCAAAACCAACTTACCAAGGGGCAAATTTTTTGTGAAAATGCAAAAATATTTTACTGTCGAAATTGCCGGAACCTCCAATGCCCGATTATCACAAAACTAACGTTCCCTGGTGTATTATGCTTCTATTATTTAACCAAAGTTTACACATAGCTTATCGTGTAATATTAATGTAAAGATTTTTACCCACCAATGCTTTTTTTGCTACGAATGATTTACGGAATAGCTGACGAATGAATCATCAACGCTTAATTCAAATATTAAAAACAATGAGTTTTGAATTCGAATATATTCCGGTTCAACAATACAAAAAGCTGCAAAGAAGCAACCGAGGTTACGTAAAGGTTCTTGTGTTTTTGAAAAAGTGACTGCTATTGAAAGCTCTTATCTCAGTTTGTGGTAAACGGTTCATTGTTGTTTTCGTTATAGTTGCTCTACGATGTGTTTTTAGGTTTGAGTGTAGTTTGGTTTAGGTTGGTTTTGTCTCATAGATTAAACGGTAATTTATTTTGCGCATTTTGGTACAATTTCTTGACGTATGTGTGGTCTTGAAATTGGTTGCTTAACAGTGAGAACTAAAACATGATATGTGAGTTTCTGAAATTTTAGTTGGTACCGCATTTAACATAGCCTACATTTTGATATTATTGCGAGTTGTGACAGACCCTGATGAGCGGTCTCAACGAGTCTTAGATTTTGGCTGCTCTCGATCTCAGTTATCTGAGTCTCGATAGGGTTCAAACTGATGCTAAAAATCCAAAAAACAAGTTTTTACTTTTTATGCACAACGTTCACAATATCCAGATGCAGACAGAACAAGTTTTTACTTTAGAGGGTTGTCGAAAAACGCACTAAAGCTGCACACAACATAAATTGTCTTGTATTCAAGAAATGTTTAAAATTTAAGACTATTTTGTCTTGATACAGACTCCAGACATATATGTCTTGAATTCAAGACTTTTGTTAAAATTTTCAAGACTATTGGTCTAAAATTTTTCACACTTATGTCTTAAATTTGAGACTTTGTCTAATGAACGATAAAGAAAATTGTTTCTGAAATGTAAGAAAAATTGGTCTGAAATAAAACAACGATTTGCCATTGA
The DNA here is from genome assembly GCA_030248215.1 of Enoplolaimus lenunculus. Taxonomy (NCBI): domain Eukaryota; kingdom Metazoa; phylum Nematoda; class Enoplea; order Enoplida; family Thoracostomopsidae; genus Enoplolaimus; species Enoplolaimus lenunculus. The sequence goes on along the minus strand of JASANG010002708.1, from coordinate 71,974 downwards.
AACCGACTCCAAAACTTGGGGGCTAAAGCTCAACCCAGTGCCTTAATTTTACAACCTAAGATACGTCAAAGACGTAAACTTAGGTTGGGTGGCCTGAGCTCAACCTGAAATATGTTTGAAATTCGATTATTTATATACTATTTTAAGAATATAAACGAAGCAACTTTTTTACATACGTAAAAATCAGAAAATTAGTTCTTGAATATAAGACATTTACTTCTTGAAAAATAATTGTGCCTTATAAATTGGCAATAGCAATTTCATGAATATAAGAAATTTATGTTTTAACCATTTAAGCAACAAATTTCTAAGCTGTTTAAGGATATTAATGTGTGAAATACAAGACATTTGTGTCTTAAAATTCGAGAAAGTAGGAGTCTTGAAATTTCAAGACAGTTTATTTTGTGTATGGGGTGATCTGTTGGAAATTTTTGGCGTAAAGTAGTTACTAGAGTTTAAAATATTTTGCATTTCGATTTCCCCTGTCTCTAAGCGGTTCTCATTTACTCACAGTCTGAAACTACTTCATTATTAATTTCGCTGTTCCATTATATATTATGAATTGATTAATGAGGTGGGATTTGGAGACAACAGCATTCACCCATTCTGTGCAGTATTCTTACTAACTGTTGGAGGGTTCAGATAGCGGTTATCTCGTTAGTTCATAAGCCAGTAATCAGAATGCAGCCGGAATTCGGGTTCCGGTCCCACATTTTTTACCTTCCGGATTCAGTACTTTTAGCGGAATTAAAAATTCCGGTAGTATTAAATTTTGATTGTTTTTCAAATTTGCTAACCTTTAAGAAGCTTTTTAAAGCCACTTGTTCAATTAGTGACGATAAGAATGAAACAGATTTAATTCGTACATATAGTATATTAACTTTGACAATCAACGTAAATGAACCATCGAAGGTAGTTTTCGCTTCCATGGTTAGCAGAAATCTAAAATATACCAGGATTAAGTGAATTCCTATCTTCGACTAATTTCGATGGCGTGTATTTTTCACTTTACAGATTCGATTCTGGTAATTTTTTTCAAATTCTGGTTCTGATAAATTGTAATTTCGGTAATTTTTCCAAATTCCAGTTCTGGTAAACTGTAATTCCGGTTGCACTCTGCAGCTAATATATTTTGCAATTTTGACGGTTGTAAGCAAAAAAGCTTCGTAAACATTTTAGTTATGAGCTGGAAAGTAAATATGTCATAGATTGATTCATGAGCAGTAGCCCGCAGTCGCGCGTTTTAAGTGTTTTGTTGTGTTAAAATGTTGATAAACTAAAAAGCGACTACGTTTTTTTAGACTTGTTACAATACAAAAATTCGTTTAAAACTAAATGTTAGAGTGTGTTATTTTTCGGCAGTTTTATGCTAACGTTAGTAAACCATTACGCAGTTATAGTATACTTAGATCGGTCGTAGGTAATTTCCCTGTGCAAGTTTGTAACAATACTTATCAGTGCGAACTGTGCTTGAATTCAAAGTTTCGTGGTGCGAAAATTGTAGCCAGAACCGTGTCGGATTGTAGAATATCAACAGTGGCGCCGCCAGTTGCATCTTTGTTTACGATGACAGACGATGATTTCGGTTTCAACTCTGTATTGAATGATGCTGAAGTGCCGTTGCGTGTATTATCGATACAAAGTCATGTTGTACACGGATATGTCGGCAACTCTTGCGCTACATTCCCTATGCAACTTCATGGTTTCAACGTAGACACGATTCATTCGGTACAGTTTTCGAATCATACCGGCTACGGTGTGGTTAAAGGCGGTCGCATGTCAGCCGACGAGTTCAAAGCGTTGACTGAAGGGCTCCAATTGAACGGATTTGATCAAGATTATACGCATGTGCTCACCGGATACTGCGGTGAGCGGAGATTTTTGTCGGAAGTCGCGCGGTTTATTGGCGAATTGAAATCGACAAATCCTGGTCTCGTTTATGTGTGCGATCCGGTGCTCGGTGATACTGCTCAGGGCGGTTACTATGTCGATCCGTCGTTGATGCCAATTTATCGCGATGAGTTGTTGCCGCTCGCCGATTTAGTCGTTCCGAATCAGTTTGAACTGCAAGAGCTGAGCGGAGTTACAGTTTGCGATGAAGCTACTTGTCGCGAAGCTTTACGACGACTAACAGCGAACCATGGTGTTAAGCGGGTCGTTGTATCGAGCACGGATATTGTTGCCGAAAGCAACGTGGCGACTGATGCTAAACAGCTGTCAGCAACGACCGCTCCCGAGCGCATATGTGGTTATGCGAGATTTGTTGGCCAACCAGATCGAAGGTTTACAATACAACAAATTCCAACGGCTTTTGTCGGTTCCGGCGACTTATTTGCGTCGCTGATGTTAGTTTGGAGTCATAAAACGCGTGGAGATTTATTGCAATCGATATCGCGAACGCTGGGAACTGTTCGATCAGTGTTGCGTGATACTCACACTGAAGCACAACGGAAGACAGCGTCGTCGACTCAACGCAAGTTGAGTTTTAAAGATTTAGAGTTGCGCATAGTTGAAAATAGTAACGTTATACTCAATCCGCCGGACATTCTGGACGATTTAGACATCGTTGAACTGCCCGAGTGAAAACGTGAACGGTGGTTTTAATTTAGTGCTTGTAACTGGGTTTTTGAAGATTGTTAGCGAATGGTGGCCAGCTTCCATTCCAAGCTATTTGGGGGGGCGAAATCTGTGAAAGTGGTAACGTTTTTTGTTTTTTTTGTACCTTCAAGGGGTACTTTAACCAGATATAAATTTAAATTAAAAATTCAATTTACGGTTTATAAAAAACTTATCAAAAACATATTTGCTCGCTCTCTGTGCAGTAATATTTCAATTTTTAATTGACATATTGCTGAGGGAAGCGATGAATAGACTGTTTTATTGAGTAGTTAGCTAATAGATAATTTGCATATTAACAGCGGTTTTAAGCCTAAATTAGGACTTTTTACAATATTTCAATTAATTATTAAGGTTAAAAGCAAAAGCTGTTTTTTCAATTAAGGAATGTTAAATGGTGGCGGTGGCTGTATTTTAGGAGTGACATATTTCGCTTGAAATTTTTACATTTGAAATTGTAGATTTATAAACTCGAAATTTTCAAAAAATAATATGATTTAAAAGGAAATTTCTCGTTTCGAAAACTTGTGAATTCACGGTTGCTTTGTCGTAAGCCATAAAAATATGTATGTAAAAGAGAAAAGACTATTGATTGGTTTAGAATGATTCCAATTGATACTAAGCGATCATCGTTCTAAAATATTGATTTCGAATTCGCTGATTTCACTGCTTCGTTTGTCACACTCCGATTCAATTTTTCGGTTTTTTGTGTCTACGAAAATAATAAACGTCGATTTTGAGCTATGAGTGTAATTTTAGCGTCCAAAGCTGTTATGCAGAAACAACCGGAATGCACCAAAGAACGTATACGACACATAAAATATCAGATCGCTAAGCTGGATGAGCGAGAATTTAAAAAATTACTCAGTTTTTGTTCAAGTTTTATAGGAAATTGCAAAATATATTGTGCTAAATTTATGTTCGAGCTAAGTTTTAACTGTGGTAACAATATATCACACCTTGCTAATACACTCTAAGCTTAGTAAATAATTTGAGAATACATTCTATCGTATTTCTGTTCTTAGCAAAATGCATCAGTCACTTGATATAATGTGATATATGCGGCCAACTTAATATAGTATTCATATATCAGGTGTGTTTTTATAGTCTGGTTTGTGGTTTTGTCTTAAGAAAATATTATTGTAATCTTATTGTGTGTATATATTAGCTGTGCTTACTATTGTTTTTCAGCATGGTTATTAGTGGCAATGGCTTAATATTGCAGTAATATGAAATTTGAGGCAAAATATTTAATCATTAATTTATATTAAAAATAAGCAAAACAAAAGTCGCTTAGGATTGCGCTATACTTGACGTCCGGCGCCGTCCGTCACCCGTACGGCGCCGTCCGTCACCGTGCGTTTCCTTTACGGCGCCGTCCATCATTCGTACGGCGCCGTCCATGATTTGTACAGCGCCGTCCATCATTTGTACGGCGCCGTCCATCATTTGTACGGCGCCGTCCATCATTTGTACGGCGCCGTCCATCATTTGTACGGCGCCGTCCATCATTTGTACGGCGCCGTCCATCATTTGTACGGCGCCGTCCCTCATTTGTACGGCGCCGTCCATCATTTGTACGGCGCCGTCCATTCGGCGCCGTCCCTCATTTGTACGGCGCCGTCCATCATTTGTACGGCGCCGTCCATCATTTGTACGGCGCCGTCCATCATTTGTACGGCGCCGTCCATCATTTGTACGGCGCCGTCCATCATTTGTACGGCGCCGTCCATCATTTGTACGGCGCCGTCCATCATTTGTACGGCGCCGTCCATCATTTGTACGGCGCCGTCCAGCATTTGTACGGCGCCGTCCAGCATTTGTACGGCGCCGTCCAGCATTTGTACGGCGCCGTCCAGCATTTGTACGGCGCCGTCCAGCATTTGTACGGCGCCGTCCATCATTCGTACGGCGCCGTCCGTCACCGTGCGTCTCCCGTACGACGCCGTCTGTCATCGTTCGTACTATACGTTATCGTACGTGAGTTATTTGCGTACGATACCGTACGGCGACGGACGGGCGTCGTACAAGTGACGCACGGTAACGGACGGCGTCGGACGTCAACAAAAGTACAGCGCAACCTTTAGACTTTGTTGCTCATCCCGTAAGAGTTGTACGGAATTTTAAAAAAATAACCTTCAGTACATACTGCTGCAAGATAGAAACGAACAGTTTGCATGCAAGCCGAGAGTAAAATCAACCAGGAATAGTTACTACAGTGGAACAGAGGGATTTATGGTTTGGATAAGGAGAAAATTTGTCTAAACGGATATGTTTGCTGGACTGACGTTCTGATTACATGGTAGGTGTTACTTGCCATACGTAAACTATGTCATATATATTATCACAATCAAACACAATATATTTTAGTTAACTATTGTATTCAAATAAAACACATATATATATGATCAGGATATATCTGCTGGTTCGTTAATATATTTGGCAAAATGTCGGCGGTGTTTAGGTTTATCGTAAATATTGGCGACTAATGCGGCGTAGATTTTAGTTTGCCTAACCACTGTGTCGTGTAACATCTGTTCACTTGGGTGCTTGATTTTGGTTCACTTAGGTTGGTTGACCGATAAAATATGGCCGGTACAAATTCGGCAATTGTTGAACCAGTTGTTGATGGTTACATTTCATATTCGCGTCAAGCTGCACTGTATGTAAATTTATTTATTAAGCGAACCATTTTAATTGAACTCGTGGTAGTCGCAGACGTGTCAACTGCAAGCGGTAATTGTCAAAATCAAAATATGATGAGTATTAAACGTGTATTGGTAAGTTCTTCAGCGATTTTTATCACACTTGAAAACAGTAGTAATGTGTTGATAGTACCGTTGGATTGTGTTGTGGAAGCTGAACGACGGGTTGATAATGATTGTCAAATAGAAACTGTGTTGAACGAGATGCATGAGAATTTGTCTGGTTCCGTGGGAACGGTAAATGGTCATTGTACCATGGCTGAGATGGCGTATGAGTGGAAAGGCAAAATCATAGTGGTTAATTTAGATACTGGTGGTACAGATGTAAATTGGTGCTTGGAAACGTTTCAAATTAGCGTAGGGTCGGTCGATTGTACGGAAAACGCTGTTATGAATAGGTTGAAAATTGAGTGTATAAATCAGCCGCTCGGTTGCTATTGGTTAGATTGGGATGTGTTCGGCTCGTTTTATAACCAATCAGAACACAACTGTGGGTCAGTAAGTAATACGACGGCAATGGTTTCAGGCTGTTCAAATAGTTTGAATTGTAAAGGACCAATCATTTCTATTTCGAAAGATGGTGCAATAACGAATAGAATTTGTTCATCGAACGCTGCAAATGTTTCCTATCCGATTAAGCAGTTAGCCGCAGGCAAAGCGCACTACGTAGCTTGTGACTCGCGAGGGGCAGTATTTAGCTGGGGTGCTGGGTCCAGGGGTGAACTAGGCGTTTCTGATAAAGACTATATCGCTCCAGTGGAGCATTTACAGCTGGTAGACGGACTCGGGGGTATTCGTATAACAAGAATTTCTGCTGGCGGATGGCATACTGCAGCAGTATCGGAGGCGGGCGATTTGTTTGCATGGGGATGGAATGAATCCGGGCAAGTTGGGGTTGACCCGCTTGTTTATGGTACAGTAGTACGAGAACCGATAGTGGTATCAGTACCAGATAGTAATGTGGATGTGGGCATGGCTCCAAAAGGGTGGAAAAATGACTTGGGCCTGTTAGCTGTTCAGCAACAAAAACAATTTTCAGCTGAAATAAGTGCTGCTTCCCAAAACGAGGTCAATTTAGTAAATAGTCAGTCCGACATATGTGAAAAGTTGCCGAAGCGAAATGATTTGTGCTGGACTAGTAACGTTTCCGTTACTCAAGAGAATTCAGATAACGGAGAGTCAAAAACAATGCCTCCTGATCAGAATGTGTCATTTGTGCGTATCGCTTGTGGGTCTCGTCATACTGTAGCGTTGTCTGACTCTGGGCACATTTATGCTTGTGGATGGAACAAATATGGTCAACTTGGTTTCGACAGTGGTAAACGAATCGGGACCAACGCCGTCAGTAAGGCATGTGGGCCGAGTCGAATGGTACGCATTCCTGGAAAACGAAGTGTACGAATGGTTGATGTTAGTGCTTGCGGCTGGACTACGATACTGTTTTATAAAAAGTCAACGTGAATGAAAGTTCACATGCTATTGTTTTTATGTTAGATTCAATTTGCGTAAAATTTTAAGTTTCGTTTTGTTTTTCGTAATACGCAAGCTGAACAGTCCTATACGATCTGTTTATACCATGGTTTGAACACAAAAGTCCGCTTCAGCGAAAACTTATCCGGTTGTGGCTTTATAGGATTTAGATGTATGTTTATCGTTGAAGTATAGGTATAAGTAGCTATATTTAAACGTAATTTTGTATTAAACTTTCATTGATAAGTACAGCTCAAATTTGGTTAAACTCGGAATTATAGCAAATTTAGATAACTCGGTCCTGAAATGAGTTTAAAATAATTTAATTGTTATTGTAATAAGCAAGAAAGTATATCTACTTAATGATATGCGGATCTGGAAGAACGTTCAGTTTCCGGCTATTTTCTGGTATGTTTATTATACGTTTTAGTCTAGTCTGTGTTCGCTGATTTACTTTCAATTTGTTTGACACGGGACATTTGTTGAATAGCAATTTTCAAACGAACAGATTAAATCTTCTTAGTTTTGTTCTGTATGTTTTTATTTACATTTTGTGCCTTGAATTATGTAACAAAATATGTTTGTTTCGTTCAACTACTTAAACCGGTTGTTTTGTTAAATTTGAGTAAAGTGATTTTGCTGTTAGTTTGATTTGCAGAGTATCGAACAGCGAATGGTTTGAAGTTTCGTGACATTTTATAGTGCAAAGGGAGTAAGAAAAATAACATCGCTGGAATTAAGCAGAAGAGCGACAATTGCTACGAACAGTTGTTTTCAAGACTCAACTGAACCTTTATTTTGCGTCCAAATACGCATGGTCGTGATGCAGCATACCAAGTTTTTATATTGTATTTAAACAACGCACTGTTAAAAAAACTGTGAAAAGGTCTCGATAACAATGTTGTATTTCCACCACAAATTAGCGATATCGGCAGTTTTATTTATATTAATGGTAAAGCAGTCGAAGTATTACTTATTTCATAACACAAAATTTGTCGGAAGGAACTTTGTTTAGATATTATATATACAGGGTCTGTACGAAGGAGCTCGTATTGTCGGAGACTGTGTCCAGACTACCTACATTGTCCTTAGTATCTTCGAAGGGCCTGCTGCAAAAACCAACTAACTACGCATTCCGTTAAGTCTTTATAGCTTAAGGACATTGTCGTTTTGTCCCGCCCTTAAAACAAAGGTGTGTGGTGGATGATACATAACCATGTACACCAGGATACTACCGACCGGGGTCTCCGGCAAAAATCTACGTTCGACTCTGCTTAAATTGTTGGCACAGGTAACACCAATGGTGGTAAAATGAAATTTTCGTATTTTTTACAAATTGTGTCTTTCAGAGCATTGCGTTTTGGGGGCGCGTTTGAAGTTTGAAGTATTTTCAAAATTAGTTTCGATGGGTGGCATTAAGTCATTTTGAAACCAGCGGAAATGGAGTTTGTCCTACCTTTCATATGCAATCAAAAGACCGAATCTGGCTCAGGCATCAGATTTTCGAATGTTGTTTATCAATTTAACTTTGGAAAAATTTTGCATGTTGTTCCAGTGGTTACAATCAGGGCAGAATACGTGTAGCCACACACATTTTTAAAATGGCGTCTGCTATTACTAAGTTGAGCTATTTGCTCAGTGTTTCAATCGGAGTAAACATTAAAATTCGACGAATTTCAGGCAACTTGTCGGATTTTTTATACGACGTTTCAGAATTGTTATGTAATCGACTATGTCAGTGTTGTCTTCAGACCATACACATTTTTCGACATGTAGAGTTACGCTATAACTCTACATGTCTACAATACTGCCGATAACTGTAACACAGATTGGAATATAAAATTGAACCTGTGCGCCTAAATAATACGTTTTCAATATGACATTGCAATTTTTGCGTATATTTGGGCGTAAATATGCGCGATGTCCGATTGCGGTCTACAAGCAGATTTCAACTACACCGTAAGTTGTCGTTTGGAATGTTATTTAGTGTTGGTGATCTTGTATTTGTTTGCTGATATAAGAGTTTGTAAGTCTTTGCGGTACTTTAACAACGACAGCTATAATGATAGGTTTACAAACAAGCTAACTACGACAACACTAGAGATGAAACTCTGGGCGTAAAGTAAAACCGATCAATTATACAGAAATTATGCCAAATGTTGAAGTTCGTTTTTGGATTCGGTTCGAAATTTACAATACCTTTAAATCATGAACAACTGGTCGTTGGTGCTTCACCGATTTTGAGAAGATGACCAGATTTTGTGTATTGGTGTACAAATTATGCGCCTGCATTTGACACAGTACTATTTAGCAAGAGTGAATGATTTTATAGACACAATTCAAGAGTATAAAATGGGCTGTATCTAAATATGTAACAGATATTTATTTTTAATTCTGTTGGATCTGCAAATGCTACTACTATATTAAAAATAGTAACGTTTGTATTGTTATTTGTGCCTACATTTATATATTTAATGTTTCAGCGCTGTTTGCGTACAAGTATGGTATCCGGATTCGGAGTTTATGCGGCAGTTTGTAAATCATCATATTGTACCGTTTCAACGCGACCGCTATGAGTTTGCAGACTCTGCACCTGATGAGATTGACTATCGAGATCCAAACAATTATCCAAAAAATACTGCAAATTGTAAGTATTTTTGATGTGTGTACGTATGGTATAGTTTTTAATGCGTTATCAACGAGCTATTGTAAAATCGGCTTTTGTACAGTTTCCCCAACACCTTTAAGTCTAAGGCGCTTTTGGCTGAAGCTTAGTGTTGATTTGAGTTTGCGCTGCTACGGTAAGTTTTCATGAAACCTCAGTTTGAGCCTAAGCTTCAAGCTGAGCCTAATCCTGTGCGCAGAAGTACGTATACAAGAGCCTTAACATCCAACGTAATACGATATTTCACTAATTATTTATACTATTAAAAGAACCATTAATGTTTTAAATTTTGTACGTTTATGTTTTGCAAGCTATTATTCGGGAGCTTGACCTACGAGATGGAATTTTCGAAGCTCGTATCCGAAAACCTACACCTTGTAGGCAACTCAGTTCAGTATAAAACGCTGAGTTTTTTCAGTAGAAAAATATTTGAACGTATTATAAAGAAAGCAATAATTATCATTTATGTTTCGCATTTTTTACTTGTGTTCAAATAGAACAAAGTTATTTCGGATGTACGAAAAATGTTGGCAGCATAGTATTTGCCGCATAAATATCGGGCACGTACAGTAGAATTACATAACATGTACAGTGAGACTGTATTCAAATATGATTTAGATTCAGTTTTGATGAGAAATCATTAGTTTTGGTAGTGTCACTTTCTTAAATATAACTAGTACACGTAGTTGTACACATGTACAACAAACTGGACTAAGGCTTCTCCGGCCCTAGGCTAAATTGTTGCGTGGGCCCCGCATGTTTAAGTAAACAAAATTAAAAGAACGGCATTTGAAAAGCTGTAGTGATTTGCAAATATATAAAACTCATCCGGAACAACATGTATTCGCAATGCATACAGACTTAAGTTGCATACGTAACGTAAATAAAAAGTCTTAGAACGCTGCCCAAAATACGTATGTGTGGCGTGTCCAGCTTTAATATATAGATTTATATACGTTCTTCTGTAATGCAGGTGTGTACATTTTCGCAAGAAATCGCGTCTTGAGCACCCTGGTTAGCAACCGGGCTGTTTAATACGATAAGTGTGGTTCAGGAGAACTAGAACAAACTGCTACTTAAATCGTGACTCGTACAGACTTTTGTTGCAATGTTATTGGTTGAAAGTTTTTTCTTCGGTCATCTGTGTTGTTTGAATTGTCCTTACTGAACTACAATGAAAATTTGAATTGATGTAGATGTAATTGTCGCAATCTGCGGGTAATGAATGCATTAAAAGAAAATTTGCTATTGTTTAACCACGCAAGGTGTAACAGGTAGTATTAGTAGCAGTAGTAGTAGTTGTAGTAGTAATATGAAATTTGTAGGGCTGAACTTGTTTCTTGCTGTTCTTTTAAGTCATTGAACAAACTCGAGAGAAAAAGATTCAGAATCTACGCATTAATTTTGGTCCGCAACATCCAGCAGCGCATGGTGTTTTGCGTCTTGTATTAGAACTGGAGGGTGAAGTAAGTTTCGAATACGGTTTTTGTAGATATCCGTATACACGGATGGTAATCAGGTAAGTTTACTGTAAATGTGTTTTTTCTAGGTAGTCCACATGGTAAAGAAACGGATGCGCCATTTAACGCTAATATTATATTGAAAAATGCACGATTTGATAGTATATTAGTGAAAAGTTTGCGCTGTGGCAAAAAGCGAAACAGGGTGCGGTGTTTTATTTTTTAGTCTTCACCTTCGGCGGTTTAAATGTTCACTTGTGGGGATGTTTTTTCGGCATAAGTGTAAATAAGTAGAATTTTATGCCGCAACTTAATTTTAGGCGATGAAAACAATTTTTCAGTCAAACAGGTTTTTTTACAAATACGTTAGCAACTGCTGTGTTTTGGTTTTAGATTGTGATTAAAGCGGATCCGCACATTGGACTATTGCATCGAGCCACAGAGAAACTCATTGAGCACAAAACGTATACACAGGTAAAGGTTTAATGTATTTTATTTAAGTTTTCTTTATTCAGTAAGGTTAATAATGTATTCTGAACAGTATTACGCTGAGTGTATAAGTAACTTTATTGATTTCAGCTGATGAAACAGCGTATTATTCAACAATGTAACGGCAAAGTATTGTATTTTTAAAAGTGATTGTCGTTTATTTCAGTAAAGGTCTATTAATCTGAAATATAATTAATTTCGAGATAATATGACTATTTGAAAATTTTGTTTGCGTATTATGGACAACTTTTTGCAATGCCAGTTTGAAATGATGTAAATGCTAGTGATTGAGCAGTTTAGAACATAGCAGCTTACCGCAACAAAACTCGCACAAATCAAAATATTATTTTTATTTTTGTAGGCACTGCCGTATTTTGATCGGCTTGATTACGTCTCGATGATGTGCAATGAACAGTGTTTTTCGTTGGCAATTGAAAAATTGCTTGGAATTGATATCCCACCCCGGGCGAAATATATTAGAAGTAAGTTTTATTGGCTAAGTTTCCGAAACCCGTAACCGCTTTCCAATCATACGTTATAGCGTCTTCGCTATAGATGAGGTCCGTGTTGAGTTCACCTCATTGGTATGAGGTCTTCGACACCGAGCTAAATAATGGAAGGTTGGGTTTCGCTGTTAGTATGTTAAACTTGATTACCAGATTGTATGATTGACCAGATGCATCTGACTTTACACAGGTTTGGTCTGTTTTTCACAATCAGTTGTTGTTTCCTATAGAACAACACTGAATATTTCTAAGTTTTGGAAATCGCTTACTTGATTTATTGGTGCAAGTTGTAGATTTTTTAATTTTAGGATACCACTGTTTTGTTTTTCATTCGATTTCGGAAACTGATTAATTGAATGAGTTATTAATTACAACAAACTGCGTATTTCAGCGTTGTTCGGAGAAATTACACGAATTAAGAATCATATAATGGGAATTACAACACACGCACTCGACTGTGGCGCCATGACACCGTTTTTCTGGTTGTTTGAAGTTAGTGGATTTAGCCTGGTTTTAAAAATTGAGTTTACCAGAGTGAAATAAATGACAGGTAAACTTATCAATGCCTTTAGAGACGAATTTTGAATTCAATGACAACTGACACCTTTCGGTTTTGAAAATGTCTACCGATAGTTTTGTTATTTGCTGAAACTTACATTAGACGCTTTAAAACAAGGGCGTAGCCAGGGGAGGTAAGGGTTAAAATCTCTTCAATATTTTTGTCCTGAGGTTTTCAGTTGGTAACACAGAAACCAACCCATTTCGAAATTTTTATAGAACGTGATGCTTTCGATTATTTTGGCCACGCCGATAGGGAAAACAATGTTCTCGCTGATTGTAGGAACGCGAAAAGCTGTTCGAGTTTTACGAACGCGCATCTGGAGCGCGCATGCACGCCAATTATGTTCGACCTGGAGGTGTTGCTTGGGATCTGCCTTTGGGACTAATGGATGATATTTATCAGTGGTGTACCATGTTTCCACAGCGTCTGGATGAAGTAAAGTTGCCCTGTTTCTTTAGTATTGTCGTTGTTATGTTAAGTAAACGTATTGAGTATGTAAAATAAGTTACAAATACTGGTTATTGTGGTGTACTAAGGTTTGCGTTACAGTTGAAACCGCGTTCGGGTATTGCAGTTATTACGGTGTTTTCGCCAAAAATTCCGGGTCCAGGTTTTCGCTTCAAGAAATTCCAAGTCCGGGTTTTCACAACAAATTTCGGTCAGGGTCCGGGTATTGCAAAAATAGCTGAACGAATACCCAGAATAATTAACTGCATCGTACCTATAATAAATAGGTTAAAGAGTTTATCAGATAGTTGCACAACCAGTGCTAACTGTGTGAATATACATTAGAAACAAAACAATACACCCAGCATGTCTCTTAATGCAACTATCGTATGTCGCATGTAGAAGCAAACTGCAGAAGGAAAAACTTGGTTAACGGGCTTCACTTTTCGTAATAAATAACGTCTCATTTTAAGTTATTATTAAGTTATAAAAATTCCGAACCCGGGTTTGTCCGGAAAATAAATCCGATTATGGGTTCAGGTTTTCTTCCAGAAATATCCGGGTCCGGGAATCTATTTCTAAATGTTGCAACTCTAGTTTACGTGGTTGACTAGATATGTATAATGCAGTTCGTCTGACTGGCTTGTTTCTTGACGCTATTTGGTTTAGACGGAAGACGTGTTAACAGATAGTCGAATATGGAAAGAACGGCTGGTTGATGTTGGGACAGTGACAGCAGAAGATGCGCTCAACTGGGGATTCAGGTATTTTTGGTGTAAAACGTTTTATTTCAAAATGCATGGAGTACTAAATAATATTTTGTTATAATTTCAGAGTACACTTTTTGTTTTAACGGCGTTTTTAAATTGCCAAACAAAACCAATTGTAAACGATCGCACTGCTATTCAAATTTTTGCAAAACAGGTCACTATTTCGGTTCCGGTGCTAATGCCGGCACAGGATTGTAATGTCGGGTGGCTGGCTATTTTTTCGCTATCCTTTGGGTTGACTACTCGACCGTTTGATGCTGGCTTCTCACAGCTGACAATTTTCGCCCAAAAATTCGGGGAACAGGTGGTTGCTTGACCTTCCATACGTGTATGATTATAACAAGTGATGGTGTGCTAGCTATATGAAAAATTGACATTTTACGATTTGAAAGCAGATTGATGGTCTTTTATTACGTAACACTTGATTTTATTTGTAGCGGTGTAATGTTACGAGGGTCCGGCATAAAGTGGGATTTGCGCAAAACTCAACCGTACGATGCTTACGACGAAGTTGAATTTGATGTTCCTATTGGAATCAAGGGCGACTGTTACGATAGGTTTGTATTTGTTGAAACTTGTACTTGGCAATGGCTAATTACGTTAGATAGATACATAAATAGATACACATTCAGTAGCAAAAGGAAAGGTTATAATTCTGCGACAAAGAACTACATACTGTTTTAAGACACTAAACTGCTTGTCTATTTTGTACGCATGAAATTTATGTGAATGCTGCGTTCTAGGTGCTATGGTGGTTGTATCTTACTTTTCTGGAAGATTTATAATATTTTTGATTTTTGCTAACAGTTGATTTTAACGTGGATTATGTTTTATTTTTACGTCGAACTCGCCTAAAAATACATTAGCGTGGCTCAATGCATTACAGTTTTATTATATATGTATGTGTTCTAAAATGGTATTATTTGTTTTTGGTTAAACCGATGAACACTTACGGTTAAATACAAATTATTGGTTGGTTTCAGATACTTGGTGCGAATGGAAGAAATGCGTCAAAGCCTTCGCATCATTCTCCAATGCATGAACAAAATGCCGGAAGGCGAAATTAAAGTTGATGATCGAAAAATATCACCGCCTACACGAGCTGAAATGAAAGTTAGCCGCTTTGTTGTTTGTTGGAAAATAATTGTAGTCAGTTATAAGATGCTGTTTTTTGGAATGTATAATTATTGAATTGTTTTTGTTTAAAGTGGTGGAAATATTTTTATAATCATAAAGTGTTTTCATATTTATTTATTCAGCATGACGTTACGTGTGATTTCTAAGATTGACAGCACGACATTGATTTTTGTTTAGATACCAGTCTTAAAATCTGGATTGGGAAAGTTTATCTGACTTCTCAGTTTTGCATTTTTCATCGGTGTTTTGTAAACTTAATAATTAATCGGCAGCTGATTCATTTTTTGCAGGAAAGCATGGAAGCCCTGATTCACCACTTTAAGCTTTTTACCGAAGGCTTTCAAGTTCCTCCTGGTGCAACGTATACAGCTATTGAAGCTCCTAAGGTATGTTTTACTAGAAAAAATTTCTTTAGGACTTTAATTTACCATTTAAATGTTCGTCTTACGTACTAGAATAACGTATCTTTATGGTAAGTGAGTCTTTCTTACCATTTCTTCTCTCATTCAGTTTAAAATTTGCGAAGTGGTGTTTACTTAGATCAACTCCTGGCACTGCAGGTTTTAGTTTAGTTCGAAGTAAACTTCAAATTTACGGATTGACTATTGGAGTGTTTTGAATCAGATTAAATGACATAATTTTACTTTCCAACGTAACTAATTTTTGCTCGTATTTATGTTGTTTTTTAATATCAGACCCTATTTAGTTTTCATTTTTATTTTGTTTTTCAAAACGGATTCAATTTTGTTTTTATTTGCGGTATTTCTGCTGGTTTCACTGTTCAGACGGTATAGTTACCTTATATACATCTAACTGCAGGGCGAATTTGGCGTGTACTTAGTTGCTGATGGAACAAGCAAACCCTATCGCTGCTATATTCGCGCGCCGGGATTCCCACATCTGGTTAGTGCAGCCTGTGGTTCCGATTATTATCGTGTTGCGTATCATGGTGGTATTGTTTAGTATTCATTACTGCACAATCAAGCTGTTATTAATATACGTGCACCGTTGCATATTTTTTCTTTTGGCCTTTAGTATTTGGCATTGTGAATTTCGATAATAAATTGGTAGAAATTTGCTTATGTTTATCAGTTTCGTTGCAGTGTTTCACACAATGGTACAAAAGTTTTGGGGCTATTGCGAACATGTTATATCGTTAAATTTCTATTGCGTGCCCTACATGATGAAATAGTGACCTTTGAAAAACGTTCCTGAGAAACTTTGTCGCAGTATATGAGCTTGACTATAATTTTTCATTGTTATAAAGTTATCAAAACTGTTATAAACATTGTTGGGTTTGTGAGATTTTTTGATATTTTGTTATATTTTAATAAATGATTTTGTCATTTTTAAGGCCGCAATGCAACACATTGCTCCGATGCACTTCATTGCTGATGTGGTTGCAATAATTGGTAAGTATTGCTTATTATTATTATTATTATTATTCTTGTTATTATTTTTATTGTTGTTATTATTATTATTATTGTGAAATTCTTAGTAGTCAAGTCGTGAATCCTATTTTTGTACAGTACCGCGGTATTAACATTACTTTTTTGTCGTTGCTTGCTTCAACGTTTTTTAAGCCCATCATTTTTGATTGTCTTACTTAAGCTTGTTAAATTATATCGAAGTTTCTAGGTTAGGCAGTACAAACCGTAACGGTGTAGTTTTGTTAATGTCGTTTAGGAAATTGTAGCACAAGAAACAATATTCTATTTGCCTATGATTTTCTATTCAAACCTGTTTAATTATAGTTGACCGTTATTGCTGTTATGTTTTGTAAACTCTAAAATACAATTAATAATTGTTTTTATGATCCCAGCGACTTCCTTTATACTATCTTCGACGCTTTTAATGTGTGCATTTATGTAAACTGCAACGGTTTGTATTTTGTTTCAAGGAACATTGGATATCGTGTTTGGCGAAGTGGACAGATGAATATGAATATATAGATACTATGTTTAGAAGTTGTATATTAGCGTAATATGTAAAATTGTTCGTTTCAAATCAAAACGGAACGCACTGCAAAAAATGGTGAGAGTCAAATTGACTCTCTCCGAAATAGGTTTTTCAGGACTACACAAAATGAGTCAAATTCGACTCCGCCAGAGTCATATTCGACTAACTGAGTCGCTCGGTGAATCCAATTTGACTGTGGCGAAGTCGAATTTGACTCAGTTTGTGTAGTCCCATCGAGCCTATTTCGGAGAGAGTCAATTTGACTCACCATTTTTTCAGTGCACTGTTCTTGGGTGTATGAACTCGTCAAAATTACATGTTTCAAGTGTCATAGATTCTGTGGCTATGTTAGTTTTTGGACGGTAACTATTAAGCATATTAATAAATTTAAGTCTACAGCGACGTGTAAAATAAGTGTTTAACACAAACCTATGCCTATTAAGGCTATTGCACGGATATCTGTAATGTCTTTGGGTAACAAAATTTTTACAATAAATTTACATTTTGTACCGATACGAAACCTTCAGTTATTAGTGATAGTTTTAGCTTAATCGCTGTGAAAATGTTTTTAAACTCTGGTTCGGCCGTCCCAGCTGATATTTCGTTACAATAACGACATGTACAAATCCTGATATGGCATTACAGTTAGCCTAAATTGAGGTTGATATTGAACTTATATATAAACAGTAGTTTGAATATTTTTGGTTGTTTAGTAAAAACTGTGTAATTTAGTTAATGCTGGAGCAATTAGCTATAAATATGCGCAATGCGAAAAAGTTAACGACTGCGCAACAATCTGCACGCAACTATTCTTTTCATAGAACAATCACGTTTCTATTTTACAAAAATATTCTGAACAAACTGTGCCAAAAATTCAGGTTTACCATCACTGAGAAATGTCGGTAATTAATGCTTCCACAACTGCACCATAGTTACAAACGAGCTTATCACTGGGCACGTCGTTTTATTTAAAATTAAAAATTGGCGGAACTTGAGGCAACATTTCTACCGGTACCGGAAATCAAAACCGTCGTAGCGAAACATTCGCATGCATGCTGTAGCTCAATGGCTAGAGCACCGGACCGGTAACTCGCACGTCGGGGCTTCTACCGTCGCAAAATCCGCAAAAAAATTTTCGTGAAGGGCTGTATATAATACTGATTTTAAAACTAAACCTCTTTCGCATAGTGTATACATGAAAAGTTCAGCGCATAAAAAATCGCCACAAGACGTGAGAGCCATATCGAACTTTAGAGCGAAGCCCTCAACTCAAAATTTAGATTTCACGTTAAATATAAAATAGTCACACTCGAAACTATTGAATACACGAAACGATATGTTTATATGCGCAGATTAGCGTACTTTCTGTAATCGATTTGAAAAACATTAAGCAAAAATCATTCAAATATTAAAAAATTTTAAGTTCATTTTAATGCTTTTAAAAACCTAACGATTATTTGCGTACAGCACCTGAATTGTAATTTCCGGCAGGGTGTCACCGGATATCCAATTCCGTTTTAGGTGAACATCGGTGTCCGTCCCCGTTTCCGTTTCAGTTATAGAAATAACAGAAATTCTCATGTTGAACGCTCAAAATTAGTTATAAAAACAAGGAAGCCTACAAACGAGCGATGCAGTGCACATAAAGCGTCCGATGCGCTTTGAATGCCACCAAATCATGCATATGCTTCCACGTAAGGTTGAAGCCAGTTAGTTTGTTTATTTCAGAAATTAAAATTTATATTGAAGTTGTGGTCCATACATAGAACACTGCCGGATCGTTTCCGAATGGGCTATAATAGAGTCAGTTTAAGCTTTAGACGGTTTTTTTGCTTAGACTTATTGTTAGGAATAGACCCATCCATACGCTTAGGCTTAGGAATATGAATGTACTACTGTTCCGGCCCTGTTCTATACATGTGTGGAAGTTGTTGACAAAATAATAATCATTCTACAACATAAAAAATTTAACCAATACTATCATATATTTGCCCAACTGTTCAAATATAATCTGAATACAACAGTAAGTAGCGGTTCAACTATATAGATTCATTACAAATTGGCTGCAGTAGTGTTGAGCAGGTCGACCAGGTTTTTTGCATTAATTATTTGTTGTAAAAACAATCGGAATATTAATTTTAAGCATTTATATTTGCCATTGTTGCAATAATTTATTCAGAAAAGTGTTTGCTTTGGCAAATCTGAAAAGTTTTGCTGATATTTAAGACAATTTTTCTTAAAATAACTGGAAAACGTATATTTTCAGACTTTATTTCAAAACGTTTTTTGAAAACATTTCTGTTTTATAACAGAAATACTTTTCAAGTGCACCTTGCTAATCATATTTCTCAAATGTAAGAAATTTTTTCTTAAATATCAGAAATAATATTTTGAGTGATTATAAGCATATTCCTAAACCTAAGCCTAAGTCTAAGCCTAAGCCAAAGCGTAAGAATGAGCGTAGTCCTAAGCCTAAGCCTAAGCCTAAGCCTAAGCCGAAGGCAAAGCCTATGCCAAGCATAAAATTAGTCTAAAGCTTAAGCTTGCTTTTTTTCTAGTCCCACAGAAAAACGCTCCACTCCTGATCTTTACATGGGCCTCTGCTTCAATTAATGCATTAAGTGAGCACTTGTGATCTTTACCAGCTCGAGCAACAGATGTAACACAATATATCTTTGCAAACAACTCTGAACTGTTCATCAAAGTTTAACACGCAATTTTACATATTTGATCGTGACAATTGTTAAAAATTAGCCGAAAATTGTTTTTGAAAAATTGTATATAAATGAATTTTGTCAAATTTTTCGTTTTTTCGTAAATTTTGGCGTGAAATTTCAAATTTGCGAACGCTACAGCGAAAACAACGTCCGTCTCTGGTTCAGTTGTTGACATTTTCACATAGCATAAAACGAAAATACAAATGTAAAACCGTGAATAACATGATTTCTAAATACCTCTTATATTTACTCTTTGCCATTACCGGCGCATTTGTTTGTGCTCAGCGCAACAATTTGCTTTGTCCAATGGAACAAGGCAATTGTAACGCGTTACGGCGTGAAATGAACCGCAGGGGTGATGTTATTTTTCGTATTGACAGCCGGGCATGTGGTCGTGTACAAGACTATGCTTCGAATATTTTGCGGCGTTATTGTAGTAAGTGTTAACAGTAGTTCATAATAATCCTTAAACAAAATTATTCAACTTGTCAAAATTTGCATGATATAAAGTGTATCAGCACTCGTTGTGTTTTTGCGTTGCTCTATACCACGTTTTGGAAGGTCGGAGTCAATTGTTTAGCACGTATTATGCAAATAAATCAGATTTATTTTCTAAGAATATAAGCCAGAACTCGAGGACTGCCACGAAAACAGACTGCAGTCTCTATAATTACAAAACTGTAATGTGCGTTGGATACACTCTTTCCTGCAAAAGAAGTGCCGAGTAGCAGAATATTGTCCAACAGCATGGCCCAGGTATAGAACACTTGCAGCTGTAAATAATTCTCTGGAATTTATGCTATTTAATTTAATCCGCATTCCAGCAGCAAGTCGCTTGAATTTCTTGCGCTTGCAGTTTGATTGGTTAATCGGAATGTTTCTTTAAAAATACATGCAGCTGTAAGTATTTCGTGTAAGCCGCAGATGAGAGCTTTCGCTGCAAAAACATGCGCGTGTGAATTGGGCTTTAAAGTGTTGGCCAAAGTTTTTGTAGCTTTAGCTTACAAAGTAAGAAATTTTCATTGAATACTTCTGGTTCGCAGGCTGATCGATGTTGCCAGAAATCGGTAACATTTTTAAGCTTCCATAGTTTTGAGTATGCAGTGATATAAATAACTCAACTTGCAATGCACATTATAAAAACATACGTCCTTCAAACTTAAGTCTCTTGTTTAAATCAAAAGTCGACATAAAATTCAGTCAACTTTAGTTGTGTCTCTGAATCTGAGCCAATAACAGATTAAGGTTGTGACTGCGGTAGTTTAGGCTGGTGTGCATGGTTGTATGCTTTCTCAGATAAATTTTCTAGCCACTAGAATTTGTGAAGCCTAAATTCGTCTTGCGGTGGCGCGTTGCATCCCTTCCAGCAAATATATGACGTCTGCTTGGAACCTTAAAATCAGAAATTCAACTGTTCATATTTGTTTTAGTTATATTTAGCACTAAAAAATAAATAAAATACAAAAATCAAATTTGGAACGCTTTACCTGAAGCAAATTTTAAAATTTTAACGTTTTGGTCAAAACACCCTTACCATAACGATTAGGATTAGGTTTCAGCTCTAGTTTTTAGGCTTAGCCTTATTTGGAAGAAAGTATGTTTTAACCAAGGCGGTTAAAATCTACACTAGATGTGAACATTGACAAATATAAACAGTACAATAATAGTAAAATCCTTTATCATATGAATATTTTTTATTTCATCTGAGACCTACATTTATGCTAGGATTCAAATTCCAGTGACTGGAGTGGGAGGCGTATACCATCACCACTTAGCTATAGGAGCTTGACGCTCGAGCCAGAGGGCGCTCTCACGTCTTGTGGTGATTTAGTACTATGTATATGGGTTGCAATTGTTAAACACTGTACGCTATATATTATTCAACGTATATACATTGCTCTGAGTTGCCCATAGTCAACTCTACGTGAAAGGGTTATTATACCTTTGCTAGTTTTACCAAAATACTTAATACTTAAGTGGAGTATATATTGTTTGGTCTTGGTTTTAGGAGGCACTGACAGCGGATCAAAGTATGAAAACTGCAGTACGTGGATTTTTTTCATTTACATTTCTGTAGCAGTGGCTGCCTTGAACTGGCTAAAAGCTTAAGCTCATATCGAATATCAGTTTCAATCTAATTATAACAGTACCGCAGTTGCGTCTTGTATATGCTATTAGCAATACAGGCTTTGCTATAACCCTGGAAAAAATCAATTTTGTTATCCTAAATTTGTTGAGACAACATTTTTATTTATTTCTCTAGAAATTTCGGTAGGAGATAAATCTTTTGGTCCATGTATAGAACACGGTCGGAACAGTAGGATAACCATATTCCTAAGCGTAAGCGTAAGTCTAAGCCTAAGCCTAAGCGTAAGGATGAGCCTATTCCTAAGCCTATGCCTAAGCGTAAGCCTAAGCTCAAGAATGAGCCTATTCCTAAGCCTATGCCTAAGCCTAAGCAACATATAGTCTAAAGCTTAAACTGACTCTATTATACAGCCCCTCCGGAATACGATCCGGCCGTGTTCTATACCTGGGCCAATCTTCTCATGCCATGATTTTTACACCACCGTGTAATGCAGCTGCCAGCTTGGCTTTCCGAGTAACAATTCTTCACTTGCGATTGACAAAAGATACAAAAGTGTATGATTCGCTTTGAGTCGATATTACGATTCCGGCTAGCATCTGTATTGGATATTGTATATTGTTGAATTCAGAAATTTGTTATGTGGGAGACCAAGCGATATCCAATACTGTGAAAAGCTGAACAAGCGAAACGAGCCAGAAACCAAACACAATTTCAGTACCAAACCTATTAATAACACAAATATTGGTCTTTATATCTGTTGATGGACTACGCCGGGATAATCCACCGCAACATTTTTCTCGATCCCAAATTTGTATTACGTCGGTAAATCTTAGTGATCACGTATGGTAAATTCGACGACTACGCTTATATTCAACTGCAAGTGCTAACCTTAGCTTAACCCTTTCTCACATGAATATTTTCTATTTCCCCTGAGACCTACTTTTATGCTAGGATTCGAACTCCAGTGACTGGAGTGGGAGGCGTATGCCATCGCCACTCAGCTATAGGAGCTTGACGCTCGAGCCCGAGGGGGCTGTCACGTCTTGTGGTGATTTAGTACTATGTATACGTGTTGCAATTGTTAAACACGGTGCGATATATACTATTTAACGTATATACACTGCGCTGAGTTGCCTACAGGCAACTCAATGGGAGAAGCGGTTAAAATATTAATAAGGAATATACTCTTGAATAAATGATTTCAGTAAATATGCCTCAGTTGCGTGCAGAAGCGTTGGTTCAAACCAACTACGTTCGCTCGTTGCACGGCGCTGACGTCTTAGTTGAAACGCCCGATTTAAACCGTCAAGCTCAAGACTGGGCTGACTACCTGGCCAGATCGGACGTTTTAGAACCAAGCAATCAAGGATACGGCGAAAACTTGTGGTACAGCGAAGGTCGATCTGGTTATACTCAATCAGTTCAAGGCACGCGTCTTTGTTTTAGAAATTGCACAAAACTGGCAAAAATCCTTTCGCATTTTGAAATAAGCGCTTTTATAGCGTAAACTGGTTTCATCTCGTCTACGGGATATTCTCGTCAAATACTCATAAAAGCGACGGCACATGTTACTTTTAGGGCCATCCCGGTTGGTCCGTAAAAAAGTAGGCTTACATTTTAGACTACATTTTTTGGCTTAGGTTTAGGTTTAGGCTTAGGAGTACGGTTTTGCAACGTTTAGGCTTAGGCTTAAATGGCGTTTTGGTTCGCACAAGCTATTTAGTTTAGCGCATGCCTAAAAGGTCTGGGGTTTTATTCAGAACTAGCGCTATACAATAGAACATCATATCGAACAGGGGTTTAATTTAATACTTTACATGCTTTGTTTTGCCTATGTCCTTGTCCGGACATTAATTGCGTGCACGTCACTGCAATTTTTCTGCATTGGCTTTGTACGATATGCTGGATTATCCGTTGCTCAGTTTTGTTTTTAATGCTCTATACAGTTGAGGACCGGTCCATTATATTCGGCTTACTGCAATCGAGTAAGCTAACCTTTGATTCTTTCCTTAAGTTTAGGCTCGGGCTTACGTTTTTGGCTTATCCTTACGCTGAAACTTAGCTTTAGACTTTTTTGGAAAGTAAACTTGCGGTAATTTAGAAACGACCAGGGTTACCGAAATATAGTCTGTACTTTGGAGGCGGGTAATATTTCAACCCAAATACGGACTACTTGTTCTACTGTGTATATCGTGTGTGGTTTGATGACATAATTGCTCGCTATGCTTACAGCATATAATGCATAAGACATTACAGGTAAACAAAAATGGTATTTGACGGTAATATTAAATTCATTTTTATATTTTCAGCTCAAGTTGCAGTGAATGCTTGGTACGCGGAACGACGCGAATGGAATTACCGCGATGCAAGATCGAACGGTGATGAAACAGGTAAATTTTTACATTTCATATCAAGTTTGCAAATATTCGTCTTGCCAGCGTAAATTTAACCTATGTGGTCATTAGCGCAACAGATGAGGGTGTAATTGCGCCGCCCCTCACAGTTTTGAAGTCAGACGTTTTGCCACTACAAAATGGAATCTTTTATAAAACATAGTAAACCATTTTACCTTAAAAAATACTAAAAGTAGCATTCATCTCATCGCTGGATCATCGCTATTTAACAATAGTGTGCAACTGTGCATATTCTGAGTAGAAAAGAATGTATCCGGTACGCGTTGCGTTTCTACCATACTTACCCTGTTTTATTTAGAAGGGAATACAACCAGTGCGAACCATGTCACTTTATGTATGCGGCGTCAAACGTGCTCGCCTTATAGTTTAATTTAGGGATATTTATGTGATAGCGACCCTCTTCTAAATAATGGGAGGGGCGGCCGAAAACGCAACGTCCGGTGGTACATTTTGTACCATGCGGGACCTCAAGAGTTGCACACTCTTTTCATTATCCACTCTTGATGTAACTAATAAACGTCGATACCGATTAAGCTTAATTATTGTGGTCCATAGGACCTGCCTACGAATATAATCACAATATTGATTTTGTTTAAAATATCGTTTCAGTCAATTGTGTCTGCTGATGCTGGTTAACATTTTTCGTCGTTGCCCAAAATTTTCAACCTCCCCATACACAAATACTAATTCGCTTCACCTAACTGGTCAATATTAGTTTTACGACAGTCACTGTATATTACCTACGCAAATTCCTAAGCCTGAACATAAGTATCAGCCTAAACCAGTGAGATCTGGTTTACTGTATTGACCCGAATAAGAGGGGGTAATAAGGGGGGTCCCCATTTTCAGTTACGATCAATAGTAGTCCGTATCCCTAATAACAGTCCGTAAGCGGATAGTCCCTAAACCCTAATTAGAGTCCACAAAATGGCCATTATTCCTAATTGTAGCGCATAAATGACTCCAGGACCAAATAAATTTGACTTCGAAACTTTAAAGCGTACTTAGGTTTTGAAAATAACAATCCAAACTATAACCTTGCATTATCGCTCAAGCTTTTGATGCAAAGCAAAAAAACGTTTGATTCAACGGATAGTTGAAATACCGAATATATTAGTAACGAAGGACGGCGGAGGGCGGGTTAAAAATAAATAACAGTCCGTAACCGAATAACAAGGGGGGTACCTTCTGGACACGCCAAATAAATATCAATCCCCCCTCTTATTCGGGTCACTATAGTAGATTTAGTTTCAGGTCATTTTACTCAGCTGGTATGGAAAAGTACACGGCAAGTTGGACACGGATTTGCAACGAACGAAGACTGCTCGAAAATTTACATGGTTGCATTTTACAATCCACCTGGAAACTATAGAGGCCAGTATGCGGCAAACGTTGAAAGGCCATTTTAGCAAATTTTCAAGCCGAAAACATTTTCAGTATTTTTAGCTTGTTCTACACGGTAATTTTTGCTTTAGATTTTATATTAAGAAGACTTCTTGAAAAATGAGCGATATTTTATAAAATCACATATAATTGAATTTTATTTCAAACTTTGTAGAAATATGACTTTAAGCCGGGATATAAATTGATTTGTCGACATACTGCGTATGGCCAATCAAAAGAACAAGCGTGTAACAGTACTATAAACATAGTCCTAAGCCTAAGCCTAAGCCGACGCCTTAGTGATGTTTACATGGGTCCGATGTATGATCGATGTTTCAAGTCATATGTAAATATAATATATTCAACAATTGTATATTTCTCACGGTTTTCAAAACTATCAGGATACATGGACAGGCCTTAAAATAGGATTATGCTTAGGATTAATATTGAGACAATGGTACATGAGCCACACATTCTTTTCGTATATCGAGGCGGTCATGTTCTAAACCTAAAATTTGAATTATTTTACTAGTATAATGACAAATTTACCGCATCCGGTAAATATAGAGTTGTTAATCCTGAATTGTGTCGAAAGATTTTTATTAATATTTTTAAATAACTGCTGATGTGAGGTAATTTTTGCTGCAGAAGTGTAATAAAATCAAAGAACGACAAACGACGAAAACGGTGCTTTTGTACACTTATTGTAAGCAAAGCTGAAGGGTAAAGTCAAAACGTAAGCTTACGTCTATGTGTAAATAACCATGCAAGTGCACTAAAATTTACTGCAGCCGCTTTCTCATTGGCAGATGAAAAAATGCAAGTTCTGCGTGCAATTTGAAGCGCCAAGTTCTCGCAGCAATAACTTGCACGTTTGAATAGGGCTTAATTCTAATAGATAAACAAGGTAGGGGCTATTTAGTGAATTACTAATTTCTGGTTCAGATTAAAACACGTTTTTAGCTGATAAATTGTTAATTTTAGGTGTTTGTAAACTTGAAACCAAATCTTTTGCCGCAATTAATCGTAGTGAATGATTACTGCTAAGAATTTCAAAAGTTTTACAGTTCATTTATTATTAGGATTAACGCGTAAAGTGAAAGAGTTATACATCAGGCCCTATCTGAGTACTGCTGGCATTTTAATAAATCTTAGATTTTTAGCTAAAATTAATAGTTCAAATAGAAAACTTTGAAATGACAAACATTTTTCAACTGTAACAAATGAATATTATGTCGATCAGAGTTAAAAGCCTGCATGGTTTTAAACGCAAATGTACTCCACCGCATTGGCAGTCCCAAAACATTTCTGACGGTACCATCGTCTCATACCTAACAGAATCAAACCCTGACAAGTGTGACGATCCGGAACCAAGTATAATTTTAGTACTAAATTTTATACAAAATAATTTTTTATCGTTGTTAGAGGCAATGACCTCGATGCATCTACCGGATCCGGCTATGCTCCACAATTTT
Source organism: Enoplolaimus lenunculus (assembly GCA_030248215.1). Lineage (NCBI taxonomy): Eukaryota > Metazoa > Nematoda > Enoplea > Enoplida > Thoracostomopsidae > Enoplolaimus > Enoplolaimus lenunculus. The sequence goes on along the minus strand of JASANG010002708.1, from coordinate 45,110 downwards.
AAACCAATAAATTTTTAATGATAAATGAAGTTTTCAAAAAAAACCCGAAGAAGCTGTAGACAGCAGGGAACTCGCTGTGAGAGAAATAGGGTTTTTTATCACTTTGACCATAAAATTAAGCAGACTTTTATCAAGCAAGTTTAGACCGGCAGCGGAAGTTTGTCTGACCGCGGAGATAAATAAACGGGGTAATCAATTGGTTATTGTTTTGGTCTTTTTCGCATCATACGTTTAAAGCTAACAATAGACGCACTTAGCAAATGGTGGATAAAAAAGCTTGGTCCTGTTTGAATCTGACGTGTGCGGTTTTACAATGACGTGATTCATGTGATAGCTAACGTTTTAAAGTTGAACAATTTTGTTCAAATTGAAAAGTTTAACTTATCACGTTAATCGACTATCTGTAAGTTTCTAGGTTCTGAAATAGGCTTTTCTCAAAAACTGAGTCAAATTTGACTCCGCCAGAGTCAAATTTGACTCACTGAGCGACTCGTGTAAGTCGAATTGACTCTGGCGGAGTCGAATTTGACTCAATTAGTGTAGTCAGAAAAAGCCTGTTTCGGAGAGAGTCAATTTAACTCACCACTTTTTACAGTGCAGACTTAGGCTTAGGAATATGCTTATAATACTGTTCCACCCCTGTTCTTTACATTGGACGAAGCTTACACCAAATGTCGTCCAACTAATTTGAAAGACTATTAAATTTGTTTGATATGAGTACTACAGTAAAAGCAGCGTTATATAAGTGCTTGCAACGCCAAAAACTACTAATTAGTTTTCGAAGTAATTTGGTAAATTAGGTAATTAAGTTGAAAAATGTTACCTAACCAATACTTAAGTATTAATGTCGATCTATAATAGCAGAGTACGACACTAATAGATGATATCTACATTTAAGCCATTGTAGTATCACGAGAACCTATTAAAACTGCGACAGGTCCAACTGAGTGACGGCAGAATCTTAACCAGAATTTCATTTGTGAACCAGAAAGGTAATTCTGCATTTTGGATACCGTTTTCACTCAGATTTCTTAAATTTGCTGGTTGATAAATCAACCTTTATTCCACCTGGTATACAAACCTCTGGTTAAAGAAAACAATACGCGTAGAACTTGAAACACTTTTCTTTGCCTTCCACATTCTGGCTAAAGTGTGGCTAAATACTGAATTCAAATTCAGATTCAAACACATTAAACACACCGAATGTTTGTCGTTCATTTCAGCCGGATAACACCGTATAGAGACCGTATGACAGTAGGCAATGTATACTGTAAATTGCAATGAGTTGATTAGTCAAATCAACTAGCGAGTTATTTATGTGTGAACTAATATCAGTAAACTTTAGCTCACCCTGAGTTGAGTTGATTCTCAGTTTGAGTTGAGTTGACTCTGGGTGAGTCGGCTCATTAACTCAGAAAGAACTAGATCAATTCAAAATTTTGAGTTCTGATAGGCCTAACTCAGACTGAGTGATTCAACTTATTTTGAGTTGAAATCAACTCACTGAAATTTACAGTGTGCTTAAAATGACAACTTGTCGTACTCTGAGTGCTCTATATTTTAGATACAATTGCTATTTGGTTCACATTGACCTTGGAGGTCACTACATTGGTTGTTTTTAAACGCCTACAAAGAGCTAAAAACGCAATTTGATTTCCAAATTTGCATATTTTTCTAATACCGGATCTGCAATTAGATTTGGTAATAAGAAGGCATGTTTAATTTATAAAGTCTTCCTGTGACAGTCTGTTTTTGAATTTGTAATTCTTGTTTCACTCATGCAATTGTGGTAGCTGGAGGCATTGAATCCATGTTTTGCGTAATTTTTACAATTCTATAATGCTGATTTTACATTGTCGTACACGTCCTATACGTATATCTAGCGCTGAAATTGAATGTAGGCCAAATCAAGAAAGTATTTATTTATTAAAGTGTTTGTGGTGTATCATAAGCTACCGCAACGTTGTCCGTCGAAAATTTTTTCATTTGAAGCTTAAATCTAACGCGACAACTTACGATTTTCGTTTAGCAAAGATTGCGAAAAGGTATACCAGCCGACAGGATGTAGTCGGATATCCGTTTCCGGTAAAAAATCGCTGTCTTTATCCGTTGTAGAAATACCGGAAATTCTGTTACTTTATGCTCACAATTAGTTGAAAATTACATACCTATATATCTCTCCCATACATCATTATTAAAACACGCATATATCTTGCAATTTTGCATTACAAATATGCTGCAATTGTTTGATAAGAAACCGAGTTACAAAGTTTACAAAATTCTTAAAAATTTCGGTACACCAGCTATTTTTTCTTTAAAATATTCGAAAGCTCGATGACAACATCAATATTCGATTTCTGTTCCAACTGTTTTAATCGCTATCTGTTTCCGTTATTTTTACTATTCGTTTACACCCTGCCAGCCGACGAAAAACTTGAGTTACAATCAACTGTTGAAAGGACGGTGCCAAACAAAACGGAGTTTAATCAGAATTGAAACATTTATTTGAATCCGAATGAATGTGACCTGGAAATTTGCTATTCCTGCACAAATTTCTGTCCACGGCGAGAATTCGGATACATCGCATGTGCATGTGCCATTGCAAAAAATTTATTGCAGAGCGATAGCCGGTCTTGCCTATGTTGTACAAAGATTAGGCGTGAGCTTATTTTCACAGTTAAAAATTGCAGAATTATCAACGCGTAAAGATATAATTCGAATCGTAGTTCAGTTTGCACTCATGTTGAAATATTTGTCTTAGCAATCTACTTGACTCTATATCAGAGTTTGACTTTGTGCGCAACATTACGACGTGTTATTCAAATATTTAGGGTTGCAACTTTAGTTAGTGTTTTGCTAAGAAAATGTAGGCAAAATGTGTTCTTTGAAATAATTTGAGTTAAAAACTTCAGCTCATGTTATACTTTAACGGGCGTCCAGGTTCCTGGTGGGTCTGAGAGGGTTTGAATTCTAGATTACATTTTTTGCTTACGCTTAGGCTTAGGCTTAGGCTTAGAAACACATTTTTACAACGCTTACGCTTAGTCTTAGGCTTAGGCTTAGGCTTAGGAACGCATTTTTTCAACACTTAGGCTTAGGCTTATGCTTAGGGATACGCTTAATCTACTGTTAAGCCCCTAAAAGTAACATTGGCTAAATCCTTAATGAGATACACTACGCTTATTATCAGTGGTTTTCCAATTTATTAACCCAGCGGCATATTTTTCCATATTTATATGTGTAATTATTGTGTATACTGTTCGGATACTGGTCATAATAGTTATTAACGCGTTCAGATATAGGGTCGGAGTTTTACCAAGCGTAAGCTAACAACCTTCAATTGTTTAAGTAGAAATTGTGTCGCGAACGGAACCGCAGGGTACAAAACTGTTTTGTTTGTCTCGAAAACGGATACTTTTTTGAATGTTGGTTTACGTAGTATCAAATGTGTTTTTACTTATTTTTTTACTTTTTTTGAAACGTAACAAATAACTGCTGGGTTTCTGAAATCTTACTTAAGTATTTACATAAGTTATACGCAAAGAAATTACTTCAATCGCCGACTTAAGTAAATACTTAAATTTTCACACAAAAACAAATAAACACCAAATGTGAACCGTTGTCACAACAAGAAAGCAATAGTATTGCTTTATATCAGCGAGCCACCATAAGTTTACTCTTTCAGTTAGACCAAGATTAGAATGCTTGAACCATTAAGCTGCACTATATCAAATTTAGTCAGCAACTTAAGTATTTAGCTTAATTTAAGCTTTAATAAACGACAAAATGGTTAAGTAATCGGTTTAGCACGAACTTAACTAGCTATAATTTGGCGTTTATGATTACATATTTGGTGTTGCTATTCAAGACATTCTGTAACGGTGACAGTCCTTTCGTGTCTTTCACTGTGTTAGAAACACCACCACTGGCACTAGCTTTAGTAAAAAAATACCCGAATTTCCCCTGCCGGAACCACAATTCTCGATGTGCTCTGCTATTTATTACGCTGACGACTAATTTGTATGTCAAATAGCCAGTAGCTTGTGTTTGCGACCTGTACTTCAACTTTCAGACTACGACATAAAAGAAATGTTCCGCGTTGTATCAGAAACGTTATGTTGATTGAAAAATAATAAAATTATCTGTCTTTTAGCAACCATGCATGGCAACGCACGACACCGTATAGGCTTCATTCTTGAAGGCCGTTAAGCGGCTGAGTCTGTATGGCTGTCTTCAGTAATGTAGTTCCTTCTTGTGTCACAGGTTAGTTCGCCGAGCGGGTGTTAAGCGAACCTTCATAACTTTTTAAGGTTTTAATAAGTCGCCGCATTTTGTTTTATATTTTAGACTTTTTTCGTTATATTTTAAGACGAAACACCGGTCGATGTACTGATATACTAAAATTCAGTAACTGAATACGTATTTTTCCAGTTAAAGTAAAGACTTTACATTGTAAATAAATAGAAACGCCGCTGACGGCAAGGATGGCGGCAAGAGGGGTTTACAGAATCATCCCCATTTGGCATTTTAGTTGTGTAAACGGAAGACTTTAATCGGTTGCTGTATTACGTTGCACTACTAATCTAATACCAATGAAATGAACTCCGATTTCTTGTTACAATTTCAAAGTCTACGAGAAACAAAATTACTTTAATATCTCAACGAATTTCTTAAATTTTTCAATTTTGTTGATATATTTTTCACACTTAAATGTCTTAAATTTAAGATTTTGTTTCATGAACGATTGAGGAAATTTTTTTCTGAAATATGGCAAATACTTCTGAAATATAAGACAAATATGTCTGAAATAAAACACATAGATTTGACAAAGAAACCGAATCCGAAACTTGGGGTTAAAGCTCAACCCAATACCCTAATTTTACACCTAAGATGTGTCCAAGACGCAAACTTTAGGTTGGGGGAACAGGAGTTCAACATGAAATATCTTTGAAATTCGATTATTTATATTTCCTTTTTAAAATATATACAAAGCAACTTTTTTTACATACATAAAAAGTAGAAAATTAATTCTTGAATATAAGACGACTATTTCTTGAAAGAAAGAAATTTGTGTCTTATAAATTGGCAATAGCAATTTCTTGAATATAAAACGTTTATGTTTTAACCGTTTAAGAAACGAATTTCTGAGCTGTTTAAGGCTATTAATGTCTGAAACACAAGTCATTTTTATGTCTTGAAAATTTAAGAAATCAGGAATCTTGAAATTTTAAGACATTTTATTTTGTGTGTAGATTTGCCGATGTTCATCATTAACATAGCTACTGTTTTTAACACCACCGGTTTTTGAGCCATGTAAAGATCAGGGGGGACGTGTTTCTGTGGGACCTCAATAGAATAAGCTTAAGCTTTAGACTAATTTTTTTGCTTGGCTTAGGCTTACGCTTAGGCTTGAGCTTATGAATATGCTCATTCTTTCGCTTAAGCTTAGGGATAGGCTTAGTCTCAGGCTTAGGAATACTCTTAAAATACTATTCCGCCCATGTTCTTTACATTAGCCAGTTTTTTCTTGTTTTTCTAACCACAAACCTTAGAATTCTAGTCAAAAGCTGCTATTTTACAAAATACAGTAAAAAATATTAGAGTTTTTTAAATTAATTGTTAATGATTTTTGTATTAATACGTTTTAAGAAGACGGTTGCATAGAGTAATTTCGAGTTGCCCTGACAACTGTTGTTATTAACTTCGTATTTTAGCATAAAAGTATTTTCCGCTGAATTTGTCCAAAACCAGCAAATATTTACATATTACGAAGATTAGTAAAAAAACTTATTTTTCGTACATAAATCGTGTGCGGTTAGAATTAAAAGAGCATTACGGATGCGGTCAGAATATTGACTTGGGGGCACATATGATGCTCTGATAGAAACCTTAAATAAACGACGGTGTTTGCGTCTCTAAGCGAAATATTAGGGTCTATGTATTAAGTTGTATAAAAATTGCTTATGGAACCCATATATGCATACCCTGCCCACAGGCGCCCAAATAATCAAGTACTATTACTAAACTTTTGCAGTTAGAGTAACTGCATCAACTTGTACCCGCAGAAATGCGTGCTTGATACGTTTACGACTATGTTTGGAAGAAAAATGTGTCAAGAAATATTATGCTTCAACTGCAATTTCTGTACCGCCGATTAACGTAGTCCATTCAGGCTGGGTGGTAAAACGTCGTTTTTGCCGGCGTCGAACACTCAAATTTCAGGCAAACGAAACAAATTCTACTGTAAGAAATATTTGATTATTTTGCAATAAGACATCGTAAATTGAAAATAAAAACCATATGACAAATTTCACATGGACCCTTGGGTTGTTATAATTTAAAAATATTTCGAACTACGCAATTTTTCAAACCTAAATATAGAATTTTTCTTACAACTGACAAACTGGCATGGATGTTTAACCAAGAGATATTATTTTACTTGTAACAAAAACATTCATAGTCCTTATGGTTCGAGGACCGTGTCTTAGGCTACGCCGGCCTCCCTTCGGAAACCGAACTCCGGGCCGGTTGTTTTGCCATGCCAGATAGATGGTTATGGCACGGCGATCCGAAGTTGATAGAGTCCCTTCTTATCGAGTTGGCTCTCCGAGGTCTGCCTTTCGACTTATCTTTGAAGGCCGGGTAAATTTTTACAACAGGAGTGAGTTGAGCCATCATTCGGTCCGCCACTATTAATTACGTGCCCTAATAGAAACAAACCAAAACTTGCAGCATTGTGTGCTTATTATATACGAATATAATTATTACGCATCGCCAATTCTGTGTAAAAATAACAAATCAAATAAGCGATGTGATCCACTATTACCCTACAGCCTTCAAATCTTTGGTTTCGACTACTAACGAGACGAAAGTGGCTGAATACGAAATTAACAGTGAATTAAGCACGCGGATGAACTCTGATCGAGAAACAAAATGCAATTTTAGCTTTCAAACAGAATCCACAATTTTAGTTTTAGTATTTTTTGCTGATTTTGGTTTTTAAACATTTTGCCGGGTACGGTCTGTTCGGTCACCCCCTTAGATGTGCACGATACAAGCGTATGACGTGGGGCAGAACGTTTAGCATAGAAGTTTGAACGAAATAATTGGCTTGAAAAGCTACACAGCATGTGCGAATTTACAGTATCGATGTTATTTCTTGAAAATGTTTTAGTTCAAGGCTGCAATTTAGCCAAAAATTGTTAACAATAATATTATTTAATTTTTGGCGAAAATATATATCTGCGTACGTGGTTATAAATTCGGGTAAACAAACGGTACACACCGCTTTTAATAGGATATGCGGTCTAGCACCTCAGCGAATCGAGAGACAGATCCGGTATACTGCTGAAACGTTTCACAGTTGTGAAAGATTGGCGTCAATAATGTAACTTCCGCAATATCATGTGTAGATCATATTTGTGAAATAAAAGGTATCCGACAGGAAAGTCAAAGAACTTCAGTGCAACGGACTCTTGGAAGCTTTAGTTTGTTGAATTACCTGGTGTGCGCATGATATTGACAAATTTGCATTGTAAAATATCCTGTATTATTACAAAGATTCGGACCCTCGTTTTACTTATATCATATCCAATCAGGCAACGAAACATTAGGGTGCTGATCCGGAGCCAGATAATCTATAATCCGGCCGTAGCCGGAGCCGAATAATGAATTTAAATCTAATACTGGATTGCATTCAAATATCAGAACGTAGCTTACAAGTTTCCTTCCGTCGCTTATGGTACCCAGAGTGTTTACGCGACAAAGTTTAACATCTCACACCGATGCATTTTTAACACTTTAAAAACGATCCTCTTATACTATTCTATGTTTTGTAGCATTGCGTTCAGTTGCAATATTCGTTTGGCCCATGTTCCTTTTAGGGTCATCCAGTTTGCCGTAGCTACTAGAAAACAGAGGTGGCTAAGATCAGGGATGAGAGACTCGGTCTCAGTCTCGGCAAGTCTCAGTATTTGGTTGGTCTCGGTTTCGTGAGTCTCTCAGTGGCTTGGAACCGACGCCACTGGAAGTCGAGGATTCTGCAACTGCTGGTAGACCTAAAAAGCAGAAGTTAACGTTGTTGAAGCAAGTGATGTCTGATGATTAATTTCGATATGAATTTACGAATTTTCATGGTTACGCAATAATTATTAGCAGATATTCCGAAAACAAACAAGAAATTAAGAAAAAAAGAAAAAAAGTTAGAAATAATTCAATTTGAAAATTTGTTTGTTTACGGTGATGACCAATAGTTGACCGAGACCGAGATATTCAGTTACGCCTCTATAGTAACACTCGTCATCTATATCTGGTTTCCCAGCGTTATTGTAACCCAGAAAAGATTGTGAACGTACACGGGCACATGCAAACATTTGCATTACGTGTGGCAGAGAAAAATGTAAAAGTAAGTCAATCATCAGTTCGATAGTACTTGGTATAAATACGAATGATGGTATAAATTTTTTCAATTTTTTTATAAATAATATCCGGCACGTTAGAATACCAAAGCCGGATGTCGATTTTTTTACCGGAGACGGATCCGGAGCTATATATATTGGTAAACAGAATGCATTTTTATATGTTTCGCTAAAATTGCATTACTTTTTTGCGTTTGACCATCAAATTTTTGTTTTATATCAGCTTCTGATTGAAACCGTTACTGTCATCCTCACGGGATTTCTATGATTAATTTTTGTAATAAAAAGACTCTGTCTGGTTTATAAGTTTGCCATTCTGTTTAAAATCATTAATAATCTCTATGAAAGCGCATTCTGCGAAATTTGGGTACTACTCGGTTGCTGTTCTTTATTATTTTTTTTATAAAATATCGTTGAACATATGAGAAATTAAAGTCAGGGCCTATATTCTCAAATGCGTATAAGCACCTATCATCAGTTAGCGATAGGTTTTCAAACTGACGAAGTGCTGCAATTGTAGATCTCAAAATTGGTACAGCCGTAAGGCAACTCAAACGCGAACAATGCGTTGAATTTCGAAGCTCACTATGCGCTGGTACCAAAGTTACAGGACCTATCGGCAACTGATGATATGTGCTACACACATTTGACAACACAGGCTCAGAACAAAGTACTTAATTTCAAATATATACTGGAATCGTTAGACTTAATAGATTTACATATCGGGAACGATATTAGTGTCAGTCGCATAGGTTCCTGGTACATTTTGAGATATGTAGGTATACAGCGTAAAAGTGAAGAATTTTCCGCTGTAACTGTTTCTTTATGCTGGACGCCATTTCCATCAGAGTGGGACATTTACCCGCGTGTAAACCTGGTCGGGTAAAGAACTTTATGCGCGGGTATACATGCGGGCGGGTAGAGATTTTTATGACGTGGGTCAAAATTCACAGGTTTTACACGCGGCAAACGTTTAAGTTTTAAGGTGGAAAACCTACGCTATTTTTTTGTTTTATTTCTGGTCAAATGCAGTCCGTGCGTTGTTTACAGTAGGTTTGAACTTTTGTTGTTTCTAGTAAAAATTTCATTTGTAAAATCCATTGAAGTAATATCGCAAAACTTCATTAACGCGCAAATCACCAGCGATTTTAAAATAACTGGTTTGAGATTTCAGGCGCGGGTAAACAGGTGGATCGTGTGTAAATCTTATTTGCGCGGGTAAAAAATTACTTGTTTGTGTTGATAAACCGCGGGTTCTTTTCTATTCTTGTTTTCACAATTATTTTGTCTTTGTAATTCGAATTTCAGTATTTATGTTACATTCAGGCTTAGGATTAGGCTTACGACTCAAACAACTCGCGACTGAGTTTAGGCTTTAAATGCAGTCTGGCACTGAAAATTTTACCCGACAGGTGGATTCCTGCTCGTCAAGTTCAATCGAAACCATCAATAAACCTTGGTTAGATTGATACCAAAAATGCAAGTCTGACATTTTGAGCATAAACCAGCCGATAACTGCCTATTAAGAAGCAGATTCCGCAACGAAAATTTGTTTCATTTCGGTTGAGTCGCCAAATTTCACCGTAGCCCGAACGTTTGATACGCCACCTTTGCCAAATACAGCATACCTAAACGAAACGTTCCTATTTGAACGTTAACCAGTTAAGTATTATGCGATTTAAAAGGCGTATAAGTGGCCAACAAAGGCACACTGATGAAATCAAACACTAAAACCTATACCAGCCCACAGGAAGTTGGCAAACGACTAGTAAAAAAAGTCAAATTTCACGGTCACAAAGTTTAGAAAAAAACACCCTAAAGTAGGCTGAGTTCTGTTCCGTTGTTCCGTAAACTCTTGCGTCAATTGTTAATTAACGTGCATTCTTTGTGCTTTTATTCAAAAAAAACCTTTCTCAACCAGATAAATAGATGATATATTTCCCGCATTTATATGACTTAACGTAGCGGGTCAACAGTAGGCGTTTAAACGGAATGTTTAGATTTGGTTGGCTTGAATAGAAAACACGCGATGTTTCTACGGACATACGACTATGGACGGGGGGTTTTTTTGGATTTCGTCAGGTAAATACGGAAGCAGGTGATGCTTCGTTGTCCAGGATGCCCTAAACAATTGCGGTCTTTTCTGGTATGTGCGCGTCAGCCAGCGTACGCACTAAAATAGCCCCAGATATTGAAACCTTTTTTTGCATGTTTCAGCTTACAGTATCCTGTTCCTAATCATCCTAAGCTTACGGCGTCCTGTTTCTAATCATCCTAAGCTTACGGTATCCTGTTCCTAATCATCTTAAGCTTGCAGTATCCTGTTTCTAATCATCTGGAGCTTACAGTATCCTGTTCCTAATCATCCTAAGCTTACAGTATCCGGTTCCTAATCATCATAAGCTTACAGTATCCGGTTCCTAATCATCCTAAGCTTACAGTATCCAGTTCCTAATCATCCTAAGCTTACGGCATCCTGTTTCTAATCATCCTAAGATTACAGTATCCTGTTTCTAATCATCTTAAGCTTGCAGTATCCTGTTTCTAATCATCTGGAGCTTACAGTATCCGGTTCCTAATCATCATAAGCTTACAGTATCCTGTTCCTAATCATCTTAAGCTTACAGTATCCTGCTCCTAATCATCCTAAGCTTACAGTATCCAGTTCCTAATAATCCTAAGAGTGAGATTGAATTTTTGAAAAATTTGATTTTTTTATATGCTAATGTAGCAAAAAGTGATTTTTGACGAAAAATTGAACAATTTACACAACATTTGACGTAATTTGCCAATCGAAGTCAAGTGGAATTCCGTTTTTTTGAAACTGGTTCCATGGAAGGCGAGATATATGGTAAAATAAGTTATTTGGCATCCTTCCAAACTAATTGCAGTGTGCCATATACAGTTATTTGTCAATATCTCGTGAATTATTGGTCACAAGGCTAAAACAATAGGCATGAACCGAAGCATAATATTGAACCTAATGCGCCGTTCACAATATAAATTTTACGTTTGCCACTAAATATGTGTCATAAGAGAGGGTTAACGCGTGACAAATTAGATATACCAAACAAATTATTTACCTTTAAGTTTTAGCGGCACCTTTTGATCTTTGAATCGTACCGCAACAAAGTCCCCGTTAACATACAGGTAACGTAGTCACGAACTTAAAGACGTCCGGCGTATTTAGCATCCTGTATTGGGACCGACCTAAAGCACCAAAATCCCGTTCCCAAGCTATACACCTGTTAACAACTCAAAATCGTGTTATCGTTCAAAGCTTACACACTGGCCCGTAGTCAGCTCGCCTTCCTGGGGGAAGGGTAAAAAATTTTCAGGAGGGGCATTGAAGGGTTTTCAATGACTTACAAGCAAGACTGAAAATTTTCTAGGGGGACGCAAAATTTTTCCAGGTGTGCTGAACATCCCTGGGCTCACAACCCCCCTTGGCTACGGGCAAGGCTACGCCGTGTCAAACAGGTCAAAATGTTTTTTATTCAATACAAATAAGAACCTTCGTGGTTCGCGATGCCCATGAACATAAACGGTTGCAGTAAATTGAACTCAGCGACCTGATAAAATATTTGATTGATCGAAAACACGCGACAGTATGATCTATGAACATATTTATTACGAAATTACAAAAAAGTATACATCAAAAATGTATTTATGTTTTTGATTTTGACATTATTACACTACCGATGATGGCCCATGTAAAGATCAGCGGCGGAACGTTTTTCTATGGAACTAGAAAAGAGTCAGCTTAAGCTTTAGACTATTTTTTGCTTGGCTTAGGCTTAGGCTTATACGCGTAGCCATAGGAATACGCGCATTCTTACGCTTAGGCTTAGGCTTAGGCGTAGGCTTAGGAATATGGTTATAATACTGTTCCGCCCGTGTTCTTTACATTGGCCCTATCGATGATGATTGGTATTTGTAGCCAGAATTAACGCGATATTTTTATCTCGAAGATACGGATCTGGTTCAGCGATAATTTGCCAGATTTAGTTTGTAAACTGGCCGCTTGTTGCTTTTTAGTGGTCATATTCTCAAATGTGTGTAGCACCTTGAACCAGAGTTCGAAGTGGGTAAGGATTTTTTACCCGACCCGCGCTTTACCCAACGCAAATATGAATTTCTTACCCACGGGTATACCCGCCCTGAAAAGATCTACCCGCGAGCCACTTTTACGTGCGACTGAAGTTAAACCATTTTAACTTTAAAGATTGCTGGTGATTTGCACTTTGACGAAGTTTTACGTTATAGCTCCGATTAATTTTACACATGAAAGTTTACTAGAAATAACAAAATTTGAAACGCAACTAAATGAAGAACCGGTATACTTACTGGAACAAGTTCGCGTCCCCTCATTAGCTGAATGATGGCATCACAACCCGGCTTTATATATCGCACCGACATGTAGTGTTCGAAGCAATACTCAGGCTTCTGAGTAAAGTGCACTCATTCTGAGTTAAAATCAACACACTGGAGTTTACAGGGCGTGCTTAAACAAGAGTAAATCCCCATGTCTACAGCCAGCTCACCTTGCTAGTAGGCTAAAACATTTTCAGGAGTAGCATTTAAAGGTTTTCAATGACTTACAACCAAGGTTGAATATTCTTCTAGGGAGGGGCAAAGTTTTTTCAGGGGTTGAGTCCCCTTGTCACACCCCTTTGGCTACGGGTCCGAAATCCCCTGAGTTGGAGCGGGGGTACGTCAAAAACGCAACGCATAGTGATTTCCTTTGTACACAAAACGTATCCAGCATTCGTTACGTTTTCAACCGACCCGACCTAGGACGAAGTAAGATGACCTGTGCACTTTTTTTCAGCACATATTTTTTGCTGTTGATAGCGCAATGTTGCAAGCATGTTAGCATGTTATAACCGTTTATGATTTGAATTTTTAGTCTCAAGGTAAGATTACTTGCTTAAATGAACGACTCGCATTGAAAATTGGCAAATTTTTCTGGTCAATACACTCAATAACCAGAAGCTGCAATTGCAGTTGGCAAAATTTTAGCAAACTTAACTTGTAATTGTCATAATTGCAACCTTCAAAAAAGTACTGTTTACCTTAAAGCCGTATTCGCAAATGAAAGCCGACTTTGTCGACCTGTGATTTTTCAGGTTTGAACCAAGAACCAGACGTACCTGCATGGAACCTGAACCTTTGTTAGGTCAGACTTTACTTTCACAGAACGCTGCCGGCTTGTTTTGACTTTGTTTGTGTGCCATGTTTGGTTTTAGTTTTCACTGAAATGTCTTAAAAATAAAGTTAAATACGTATTTTTACGCAAACCATGTGACCTGTTTTGTTTTGTCTGCAATAAATAAATTATGGTGGACACTTATAACGTAATGGATTTATTAATAAAAAAATCACAATCTTTAATCAGAGTTGATTCCGTATTTATGGGCGGGCCAGAAGTGGATGCGATTGCAAGATTTTGAACTAAAAATGAGAAAATTCTTTCAATAAATTCATCCAATGTCATAAAACTTTGGGTAAATTCGCTATTTTTGCTATAAAATTTTAAAATTTTAGAAAATTCAGTTAACAATCAAACAACTTTTAAACGTTTACTGCAGTGACGCGAATAATAGGCAACTGATATTTATTTTAACTCTCCAAAGCGTTTTTGAGTGTTATTCGGTTACGGGCTGTTATTTATTTTTAATTGACCCCTATTCTAAATGAGTCCAACACCTTTTTTAAAAAGTTCATTAACTTTATTCCGAAGCGTTTTTAAATCTGTTGTCCGTCAATCTTTTTCTGGATTTAGTCAAATTTGTACTAATTGTCTCAGCGTATGTTACATATTTGAGCAGTCGAGTTGTTTCTCGTGCCTTGATCACTTTTTAGGCGACTCTAAGTCTTATTGACTCTAGTCCCTAACGCTCTCTAATTAGGGATACAGTCTCCTATAAATGTGGACTTAAACTGGGAACCGCTATTCGTTTTCCGTTTTCTTTTCCGTTATTTTCGTCATAATCCGTTGTGGTATTTCTTATTTTTACTACCCGTATAACCGACTGAAAGCTTAGCGTATAAAGCAATTAAAAAATTTTCAACCTTATAATGGTCCAGCCACGGGGTACAGGACCCAAACCTGCTATGAGATTTTTCAAAAGCCAAAATCAGGTGATTGGCCTTTGCCAGTTTGAGAACTACGGCTACTGTTTATTACCAGTTTCGCCGTTCCACAATTTGTTGCGGAACGCCCCAAACCAACTGACCAAAATTGCGTAGAATAAGTCTTTGAGATTACCTCTTTTTAAGGAGTTTTGGCCAATGTAAACAGCAAGAGTGGACCAGTATTATAAGCTTATTTCTAAGCCTAAGCCTAAGCCGAAGCCGAAGCCTAAGCCATGCAAAACAATTAGCCTAAAGGTTTAACGCGGTTTTGTTCCCAAAATTTAAAACATTCTAGACATATCTATACGTGGGCGTCAACTCAAACGTAGTGTAAGCAAAGCAGATAACGAAATTCCTAATCGAATAGTAAAAGTACCAAAAATGACTCAAAATAATATCTTTCTGATAGAAATTGGTACCAGCTTCCGCTATAGAATTCCCAAGATTCCAGGCGCTCATCAAACATTCTAATACCCGGTAACGTTGCGTTCATTCCACGACAACCTGTAGGCAATGTAGACTCAAGGTTGTGGCAAAATATGTGAAAAAACATCAAAAGTTTCATTTCAAATTTAATACATTTGAATAGAATCGCTTGTGGTTATTTGAAAATGAAATCTTGATATAACAATAAATTCATTCAACAGGTTAATAATGATTGTTATAAAGTAGTGTCGTCTAAATCCGTCTGCCTTGTTATGAGGCAACAAACGAACTGAAACCGATCCTAAGGATTGCAGCGATACGGAGTTTTAATTGGCTGTACGAGATATTTTCGATGCCGAAAGTTTATGCGGACAGAGATACGTATTCGTATCCAATATGACCCTCTATGCTAACAGATAAGATTCTGGATCGTAAGGACGTATTTATGAGCATCCTGGAATCGAACTCCCAGTCCTGCACAAGATTAAAATTTTGTTTTTGTGTTCAACAAAAAATGAGGGCACAATTTCACTCGCTACGTGAAATTTGTTCTACACAAAAAGCCACCCTTAGTTACTGATATATGTCCGGTGTTGCAATTATCCGTTGAATTAGACGTTTATTTGTCTCGCATCAAAAGTTTTAGTATAATGTAAGCAAGGTGCAACCGGAATTCCGGTTTCGGTAAAGAAATCCGGTATTTTTCTGTATCTGGTTCCTGTAATAAATCCAGCATTTTTTCACCGGAATTTTCTGGTGTTTTCGGTATTCAAAATTTTTCTCATTGGAAAATTTAAGAAAAATTGGCATATTCTAAGTTATTTTTCTAAAATTGTCTGAGCGTGTATTGCCAAAATTTGCAATGCGTGCCATTCCATAATTTATCATACGTTTCTAGCTACCGCATCTGTTTCAGGATTTTGGCATTCTAAAAGCGATAAATTAGCGTTAAAAATGAATTTTTTGGTAACAAATTTTTTTATTTTTCGGTTCCGGCTAAGGTTCCCGTTTCGGTATATTTTTTACTTTCCGGTTAAGGTTCCCGTATTTTATAATTCCAGTTGCACCCTGAATGAAGGTTATACTTGGACTCTATCCGCTTACGGACTCTTATTACGGATACGGACTCGTATTGAATCGGACTCAAAATTGGAACCACCTTCTTATTACCCCCTCTTATTCGGATCACTAGAGCAGCTGAATAGGGTGTACTACTAACAGTCAAACTAAATTAAGTCGAATTATCAAATTACCATAACACCCTGTGTATTGTATATACATATTTTTTTCAAATAATACAGACATTCTTACCGAATAATCATAAATTCCACATGAATAATGTAGTTTCGGCGTCGTTAGAAGCCTTACATCAGCCAGCAAGCTTTATTACTGCAAACCTTTTGCAATATTTTGTAATTTTTACAAGTATATTTTTAAGAATAAAGTTATCAAACTTCCTTGTGCTGACAAATTATCGTTTCGTCCAATCAAATTGTTCTTGTGTGCAAATTTTCATTCCACAATTGTACGCCGCGTTGCTTTTAACTGTTTCCAAACGATTTTTGGCAAAAAACACCGAACTTCGAGTTACTCCGTCAACTTTAAGCGAACAGACCCTAAACCAAAAATTATTACTAACAGGGGAAGCAGATTTACAGGGGTGACAAGAAAAGATTTCCTCTGGCCTCTCGTTGTGTTAGCCCTGCTTAGAAATGGTGTGTGTAATGTCTTAAGTGTAAAGCGAAATCATTATGCTACGAATACTATGCTTATAAAAGATTCGCTAGCATCTATGCTATCACTTTGCACAGATTATGAACGGATAAACTTTATCTGATATTGATATTCTCGTAGTAAATGTTAAGTTAATCTTGAATTTTAAAGCGGAAATTGTTAGTATCATTAACGAATCATTGGCTGGATTTCGGAAACCGTACTTAAGTACGACTTAGTATTTAAGAACGGGCTAAGCAATTACTTAACCATTTTGTCGTTGCTAAAAGCTTACTTAAGTTAAATAAATACTTTAGAGTCGCTGACAAAATTTGACATATTACAGGTTAGCAGCTCAGGCATGCCTGGTCTAACTGAAATTGTAGACTCATGGTGCCTGTTTAATATAAAGCCGAATTACTACCATTTTGTTGTGACATTGGATCGCGTTTGGCAGTTATCTGTTTTTGCTCGAAAAGTCAAGTATTTACTTAAGTAAGCGATTTTAGTAATTACTTAAGTACAACTTAAGTAAATACTTAAGTATGATTTCAGAAATCCAGCCTATATTTTACTAGCAGTAAAACGCGATGTATTGAAAACGTTGTCTACCAACTTCTATTAAACTGAAAAGTTAAACCCTGTATCAATTATGAGTGAAATGGAACAACAACAACAACAACAACAACAACAACACCAACAACAACAGCAACAGCAACAACAGCAAAAACAACAACAAAAACACATTAAGATAAATGTTGGCGGCGTTCGGTACGCTACACTTGCTCAAACGCTAACAACTCGATGTCCTGAGTCGAGATTGGGTCAGCTCGCCCTTTGCCACATGTCGCTAGCGTCTCCAACCACAAAATTGCAATATTGCGATGCGTATTTCGAACGTGAAAACGAATACTTTTACAATTGGTCACCGTTGTATTTTCCAGCAATACTCAGCTATTATCACACAGGCGTCCTGCATTCGCTCGACACTATGTGTCCTGGGGTACGTTGGTGGGTCCATTCGCTGGCCCGATTCAAGAAGGCGTCAGTGTCGAATAATAAAATTGCGTTTAGTTTCTTGCTCGCTTCGCTCACAAGCTTATTTGGTGATTTTCGCACTCTGCATCGTCACTGTTTGTCAACAAATTGACAATGATTTTGCATTGGCCCAAAGCCTTTGTTTTAAGTCAAACAAATATTGTGGATTATAATTTGATGGGTCTAAAAATTAAATTACACGGCTTACAATGATATTTTGGTTTAATTCCTTTTGACATAAACATGAATTTTTACAGTTTTGAGGCAAATTACTTGTTATCAAGCACCAAAAACGTTTGTATTTGAAACTAATTTCTTCAAATGCTTGTTTTTTGGCGTCTCGTTTCTGTATTAAAACGCTAATAAGTTGTCAGGTTAAGACCGCTGATGCGTGTATTTTATCAAATTTTTTAACCATATTAATTGGACCGCGCCCGGCCACTACGCCTATGCGTAAATTTGAAGCCATGGCTATGCGTAACCAAAAGCCTAAAACATAAGCCTAAATGTTAAGCCTGAGTTTAAGTCTAAGCCTACACGTTTCAGTGTTGAGTAAAAATCGTCATATTTGGGGTTTTCCAGTTGTTAGGTTCTTTAGTTTATAACATGGGTCATAATCATTAAACAGGTTATAAACCAAGAACTCGACTACTGGCAAATACCAAGAAGTGTTTGCTGCGATAAATGTCCAGACGTCAACTGCCGTCGGCATCAGTCGCCGCATTCGCACACTGATCCGCCACCTTTACCACAGCTTCAAGTTGCTCAAAATGATCCTGTGCTTTCGTTGGCGAGCAAAGCGAGTTCTGAGAACAATTTACTATCCGGTATGGCAGAACATCCAGCGTATCGTAGCATACCGGATATGTTCTCGGCTGTTGGAGCGGAAGACCGTGACGATTTAGCGTCTATGCGAGATAGTTTGATTATTAGCTTTCAACGCGCGTCTAAATACGATCGCATTCGATTTATTGTATGGGAAACGCTTGAAGATTCGACTATTAACCTTGTCGGCAAGGTATGTGTCTGCACAGTAAACGCGAGTAAATCACCTACAATTCGATGAAATTTTAATAATTTGTAAGGTTGAGTTGTTGCTATTTTTCATAAAATTTCCTATTCTAAGGCACCCAAAATTTTTTTGTCATTTTAAAGCCGAATCGGCCGTTCTCACTACCCCTGACCTCTGGCTGGCTGCTGAGCCATTTGGTATTATTTGATAGACAGGAATCATGCACATTTAAAAACGTTATCGCATGTCAGGCTAATGTTACATTAAGAGGCGTAACAGTAGATTAAGCGTATTCCTAAGCCTAAGCCTAAGGCTAAGCCTAAGCCTAAGCCTAAGCAAAAAAATGTAATCTAGAATCTACACTGTAAAAAATGGGGAGTCAAATTGACTCTCCGGAAAATAGGCTTTTCCTGACTACACAAAATGAGTCAAATTCGACTCCGCCAGAGTCAAATTCGACTCACTGAGCGATTCAGTGAATCGAATTTGACTCTGGCGGAGTCTAACTTTGACTCCGTTTGTGTAGTCAGGAAAAGCCTATTTCCCAGAGAGTCAATTTGGCTCCCCATTTTTTGCAGTGTAAACTTACTCTTTTATAGACCCACCAAAAACCTGGACGCCCCTTAAAGTAACATGGGCCATATATCATATATTGGTTAAACATTACATGTTTAACCACTCGAGAGCGTTTTTCGCCCTGACAATGTATTCCAAACAGAACTGCAATAATTTCGCAAAATGCAACGTTTTTTTAATATTTCAGATAATTAAATTTTGGTCTGTGCTAATCATCCTGGTGAGCACTGTGATAATGATCCTTGATTCTATGGAACAGTTTCATTGGTCCAGCTACATTGGACAACCTGGACTACTTGATGGCAATTTAACTGCGTATGAGTCGGTAAGCATATATTACACAGTGGCGTACCGAGAAATTTGGATTGGGGAGTGGGCGCAGCCGTGCGTTGGGTTTCCACCTAAAAGTAAATTTTAGAGCTCTTGAGCAGTGACCCATCTTTGGTCAACCGTACAACAACACCATGTCCGAGACACAAATAGGTTGATGATATAGCCTAGATATGTCCTTAATAGCAAATGCAGCCAATAATAATATACATTGCTATTTAACGGCCTTATCGGACCCAGGTAAGTTTTAGATTGCGGATACAGCCGCCATAATGTAGATTTATACTTTTTACGCCTTCTAGCAACGCCTAAGTCTAAAAGTTCTTAGGGAGACTAGGTGGAGCCAGAGACTCCATTAAGGTATGACTTTAGGGTTTGGTTTTAGTTTATTTTTTAGTTTTTAGATTAAAATATATATTCACAGTGGCACAACCACGTACATATACAAGATGCGAAATAGAAAAGATATGTTAGATTCCAAAATTTTTTGAGAGGCAAAAACACTACTAACAGACTTTACAATAATTCCGGATCCTTACGTTAGTGACACGCTACACACCTTTGTTGTTGAACCAATTCAACATCCTTAAAATTTATCCACCAATCCTTAATCAAATTGGGATTTATCGTAAATTTCAGTGCCATTTAAAATATGCATCACTGGTTGCCATTCTGCGCGAATCTCATTTTAGTTTTGGTTAAGATCAACCTTTGGGGGAGTCCTTCGCTTTCTATTCAGTTACCACAAGTGTGGGAGGTACTACACAAGGTACCAAATTTTGTCCAACGTAAAGAACAGGGGCGGAACAGTATTATAAACATGTTCCTAAGCCTAAACCTAAGCCTAAGCTTAAGCCAAAGCGTACGAATGAGCGTATTCCTAAGCCTAAGCCTAAGCCAAGCAAAAAAATTAGTGTAAAGCTTAATCTTACTCTATTGCAGTCTACACGGAAAAACTCTCCGCCCCTGATCTTTACATGGGCCCAAATTTGATACACTGTTATCTTCAGGTCATCGAAGAGACACGCGCGTCGCCACAACTATCACAATCACCCGATCCAATTTTATTCAGTTTGAACGCTGGCGAATACTTAATTTGTACACGCAAACACGCCAATCGCCGGCTATACCGTGCTCTCGAGAACAACATTATCCGTGGCAGCGCATCCAGGGGTAGCGTTCCGAATCCGAACCGCGACCCTAACGACGACACCCCTCATCATAGTCCTGATATGCCGCTGGAAACGTCGTCTGATCATACGCCCGATCATCGGCTTGTGTTCGCGTTTCGATGCCTCGATTTGATTTGTACGGTTTGGTTTACCATTGAATTTTTAGTTCGACTCTGGGCGGCTCCGAGTCGATTTCGGTTTCTACGGCAACCGTTGACTATCGTCGACGCGTTGTCGGTGTTTCCATCGTACATCGAGTTCATTTATGTCGATGTCGACCGAGCGACCCGGTTTCGTTTGTCGCTGCGTTCGCTGCGCGCTTTTCGTGCCTTGCGAGCGTTGCGTGTTTTTCGCGTTTTAAAACTCGTTCGATATGAGTCAAAATTTGAAGTTCTGGCGTTGTGTTTGAAAAATTCGATGCCTGAAATAATTTTGCTCGGAACGTATTTATTTATTGCAACGCTGGTGTTTGGATCGTTGCTGTATTATTCAGAACTGGACGAAGATACTAGTTCGTATACGAGTATACCGATTGCTGCGTGGTGGTCAATTAGTAAGTTGGACATCTGTTTGATATGCAACTTCGTTTAAGCCGTATTCACACGGTGCAACATTTTGCAACAAAAAATGACACGTGCAACTTGCATGTGCCAGTTTGGTCACAGAGCAGCAGTTTTGAAGTTGTTGCAGCTGTAAATTATTCACTATAATTCATGTGACTTAATTTAACTCGCACCTGTGAACGCAGTTGCAAGACGCTTGAATTTGTTGGACCTGCAGTTTGATTGGTCAATCGGAACGTTTCTTTAAAAAATACTTGCAGCTGCAGGTATTTCGAGCGTTTTCCACCTGCTAGTTTTCGCAGCAAAAACTTGTACGTGTGAATGGTGCTTTACTATCGTAATATTTCAAGAAAACATCGGTCAGTGTACAGAGGCACTCAAATACACAATTAGCTAATAACACAATTGTGGTCTCTGGAGTATAATTAGACCCATACGCTGCAATGTATCAGTAGTACCTATCACCGACTGGTGATGACGTTTGTATCTTTCGAAATGATAAATTATGAGGTTCGATATTTAGCACATTTTTTGCATTTGTCTTACTTCTGGTCTAATCTTGAGATTCGTTATTGCAAAATTTTCGCCAATTTAAGAACGCTGCTCACATTTGAATATACAGGCCGAGATAAGAACTTAAGTATCATAGTAAATATAAGCGTTAGTTCCTCATCTAAGTGAAACCGTCACCGTAGCGGTTTAATTTAGGTACATAACAAGCCAGTCCCTGACGTCCGTCATATAAGCTATTTGTGTTTGCCATGGATGTTGTTTTAGCAACGTACTTCGGCTACGCCGCAGAACCTCCGCTAAGCTTTCCGGGCAAAATCATATCGGCAATCGGTGCTGTTTGTGGACTAATACTGCTCGCTTTGGTGGGTATACTTATCGGCAATTTTATGCATAACTACAAGCGTACCAAACGTACTAACCCACCGGTATCGAACATTTCTGGCCAATCGCGAAAACTGACAACATCGGGCATCGCGGTTTGTGACGGACCAGACCATCAAACTGGAGCCGGATCTGTGGAAGGACGGCCGGATGACGGCGCCGGTGGGAGCACTTCCGGTGCTGGAACAGTGTTTGTGGAAACGAAACAAATCGACGATTATATTGATCCAGCGGCAGATGCAGCGATTCAACGATTCCATCAGCGACAAGCGCAAATGTTACGTCGTCGATCAACAATACTTCATTCAATGGGTGATATTTTTGACGAGTTATTCAAAGATGGCGCCCCACAAGCGCATAATGAAGATTCAACGCAAAGACAACCGCTGCCTGAGGGTGGATTTCATCGTGGCACCAAATTTGGGACGCCACCATTTGAAGGGGGTTCGTTACAAAGTGCACCTGGTAAAATTTACAAAAAGAAACCAAAAGGTAACGCACTGAAGCAAGTATTCAACGCGCGCAGTGTTGACAGCGGTACTAAGTTCGCGACAACAGATCCGGCGTACGGTCTAGCGAAAGCCGGCCCTGGCGGACTAGGAAGGAAGCCTCCGCTTCCCACCGCGGAAGTCATTGGTACTCGAAGCTTTGCTGACGTCATTGGATCAAGCCAACTTAGCGGCGGCGTGGTGACCACCGGCGACGGTCAAAACCGGTCTTCGCAAGACAGATCTTCAACAACGGTTTATAATCATGCGAAAGCGTTAATTGAACCTACTTTCAACTCTCCAACTCGTAGCTCGAAGCAAACGGTCATTCAAGGACGGCCAGCAACCGAAACAAAATGCCTAGCAATAGACGAACAACCGTCGTGTCGACAACAGACGACGACTTCAATGGGTCAGACGTACGCACCGAACGGTGTCAGTTGTCCCCAAGGCCGACGACAACAAGTCGCAACCGTTGAAAGTTATCCGCTTGGTAGCAACTTAACTAACTTACGTAAACAAGCGAGCCACGAAACCAAATCATGCCTCCGGTCAAACCTACGCAAAACGCATTTCAACAACGAAAAATATCCAGAAAACGAGCGACTGATGCGAAAACTTTCCGCAGTCAGCATTGAGGCCGGCTGTAGTGAAATCAGAGTGGCGGAAGAAAACCGGGTTGATACACGGAATCAGACTGCGAATGCGAACGATATCAACCGAAAAATTTCCGTTAATCGCCGGCATAGCAGCAATAATATGATTGGTCAGTTGAATTTGCAGTAAAACTTCTCGACGCACAAATGGTTTTGATGCCGAATTTTCACATCGAAACTGGTTGCTAGAACGAGCAATGGATACCAAAATGTGAATAATCCGATGGGATAAACTGTGATGCAACAGCCTCGACGGTTTACGTTGTCTCGGATCCGGCCGTCATCCAAACTTAACACCCTGGATATTTGAACAAATTGTGGGAAAAGTTATTAAATATAACAAAGAGTTGAATATATTCAAATATGGTACATATCAGACGTTTGGTGCAAAGGGGTTGTAATTTGGTTTTTTGACCTTAAAATATAGGATATGTAAACGGGTCGTCGACACGTGTTGTTCTTTTGTTTTTAGCTTCATAAACGGGTGGTATCGTTGAAATTATTATTGATTTTCAAGTGCAACTATTTTATTAACATTGTGTATTGTTATTGAAAGAAGGGCCAATGTAAAGAACAGGGGCGGAACAGTATTATAAGCATATTCCTAAGCCTAAGCATATTCCTAAGCCTAAGCCTAAGCATATTCCTAAGCCTAAGCCTAAGCATATTCCTAAGCCTAAGCCTAAGCATATTCCTAAGCCTAAGCCTAAGCCTAAGCCTATGCCTAAGCCTAAGCGTAAGCGTATAAGAATGAGCATATTCCTAAGTGTGAGCCTAAGCCTAAGCCTAAGTCAAGCAAAAAATTTGGTTTAGAGCTTAAGCTTAATCTATTGCAGTCCCACAAAAAACGTTTCGCCCCTGATCTTTATTTACATGGGCCGAAAAAAGTATACTTATTCTATTTGTTTTTAGCAAAAAATGCTCTTAATTGGCGTTCTAGAGCGCTATCATTTTCTTACATTTTGACAAATATCGGTTAAATGGTAAAGTTGGAAATGAAACATACTTTGTAAAAATCAAATGCAAGCTCGTTGTTCGCTTCTCCTACGTATAAAGTTACAACTTCGCTTATGCTTAATGTCGGGCAAAAGTTTTGGCAAAGGCTTACATAAAACTTTTCCTGAGCCTAAGCCTAAGCCTAAAACAGAGTGTGAGCCTGTTGAGTGAAGTGTACCAGAGCCCAAATGTAATACCCGACCAGAGCAAATGGTTATGAACCAGCTATCTTCTACTCCTCAGTCACCCATAAAGTGCATTCGGCTTGAGGTACGGCTTTCGCCCTGAAGACATTTGTCGAACTTTCTGCTTCAACACAGATTTTTGTCGACATAATGGCCCATATAAAAATCAGGGGCGGAACGTCTTTCTGTGGGACTGCAAAAGAGTAATCTTAAGCTTTAGACTTCTTTTTTGCTTGGCTTAAGCTTAGGCTTACGAATAAACTCATCCTTACACTTAGGCTTAGGATTAAGCTTGGGTTTAGGCTTAGAAATATGCTTATAATACTGTCCGGCCCAGTTGTTTACACTGGCAATATAAATTAAAGCGTGATTAGGTTAAATATGACAGATAGGCTTTTTGAGACGGTGAGTTTACATTTAGCACGCTGAAATACACCGATCAGTCAACATTGACACATCAAGGGTTACAGTTATAATTATAATTACAGTCTAATAAATCGTTAGCCAGTTGCAATTCGACATTAATATCTTAATAGATATTTGGGATTAACATAAGTCAAACAGCGAAAATAATTGACCAAAATGATACATACAATATTTGCAGGAGGCATTCGCAGAACGACCATTTGAACGCCTCCTGAAATGTCCAGTAGGCAGGTTTATTTTTACCTTGAAATACTGAATATTTCGTAATTAAAAAGATGTCAAAGATCCATCAGCTACCCCGAAACGGAAACATCTGAGTCCCTGCTGATACTGTTTTTAGAAATTCTGTTCGATTCAGATATAAGAGCGTCTAAAAGTGTAAATATTCTTGGCGGTGTTTCAGGTTTGGTCCATATGGATATCTCCTTAATCCGGAATAAATTACTAGCTTGGAATTTGTGTCCCGGACTCTAACCAACTTGGCATTTTTCGCCACGGAAATATTACGGTTTTGAACAAGAGTTTTTTCGATTTGAGTAGAGAAGTGTATTATTTTTTCAAAAATTACAAACTGCGGCCGATGTAAAGATCAGGGTCGGAACGTTTTTCTGTGGGACTAAAATACAGTAAGATTAAGCTTTAGACTGATTTTTTGCTTGGCTTAGGCTTAGGCTTAGGAGTGTGCTCATTCTTACGCGTAGGCTTAGGCTAATAGGCTTAGGAGTATGATCATTCTTACGCATAGGCTTATGCTTAGGCTTAGGTTTAGGCTTAGGAATATGGTTATATTACTGTTCCGACCCTGGTCTTTACATGGACCCCTTTTATTAAAATAAATTAGCCAGTACAACCAAAGGCGCAATTTGTGCGCATCTAAAATTTTTCTTAGAAGCAGAGGCACATAAATGTTTTCCACATATGCAGGCGCGAGGACAAATGGGAAAGAATACACCACAGTCGCATCGTGTCCGAAGGGCCAATGTGGCAATCCTTGGAAATTCAACTAACGTAGTGACCCGAATAAGAGGGGGGACTGATATTTATTTGGCCTCTTCAGAGGGTACCCCACTGTTGTCCGGTTACGGACTGTTATTTATTTTAACACACCTTCCGCCGCACTTCGTTACTGATGTATATCCGGTATTGTAACTATCCGTTGAATTAAATGTTCATTTGTCTTGCATCAAAAGCTTGAGCGATAGAAGCAAATTTATACTTAGCTTTGTACTTTCAAAACTTAAGTATGCTTTAAAGTTTCGAAACAACATTATTTGGCAATTTAGTCATCTATGCTCTATAATTAGTAATAAATGACATTTCTGGACCATAACTAGTGCTTAATTGTGTGCAGTACCTGTCGCACGTACAAGATCTGTTAACTTTGAAATGAGTAAAATATACAAATTTAGTGCTAAACACTATTCCCCGTGTAAATTTTTGCGGCGAGAACTTGCAGACTGCAAATTGCAGTCTGAACTTGCATTTTTTCATCAGCCAATTAGAATGCGGTTGCAATAAATTTAGTGAACTTGCATTTGTTATTCACACATATGAACTCAATTCCTAACTATGATTTTTAATGAACCATTTGCAGCTGTAAGTTTTCCGAACGGGATGTTGGACAAACCTTGCAAGTGCAAGTTGCAACTGCAAGTTCTCGCAACAAAAACTTGCACGTGTGAATAGTGTTTTTAGCGAGTTTTAGTTTGTTCTTTATTATTTTTCAGATTTTGACTTAACTTTTCACAAATATATACAATACCATTATATATGTATATATGTATATATACTTCAAATTAATTGCGACTTGAACCCAGCATAACCAGTTAACCCGTCGCTTTTCTTCAGCCATACAGAATTCAAAGTGTCACATTTCGTAGATTCCGTCTCATCGTTATGTTCACTTGTCAACTTCAAATTATTGTAATTATAATCAATATAACAGTTATTATCGTTATATCGCTGCAATTCGCTAAATATATCAACTTCAGACTGATTTGGAGTCGCTGGAACCTCGAACCCAAAATGATCCTCAGGATTTTTTCCCAAATGCGTTCCTGACGTTTCGTGATCAGTGGTGCGGAATTCCGATGGTTCGTTATGCAACAGATCAGTGGTGACGCTGGTTTTGGGTGGCGGCGCGGCGGCGTTTCTGTCGGTTCGGCGTTTGTAATTGTGCATAAAATTGCTAATCAGTATACCGACCAGTGCAAGCAGTATAAGACCACAGACTGCACCAACCGCTGAAATGACTTTGCCAGGAATGCTTTTCGGTGGTACGGCAGCGTAGCCGAAATAGGTGGCTGAAACAAACCTTTTGATTTTAAACCGGTCTGGATTTACCGTGTGACCGATTTTGCCATATGCCATTTGTAAACAATATAAATGCAGTGTTTGCTGTTTGAGGGTCGCCTTATAGGTTTGGCGTTATACTTGTCGTACGGCGCCGTCCGTCACCGCTGATAGCACAGAACGCATTGAAATAATTGAAAAGTATAGCGCGAACCCTTAGTTTTGAAATGGAACTAAAAAGAAAACATATCTTACAAACTGGTGCTTCTATTCAAAGTAATTCATTCAATTTTGCTAAAAACAATAACAGTAAGCTGCTCAAAAGCTGCTGGAAACGTTGGAAATTTAGCTCATGAGTTTTGCTCAAGGCTTCGGCCAATGTATGGAACAGGGCCAGGTGGTTTTCCGGTGGGGCAGTGATAGAGCTAGTTTAAGATTTAGACTAACTTTTCTGATTAGGCTTAGGCTTAAGCTTAGCAATAGGCTCATTCTTACGCTTAGGCTTAGACTTAGAAATAGGCTCATTCTTACGCTTAGGCTTAGGCTTAGGAATCTGCTTATACTACTATTCCGGCCCCGTTCTATATATGGCCCAAGGTATACAGGTACAAAGTGCTAACGCAAATCTGTTTGAGTGTATTGTATAAAAGAATACAAATATTACTTACTAATAGACCACCATGCAGCGATCGGTATACTTGTATACTCAGTATTTTCAACATCCAATTCAGCGTAGTACAACAACGAACCAAACACAAACGTTGCCATAAATAAATAAATGCCGAGCAAAATCATTTCTGGCAAACTCGTTCGCAGACACATTGCCAAAATTTCAAATTTTGACTCATAGCGGACCAGTTTGAATACACGAAACACGCGTAGCGCTCGGATGACTCGAAATGCTCGCAACGACCTTAACGACAACCGGAATCGTGTCGTCCGATCGACTTGAACGTATGCAAATTCGATATAACTTGGAAACACAGACAACGCATCGATGATGGTTAGTGGCGATCGAAAAAACGCACACCGATTCCGTGCGGCCCATAATCGAGCAAAAAATTCAACCGTAAACCAAACGGTACAAATGAGGTCGAGCCAACGAAATACAGTAACCGCAAGTTGGTTCGGAGTCGCGGGTTCGGGCACATTTCGCGAGTAACTGCTACGAACATAAGTACCGTTTTCGTCAAACAAAACGTGGGTATAACGTCGGCAAAATAGTTCACCGTACAGAAAGCCTTGATCAATGCGGTTCGAAACATCTGTCAGATCTGTCTGTAAAATGAACACATTTCTAGTGAAACACAACTGATATCTTTTAGTAAATTAAGGCTTGGTAGCAAGTTTATTAAGGATTTCTGGGTTTTACTATGCAGTGGTGTATACAGGGGCCAAAATATTAATTTATACGGCCCATGTTACTTTAATGGGCGTCCAAGTTTTTGGTTGGTCTATAAAAGTGTTGGTTTAGATTGTGGATTACATTTTTTGCTTAGGCTTAGGCTTAGGCTTTGGCTTAGAAACACATTTTTGCAACGCTTAGGCTAAGGCTTAGGCTTAGGAATACGCTTAATCTACTGTTACGCCCCTGAAAGTAACATTGGCCATTTATACTATCGCATTTTATGCAAAGGTTAAGGCTGTAAATAGATTTCTTGGTCACAATTTGGTTTTAAATCGCTTGCTAGTTTAATCTGGCCCAAAAATACCGATTGTCGTTCGTTTTAGCTTTTTGCTAAAACAATCACTCCAGTATTGTCAAACATGGCTCATGATACAGACAGACTTGACAAGGGATTATATAATTTTAACAAACAAAAGACTGATATGCAGAGTGCATAGAGACGATTGTGGACTTATGATTTAACTATATCGACCGGATCGCAGTGCCGTAGCAGGCAGGGGTGATGGCTTCCCTCAAATTGCAGGGTGGGAGCATCCCAAACTCGTGAGCGAAGTGAGCGAGAAGCCAGACACCGTTTTAAAACATAAGCGGTCTTTGTTTCAACCGTTTAGGTTGGGGGCCCGTTTAGGAGTGGAGGGGCCAAATGGGAGTATGGGGGAAGGAGCTGCGCCGGCCCTGCCGGGTCGAACCGTTTTCAACTCGAGTTAAAGTGAAACAAAACGTCTGGTGAGCGAACGCCGAGTGTCCAGGAGCAATTTTACTGAATTTTTTGCTCAGACTGGGTTCGGTTTGAAAAAAATACTTTAAAATTATAAGTCATAACACGGGCGGATCAGTGAAGAAAACGTTGCGAGCAATAAACTTTATTCAAATTTTGTACGAATCCACAAATCAAATACTCTGTTCTGCGCGACTCTGTTTGAGGGAAGAACAAAGTACCGTAGCCCATGTCACTTCAGGTTTTCACTGATGCGTTTAAACTGGCTCTTATTAGGTGCTGGCAAACTTACCTGGTTCTCGGTTGTTTCACAATTGTCTATGTATTGTCTTATATGGTTTTAACATCTTATATTTATTGTACCGTTAGTTAAAGGTTCGCATAACCAGCACACTTTGGCTGGGAGGCAAAAACATTTTTTCACCAGTGGCATACAACGGTTTTCGCGGTCTTACAAGTTGCAATAAAATGAATAGCAAATAAATGAACAATTATTTAAAAAAGAAGAATAAAAGGTAAAAAGACAAGGCTAAAAATATTCTGTGGGGTAAAAACTTTTCCAGCAGGGCGGGGTTGAGTTTCGGCCCTGGCCTCCTCATGGTTACGGGCCCGGTTAGCTACCTATAGACTTACATCTGACGAAGATGTGATGTTAGTATCTAACAACGATGTGTGCCCAATATAACTTGACCAGTGAAACTGTTCGATGGAATCCAAAATCATTATAATTGTACTGACCAGTATAATAATCAAAGACCATGTTTTGAGAATCTGTAACAAAAAGTCTTTTAACCATTGGGTTACTGTACATTTTCAACTTTAGGCAAAAAGACAACATTTCCCTAAACCTAAACCTAAATCTAAACCCGAGCCTAAGCCTAAGTCTTGGAGTTTGTGAGGTGAAAGTGCACCAGAGAAAAACAGCGTCTTGGATGCCTTATTAAGTTTGTGTGAACCAGGTTCAGATAAGTATCATTTTTGAGGTCTATAAAAACTTTAGTTGTATAGGTTTTAGGTTTATATATTTATGAGTTAATTTAGACACCTACAATTAGCATACAGGTTTTTTTAGACATATTAGTAGACGTGTTTTCTAAAATCCTACTATGTGAGATCAATAGTTGCCAAAACCGAAAGTGTAGGTAAACCCTTTCCCGAGCTAAATGAGAGGGTTGCCACCACGTCGCCACAACCCCTATTGCCGACCTTGAAAGTTACAAAAAACTATACTTAAAATACGAAAAATTACGCTACTAAAACTGCCGTTACTTCTAGCAATAATACGTCGCCAAAGACGGGATTTTGGTTTTAGGCGGCTTTATAGGCATTATTCAGGCTGTATTTAGATACCAATGCCGACACAAGCCATTATTCTGTAACTAAAACACCGTAACACAGGGCCAATATGGTTAAATTTCATTTTTAAAAAACTTTAGGTCGGTAAAGAATCGCAAATTTTCACCCACGCGGTAAAAATATTTACCCTCGAGTACACCCACGTCACAAATTGTTTTACCCGTCCCGGGTTTACTCGCTCGTACCCGCGGTTCGCGTGCAAGTCTGCGACGCCAAGTTTCGAAACCTACTAAAGTCTAACGGCGAAACTTAGCCAGTACCTTTCCACAAACTCCATTCTTCGAAATCTCAAGCGTTTCCCAACACCAAAATCGAGCACGTTCATATCGATTGGTTTCGAACGCTAATGCAGCTGCGGACAGTCGTCGTTCGGTTTCAGTATGATCCGTTGATGCTTGGAGCAACGCTTTTTCCAGCTGATCCGGCTGTGCAATGGAGTCGTTTCGCGATCTTCCGCCTGCGCCACCTGGAGACCTGACAGCGTTGACAGAATAATTTTTGACACAATATTGCGGACGTGATCGTTTACGTTGCAGTGGATGTTGATAATTTTGTAATCCAGCATAGCTGTGTCTTCCATTTCGTAGCTGCATGGGATCACATTTGATCGTTTCATGCGAAGCCGATAGCAATTTTGGATTCCTCGCGCTGATTTGTAAGCATCGATCAAGTTGCCGTGACAGATGGATTGGTTTTGACCGTTTTCTACCGCTGGGGTCTAAACGATCTGCTGTTGGCTGTTGGTTCGATGACAACCCAGATAGAGCAACTTCACCAATCGTTCCTCTACGACTTAGCGGCGGGCCAGCATTGCCGGTCTGGACTTTGTTCGGACCGTGCACAAGGCTGTCGCCCAAATTGTAATCACTGTACGAAATGGTCGGATTTGTTTCTTTTTCAGGATGCAAAGATTGTTTTCGAATTTGGGCTGCTGGATCCGTGTAAGGATTTGTTAAAATAACCGGAATTTGTTGTTGATGATGATGATGATGCGAACGATGTGTCGAGACGTTTGAAAGGTTATACGGCACGCAATGATCGCAGTTTGTGTCGACGATTGGCAAATGCCAGTATTCAAGCTCTTTGAAAAGCTCCTAAAACACTTAAAATATGTACGAAAGATCTAATTTACTTTTCACACTGCAAAAAATGGTAAGTGAAATTGACTTTCTCCGAAATAGGCTTTTCCTGACTATACAAACTGAGTCAAAATTCGACTCCGTCTGAGTCAAATTCGACTCAATTTGACTCTGGCGGAGTCGAATTTTGACTCAATTTGTGTAGTCAGGAAAAGCCTATTTCGGAGACAGTCAATTTGACTCACCATTTTTTGCAGTGTGAAAAAAGCCAAAACCAATTTGGTCATATAAGGTTGACATTTTACACACCGTAAGTGCACTAAAACATTTTTAAACAGAATAAAGCACATAACAGCCTATAATCGAATCCTATACATAGTCTACACAGCCTGCATTGCAATAAAGTCAATTTATTTTAAAATCTGAGGTATTGCAAGAAAAATGCATTGTGCAGTTTAAGTGCGCTTATAATTATTAAAACGTTGGAGTCCGCAAACGCAAACGTCCGGAAGTGACTGATTGAAATGAGTGAAGCTAATAACATTTTCGAGAGTATACTGGTACTTCATATGGTCAAACAGTTATCACTAAAGTGGATAGGATACTAATAAATGACATAACCAAGCACATTGGTTTCTAAAATGTTTTAAAGTGCGAAAAATTATTTTAAAGCCCTATTCACACGTACAAGTTTTTGCTGCGGGAACTAAGCAGCTGCAAATTGCACTTGCATGGTTTGTCCAAAATCTCGTTCGAAAAACTTGCAGCTGCAAATAAATCATTAAAAATTATAGCTAGGAATTTAGTTCACATATATGAATAACCATGCAAGTTTAATGAATTTAATGCAGATGCTTTCTCATTATGCTGATGAAAAAATGTAACTTCTGTGTGCAATTTGCAGCTGTAAGTTCTCGCAGCAAAAACTTGCATGTATGCATAGGGTTTTACTATTATTTTTCGCTCACTTAAATTAATCAATTTGCTTACAGCAAAAGTAATTGAAAAACTATTAAAGGCTGTGTATGTAATTCGCCCAATAGTTTCTTCAATGTTGTATTATGAAAAATTCAAATATTGTAAAAATGCTGTCGAACTCCTGCCAATCCGTTTTTCCAACCGCAAGAATGTTACATCTGAAGTATAATGAGCAGACCCAGAGTCGGACCAGACACGGGTGGGGGCTTCTTCCAAATCCCAGGGTGGGCAGGGCCTTCGCGAGCGAAGCGAGCAAGAAGCCAGCAGCATTTTAAAACTTCGGTGGTTTTGTGTTTTGGCCGATTAGGGTGGGGGCCCTTTTAGGAGTGGGCTCGACCCTCAATTGGGCGGATATGGGAGGTGGTTGCTCCGCCCGTGAGCAGACTCAACGCAAAAGTATGAGATGTGGCTAAGTGTTTACTTGTTTACAGAATTAATAATCGTTTTTACCTCAGAAGTAATTGTCATACTCTGATGTATAATGCCGGTGTGATAAAAGTTTAGTATAATCGGGAAATGTAATGGGGACCAGTCGAAAAAATATTCGTCAGTCTTTTCGATATATGCATCGTAAATCCGTTGCTGCTCAGCGATCACGGTAACATTAATATTGTCTTGATTCGATACAAGACGTAGTGATAATTGGCCCAATTTTGAATCTGGATAGCGTTGTAGAGTCTGTGGTAAAACCAGAAACTGACTTCCGCCAACGTTTAGTCGAATCGGCGTAGCGTTAGCGTTTAGCTGCGAATCTTGAGATTTCATATCATGTATATGACTGATAAGTTAATAGACATTTATAACATAAAAATACAAAAATGTGCTCGAAAATTATTGCGGCGTTTAATAAACAAAACCAGGAGAAATTACTTAGCTTAGCTGATTTTTAAGCTACGCAATCTGTAGAGACCTGTGAGTAGTTGCTGCTCTGGCTTTAAGGTTACAGCTTTTCTATTTGGTTTCAGTTGGTTTTTAAACCAAACAATAAAATGTTGAGATTAGCATTGAACGAAAATATGAGTTTAATTATGCATGTATAATTGTTGTTTTTTAAGGTTTTCAATATTTTAGCAATATGGACTGTAAGCATGTGAGACATGTTTTTGCCGGCAGTATACGGCCGACACTTATAGTCGACGATAGAAGCAGTTGGAGAGGCAAGCTACGCGACACAGTGGTAGAACGTCTGGCCAAGGATGCAAAGGTCACTAGTTCAAAATCACCCATAATGCGTTTTTGCAGCTGTTTAGTTAAAAAGTCTGAAGCCCCGGTTCCAACCTAGACGGACATGGGAAATACGCCGTTATCACTTTGAACTCGGTATCCAGTCGCAAATAGGACGGACTATATAGTATGCTTGTCAGCAGCATACGGTCGACATATGTAATCGACGATAATAGTAGTTGGAAAAGCAGGGTACGTAACGAGATGGTATAGCGCGGATCCTACCTAAACTGACACTTTTAGGGGGCTACAACAGTAGATTAAGCGTATTCGTAAACCTAAGCATGGCAAACGCGTGTTCCTTAGCCTAAGCCTAAGCCTAAGCCTGTGCCTAAGCCTAGGCAAAAAATGTAGTCTAGAATGAATGCGTTTTGAAACAATTCTTGCAATCAGGTTTAGGTTGTTTTTCTTTCGAACATTTTTTCGTTACCCGTTTGAACCATAACGTTTCAAATTTAGGTAACCAGAAAAGCAATATTAACCAGGCAGTAAATCACGTCAAATAGTTATTAAATTAGAATAACTGTATCGTAACCTGGTGGTATACTAATTAACCAAAATAAACCGGTTCTATTCTTGCCGTTGATTTTAACACAAAAGCCAACTAAAACGATTCCAAGTTACAATTGGGTTAATAAATGCTAAAGTGAAAACAATAACGTTTACCAGTTAAATAACGACTTTAGGCTAAATTAAAATTTATTAAGGGCAAATACCTGGTTCCTGGTTTAAACACAGCCATAAATCAAGCGGCCAATATTACTTCAAGGGGCGTAACTGTAGATTAAGCGTATTCCTAAGCCTAAGCCTAAGGCTAACCGTTGCAAAAATGAGTTCCTAAGCCTAAGCCTAAGCCTAAGCAAAAAATATTATCTAGAATGTAAACCTACTATTTCATAGACCCACCAGCAACCTGGTCGCCCCTTAAAGTATTAACATGGGCCAATCAGTCTATGGACAAACAACTAATTTAAACCATTTTCCAGGTAAATGTGCAATTTATAATAATTTGGTAAACTGTGTCATCAGGGTCATTTTAAGATCTGGTTCAAATGATACGAGTGTCTGGTACAAAAATGTTCGCGGCAGGAGTGGCTTCCGACAAAAAATGTATGGGGGTTTCAAAGTTTCACACCACAGAACCAACTTGGACGCTGCAAAATTTTTAAACCTAAGGCATGCAAAATTTTCAAATGCACCTTTTTAAACTGTTCTAGCGCTTTATCTCTTTAAGCTGACTACGAACTTTGCTTCACAAAAACTTTTGCTGAGACAAAACTATGAGGAAAATCTTACGAAAGAAGCGAACGAAAAGCGTTCAAAAGTGTGATATTACAGGTTACAGTTAAGCATTTTAAAACTAATCACCATTACTACACAAGGGTACAATACCTCACCCGAATCTGACTCTCGTTCGCGCTCCGTTCACCACTGCAATTGTCATTTGCATTATTTCCGTTAACACTAGTGCAAACTATTGCAGCACTGGTTACGCAACACTGATTTATAACCTAAATTGCGTTTGACTTCTCGGTCATTTTCCTGCGTTTTAATAAATTTCGCTTGTTTCTCGTTTTGTAACATTGATTGTTTGAACAAAAAAAATGCTATTAATTTGCAGCGAAAGCAATCTAAAGCATACTGTATTAGGCCACAGTGTGTGAGATTTTAGACGTTTTGCACGCGACTCCGGGACCAATAACTCAGTCACTGATTTTAGCCACCAACTGTTCTACTAATTACAAGTTTTGATGCTAAAATACAGGTTGTACTGAACGCTTGACTGCGCATCGAACTCGCTTTTATGGGTTGACAAATTAGGGTTAAAACTGAACGGTTAAAAACACAGAAACAAACTTGTATCATGTATACGTAGTGTTATTGTTAACCGAAATATATTAAAACACAGCATTTAAAGAATGAACCAATGTAATGCGATTTATGCCTTACAACGTCGTAATTGGTGCTATTTGCAGAAAATATATTTTAGAAATCAACGAACTTTTTTAAATGGAAATATCTATTATATTTGTAATATTTGTTTACACTTTTTATTGTGGTTTCAAATTGTTTAATACTCAAATTCGAAACATTTTTTGTAAACATTTCAACCAACTCATTTTTTAAATATACAAACAAAATCAGAAATTTACCAAATTAACCTCGTTGGCAGTCTGAGTTCGGAAAACTCCATACGTTTAAAAAATTAAAAATATAAGATTGACATATGAATTACGGCCAATGTAAAGAACATGGGCAGAACAGTATATAAGCATATTCCTAAGCCTAACGCCGACCCATGTAAAGATCAGGGGCGGACGAATAAGCTTAAGCTTTAGACTATTTTTTGTTTTGCTTACGTTAGGCTTAAGGCTTAGGCTTAGGAATATACACATTGTTACGCTAAGGTTTAGGCTTAAGAATATGATCATTCTTACGCTTAGGCGTAGGCTTACGCTTTAGGCTTAGGCTTACGCTTAGGCTTAAAAATACTGTTCCGCCGCTGTTCGTTTGATAGGCCTATTTTTACATAATATAATTAATTGCAAAAATTTGGCTTCTGGTTGCTACATTTAGTAAAAAGGTTTAACCTAAGTTGTAAATTAACCAGATGCTAAAATTCTCGCACTTTCAATGCCAGTATTAAGGTCAGTTTCGCGAAGATCCAACAAGAATGAAAACAGCCGCTGAACAATAGATCTTTTACCTTGAAAAACACAATATTCACATGCATCGTTTGCCTTTAAAAATAATTAATTTCAAACGAATTCAAGCAGAAACACGAAAATATTACACAAATTATTGCAATTTTTGCTTATTTGAACGATAAAAGTAATATGAAAAGGATTTGGTTCCTTAGCAAAGAGCATGCGACTAAGCTTGCAATTAATTGATAATTTGAATGTTGACAATTTACAATTAACAGTTTTCCATATGAATATTTTCTCTTTTTCGTTTGTGATCCGTACAGTTTCAAGCTAAGCTTCGAGCCTCGGAGCGCTCGGCTTAGAAGCGTTTACGACTCGGCTATAAGCTGTTATCGAATCGCTCTTTGAAATATGCCGTACTGTGGATATGTTGGACTGCGTATTCGCGCAAAAATTGCTAAACACTCTGCATTGTATAGAACGTTTGCACCTCGAGAAAAATTTGATATAAGCACAGGCTGAACCGTTGCAAAAAAACTTTGTTCCAAATATTGGTCAATGTAAAGATCAGGGGCGGAACGTTTGGGAAAGAGTGTATTTTGGTTTTTATTTGTTTTGTGGGTTTGGGGGGGGGGGGGGGTGGTTTTTCTGTTTTTTTTTTGTTGTTTTTTTTTTTTTTGGGGTTGGTATTTGTGGCTGGTCGTAAAAATCCTGCTAGAGAGTTTTTAGACGAATTTGCAACAAAACTAGTCTTATCACTTCGTATTTTAATCTTGTTTGATGACGTAAATAACAGCTGTTGTTTAAACCTTGTAAAACAAGTCTAAGGTTTTTCTTGCGCTTCGGTTCATCGTAAATATCGCATGATTGACACCGTGAAAGCATAAGCACACCAGCAGGATTGAGTCTTGAGCAAAACTACTCAAATATATGGTCTTAGTAGCCAAACAAGAAACACAGGCTAACAAAATGATTTAGCAATGCTGGTTTAAAAGCTGAAAATACATAGTCCACACAATTACAATCAAATCAAACCTGTCTACAAGTGAGTTTATCTTCAACTGAAAAAATGGGTTAAATATAACACTTATTAATAGTAATTTTTTAGATATGCACCTAAAACCAGGTGCCAAAATAGGCAAATAGGTTTGATGAGGGTCAAGAAATGTTTTTCTAACGCAGAAATCTTTTAATGCTGTTGATGAATTTCTAAGTCTGAGCAGGGGAAGATGTTCATAGGTGCAGGAACGCCCCCCTCTTGCTACAAATTTGCCGTCTGGTTTTAGGAAAATTGGTTTACTTAACCATAACTCATGGAACCATGTGTAAAAAGAAAGTCAGAACCTAAAAGTTATATTTTAGGATTTAGGCTGTACTCATCGTTGGTCTGTTATTGCATAGCAACCTATTTATACAGTTGATACACATGTATAATTTGCAATCTGTGAAAAATTATTAGTTATCAAATTGTTTTATTATTCTGTACGCGATAATTATAGTATAACAATTAGAAGTGCTTGCCAATGTAAAGAACAGGGATGTAACAGTATTATAAGCATATTCCTAAGCCTAAGCCTAAGCCTAAGCATAAGAATGAGCATATATCTAAGCCTAAGCCTAAGCCTAAGCCTAAGCTCAGCAAAAAAATTAGTTTAAAGCTTAAGCTTACTCTATTGTAGTCCCGCAGAAAAACGTTCCTATCCTGATCTTTTCATGAGACTGTTAAAGTTTGATATTATGGTTATAATTGCGGCCAATGTTACTTTTACAGCCGTGCGGTTTTCTTGTGGGACAACAAAACAGTACGCCTAAGCCTAAGCCTAAGCCTAAGCCTAAGCCTAAGCCTAAGCCTAAGCCTAAGCCTAAGCCTAAGCCTAAGCCTAAGCCTAAGCCTAAGCCTAAGCCTAAGCCTAAGCCTAATCGTAAGAATGAACATATTCCAAAGCCTAAGGCTAAGCCAAGCAAAAAAAAATTAGTCTAAAGCTTAAGCTTACTCTTTTCTAGTCCCACTAAAAAACGTTCCGATCTTTACATGGGCCGAAGTGATGAATCAACTATTTGCCAAGATTTAGACTAAAAGCCCTAATAAAAGATAACCTCGAAAAACTATTTCCTTCTAGAAAATTTACGACCCACCAGCACAAGTGCTGTGAAACGTTAACGTTTCATTGGTACTAGCATCAACGCATATATGTAGCGTTATTCCGCCCACGAGTACCATGAGCAACGGACCGTTGATTCGCCAGACTGCAATAGAGTAAGCTTAAACTTTAGACAAAATTGATTTGTTACGGTTTAGGCTTAGGCTTAAGCCTAGGCTAATTTATAGGCTTATACTTACTCTGAGGTTTAGGTCTTAAACTCAGCAACATGTTTATGCTACTGTTACAGCCGACATGAGCGCTGCCACTCAAGGGTTGACGTGAAACCTTAGCTCAGACATTTATCACCATAGCAAATCTATTGGATAGCGAGAACAAAAAGTTTAGTCAAAAAAATTTATAGGTTTTTGTGCGAGCGCGTATGAATCAAATAAGCCAATTTGACGTTTTGAAATTGGCGATAAAAACGCTTAGATTAAGTGCTTTTCAACCTTTGCTCTGACCTCGACCACGTACTGGCTACACGCGTCGGGATTAATCCATATTTCTCAGCATACGCGTGGAGTTTCGTCGAGAAAAAAAAATCAAAAAATACAGGCAAAAGTAAAAGTACCGTGTCGATTCGAGAATAATCACTCACAACCATCCAATATAAATAACAAAGCTAAAATCGAAGCCAAATTAGCAGCATTAAAGTTGTCGCTTAAACTAGCATACTGATCTAAATTCCAGTTCTTGACAAAGTCGGTCAATGTAAAGAACAGGGGTGGAACGGTATTATAAGCATATTACAAAGCCTAAGCCTGAGCCTAATTCTAAGCCTAAGCGTATGAATGAGTTTATTCCTAAGCCCAAGCCTAAGCCTAAGCCTAAGCGAAAGAATGAGCATATTCCTTAGCCTAAGCCTAAGCCTAAGCCTAAGCGTAAAGCGTAAAAATGAGTTCATTCCTAAGCCTAAGCCTAAGCCTAAGCCAAGCAAAAAATTAGTCTAACGCTTAAGCTTACTCTATTGCCGTCCCACAGAAAAACGTACCGCCCTTGATCTTTACATGGGCCCGAAATTCTACAAATGCAAAATACATTTCCAACAGTTTTCGCCTTATAATCGTGTTATAAACCCAACTTTGCTTAACTATTCTAAATTGTATGGTTTTACAAATATTTAAGTTTGTAGCTAAAAATTACTAAATCTAAATCTATACTGTCGTCATTTAATACTGGTGCATAAAATAAACAAAGATGCCCCCAAGAGAATTTTGTGTTTAACAACAAATATTGTTTTAAGCTAAAAAAAATCATTTTAACGATTTATCAAGTTGTCTAAGCGGTTTGAAACCGATTCGTTCAAAGTATAATTCAAGTGAATGCAAATTTAAATCTATTACGGTGTGCTAATGGTTGATTAACCAGGAAGTATAGACATTGAAGTAGTCAATAACATCGTGTCTTGGGAGCCGAAATGTACTTGAATCACTGTTATAGGAACAGGTAGGTACTGTCACTTTGAGCGTAAAAACTTTAACCAAGGTTCTAAGCTAATTCTATAGTCCTAGACTGAAAACACCGTGTGAGTAGGAAGACATTGGCGATTGTATAAAGATATATAAATATATAAGTCGTAGTCAAAGCCGTAATTCAGCCCAATGCTCAATTGGGCTAATCCAAAGCGCGATTACGACTTGGGATAGACCAAGGCGGATACATGTCTGATAAAGCTGTGCGTTTTCTGATCGATTACTTTGGCAATCAGAAACGAGTTTTCGCAACATCCAATCGTGTTTGAGTATGTCCTTAAGATGATAACCAAGTTTGCAATTTTCGATATGTAAAATCACCATATTTTCGTGTACTTGAGTAGAAAACACATATTTAGAGCTTCGAATAAACTGCATCGCAAATTTCTGAGCACAAACAAGGGCCACTGAGTGAAAACACCCCGTCAAATACCATCAGCACTCAGCTATAAGAGCTCGACATTCAAGCTTAAACCGACTTTCACGTCTTGTTGTCATTTATGCTGAAATGTTGACGAATTTTTTTCCGACCACGTCGGCCAATCCTCAGCTTTCTGCAGTGCAAGTTTTAAAATAAAATAAACGACTATCATCAATTACTAGTCATACTCGAACCTTTTTTCTACTAAATCATACTTAGACGGGTCGGCCTAAACATAGCAATCAAAGAGAGAAAAACAAGGGTCTATGCGGAGTAAAAAAACCCTACGCGCAATAAAACAGTGAAAACTATAAAGTAGAATAAAAGGAATAGAAAAAATACTCTAAACTATTGTCCCGGCCTGTACAATGATAATTAAAAATATACTAATTTGAGTTATATCGTCGGTGTGAATTACAGCTGTACATCTCTGTTTTTAAAGGGCTCAAATCCAGGAACCAACCCAAATAATAATTTGAATATATTAACCTTACCAGTGCTTCCATGCAACCGGTATATGAAAATAATAGTAAACCGAATATTCTCAGTGAATTAATATTTGAGGTATTTTATAGTTCATTAGCTTTAATTATTTAAAGCTTATGTCGTCAACTTAGAGGCATCGAAAAATTTTGGCCCCGCCTGGAACATTTTCAACCTTGCTTGTAAATCAATGAAAACCTTTAAATGTCCCTCATGAAAAATTCACAGCCCCCTAGTAAGGTGAGCTGGCCACGGGCATGCATCGGATCGTCTACTGAAATCTTGGCCAATGTTACTTTAAAGGGCGTAACAGAAAATTATGCGTGTTCCTAAACCTAAGCCTAAGCATTGCAAAAATGTGTTCCTGAGCCTAAGCCTAAGCCTAAGCAAAAATGTTATCTAGAATCTAAACCTACTTTTGTTTACACCCACCAGAAACCTGGACGCCCCTTAATATAACATGGGCCGAAATCTTTATCAGCCATGCTTTATTAAAATCGCTATACACCACTCATGGACAATGTAACTTTTTGTGACGTAACTGTATTGAATTAAGCATATTATTGATTTTGAGCCTACGTCTAAGCGTTGAAAAAAGTACAAACCTGAGCCTAAGCCAAAAGCTTTATCAAATTAATAAAGACAAAAGTCTAAGCCTAATGTTTTGTTGCCGTACCAGAAAACCGTACGGCTCCAAAACTAACATTGGCTGCAATTATAATTATAATCTTTAATTTCAAACTTTAAGAGTCGTATGCAAAGATCAGAATCGGAACGTTTTTCTGTGGGACTACAATAGAGTAAGCTTAAGCTTTAGACTAATTTTTTGCTAGGCTTTAGGTTTAGGCTTAGGCTTACTCATTCTTACGCTTAGGCTTATCCTTAGGCTTAGGCTTAGACTTTAAAAATAGGCTTATAATACAGTTCCGCCAATGTTGTTTACATTGACCATTTAAGATAATAAAATTGCATTAACATTTAGGTTTGACATCTTTGGTATTAGAAAATCTTCTGATATGACACGTTTACTTGTCGTTCCAGTATTGCAATTCATTTAATGAACCAGTTTTTGACTTTTTGACCAGATTTTACAAGTAATGCACGAACCTAAAATTAGATAAAAATATAAACACCAAAAAATGTTTACACTACATTTCAAAAACCAAAACATCAAAATCTAATCTGGTACAACTGTTTGGAGTGGCTTCTTCCCAAACAATAGATTAGTTACGTTTGTCTGTAGGTCACGTGTCGCCCATCCTGTAATTGTGTTCGACCCCCACTCTATAGTGTAAAGGTGTCTACGGGTATGATACATTGAAAACATTTCGAATTGCAACTCAGCGCAAATAACCTATTTAGCACGAACACTGTAAATTCCAAAGAGTTGATTAATCAACACAGATAGAGAATTCGTAATCAACTCAGATAGAGAGTTTGGCTATTTCTT
The DNA here is from genome assembly GCA_030248215.1 of Enoplolaimus lenunculus. Lineage (NCBI taxonomy): Eukaryota > Metazoa > Nematoda > Enoplea > Enoplida > Thoracostomopsidae > Enoplolaimus > Enoplolaimus lenunculus. The sequence continues at coordinate 2,407 of JASANG010002708.1, read as the reverse complement.
GTAATTTTTGAGTTATTTACAGTAGATATTAACTCACTCTGAGCTGATTCAATTCCGGGTGAGTTGATTAATTAACTCAGGATGAGTTCATACAATTCAGAATTCTGAGTTGTGAAAGACCTAATTCAGAGCTCATACTTCTGAGCAGAGGCAACTAAGCAAGGCCGTATGAAAGCGAAGATTCCTTGTGGTTTCTTACCTTTGGTTCGGCGAGCGCATGAGTGGAGAACACATACCATCCGGCAGCGATGTTCAATCCAACAAACACAGTGATAAATTCAAACCGAAGTGTGAACGCTGCCAGCGTTCCAATCATAAACGAACCCAAATACAATAGAACTTTTAAGAAAAGTCCTTTCTGTGTTATTCTGAATCAAGAAGTTAAACAGTTGACCCTCTGATTTGCAAGTGTTCGTCTTTGCAACAATTGCAACTACAATTTGTGTAAAAATTTATTGCAGATATAACTTGCAGTTTGAAGTTGGAAGTGCAAGATTTTCGCAGCACAAAATTGCGTTTGCAACTAGGCACTTGGTGCTATATCTGCAAAATTATGCACATTCAAACTTACGCAAACACGTTCCTTCTCAGTGCAAAAAGCCAGAACTTGCATCTGCAATTGCAAGTTCTCGCTGTGTCTGACAGGTTTCAGTTTTGAGATTAAATGGTTCCATAATTTTTCAGAAAACGGCTGCAAAGTTTGTGTATTTTCCGTGTTTTAAGTTGAAACATATTTCAAAATAGCGTTTTTGACTTAACCCCTTCTCACATTGAGTTGCCTATAGGCAACTAAACGCAGTGTATATACGTTAAATACTGTATATTGCACCGTGTTTAGCGGTGGTGGGGGGGTTTTGTGTCTTTTTCCCCCCGGCGGCGCCGTTTTTTTTTGGTTTTGGGAATAGAATATTATGTGAGAAAGGGTTAAGTATTAGCTGGAGCTATATATAAATATGCTAAATTGCTAAGGTTTTGACTTTTAGATTTAACGTGAAATAAATCAGTTATGCAATATTTAAATTTGAAAATACGCAAAACCATGGCCAGTGCTACAAAATGCAGAAAGGCGAACCCTTGCAGCAACTTAGCCTTGCAAACTTAAATATTTTTAAACAGCATTAAACGAATTGGCCAATGTAAAGAACAGGGGCGGAACTGTATTATAAGCATATTCCTAAGCCTAAGCCTAAGCCTAAGCCTAAGCCTAAGCGTAAGAATGAGCATATTCCTAAGCCTGAGCCTGAGCCTAAGCTTAAGCGTAAGAACGGCCTTATTCTCAAGCCTAAACCTAAGCCTAAGCCTAAGCCAAGCACAAATAGTCTAAATCTTAAGCTTATTCTATTGCAGTCCCAGAAACAAACGTTCCGCCCCTGATCTTTACGTTGGCCAAAGAATTTATACGTTAGCAAAATTTCGCTTGCACCGTCCGCAAATCTTATAGGTCCCTCTACTAAAATTTTCTAATTGCAAACTAAAGCTTTTAAACCAATATTTTGACATTGGAAACGAATGAAAATACAGCGCTTACTCTGCCGAAAGCTTTGACGTAGTATCTGCAGTAGGCAACTGATAATTGTCGTTGTGAATACCTGCAGCTTCGGTTAGGCAAACTGTCACTATTGTCAACAGTGAAATCGGTATCACACTGCCGTAAAATATTGGCAATCCATAGTTAAGCCAACACCTAAAAACGGTTGGGTTGTTCAAAACATTAACGCTCTATTTGCGAAATTACCTTCTTTGTCTCTTCACAAGTTTCGGGAGGGAATAATATCTCTGTATTCCTTCTCTTTGGTATACGCCGTTGTCTTTCAAACCAACGGCGTATACCAAGGAAAGGAACAGAGAGATATATACCCTCCCGAAACTTGTGGGGACAAAAAGGGCTTTTACCGCGCTACAGAATGACCTTTTGGATCCTCGTAATCAAAAATATTTTCTTATATCAGAAGTTATACTCCCGAATGAACTCTCAGTTACGATCCTGTTTCAAGACGCTCGTATAGCAACAAGCAGCATCAGCCTAGAATTCGTGGTCGATGCCCGGTTGCGCAGTTAATAGCGTGCAATATTTTAAATTAATCCTGAGCGATGTCGACCAATAATACGGCTTGAGCATCCGAGAACGCGCAACCAATGCCTTGAATTTTCGTGTTCAGAGTTACCATTTTTTCGCCTTACCAAAACATTAAAAACTAAAATATTTTTCACAATTTTCCCTCGACAATATTCACATTGACTGAATGATATGAGATACACAGACTAGATCGCGAACAGTAAACATAAACGAAATTATTTAGAAATTCAGTTGAAAGCGTAAAAATTTGTTGAATTTGGTTGCTGGATTAGTGTTTCCAATGGCTAAAGATTTTAGAACCCCGCCCGGGCCCGTAGCCAAGAGGGGGGC